>CM044394.1:16427500-17027500 GCA_024322285.1 Musa beccarii
GGCAAGGGACTGGATGGTGTCATAGGACGTTCGTGGGATGGGATCGGAGGGATACTCCAGTGACTTATATTTGTCGAAATAGCTTGCACGGTAGGAGATTTGTGAAAAGGAAAAATTTTTCAAATGGTGACTGGTATTGTAGGACTGGAGTGAGCATACGATTAATTAGATAGACGGCAGTTTGAAAGGCTGCTGACCAAAAAGTTGGGGGCATGGATGCTTGATGTAGAAGTGAGAGACCAGTTTCAACTATATGTCGATGTTTGCGTTCCGCAGAACCAACTAATTGGGGAGTATGTGGGGGTGACTTGAGGGTTATATACCACAAGCTGAGAGACAAGATGTGAGGGCTTGATATTCACCTCCGCCATCAGAGTAAATCGTTTTGATTAAAAGCGAAAGAAATTCTCGACCAACTTCCGAAAGTTGGTAAAGACTGTTGAAACATCAGATTTGTGGCGGAGAGGATATAACCATGTGTACTTGGTAAAATAGTCGACAAAAATGACATAAAATCTAAACTTGTCAAAAGAAGGGGTTGGGGCAGGGCCCCAAACATCTGTATAAATAATTTCAAATGGTTTAGAGCAAGATATGGAGGATACTCCAAAAGGTAGTCGATGACTTTTATTGCTAAGACAAGCATCACAATGCATATTAATACTATTGGTTTTAAAAGTAGGAAGAGAATAACGAGAAAGTAATTTATACTGAATAAAGGAGGAGGGGTGACCAAGACGACGATGTCACACATCAACTAGAGCTGCAACGGAAGAGTGAGCAGTAGGCTGGATAAGTTGCGAAGCTGATGGCCACTCATAAATGTTGTCTTTATTCTGGCCTTGGACTAAGGATGCCCCCATGCTCAAATCCTTAACAAGAAAAGAGTCAGGAAAGAATTCAATGGAGGTATTATTCTGTTTACAGAATTGAGAAACGGAAATGAGATTTCGTGAAATGTGAGGTGCACACAAGATATCATCGAGTGTAAATGTTGTTGTAAGTGAATTAAGTGTTGTGGAACCAAGTATGAGTAATGGGAACTCTTTTACCATCACCGATGATGATATCTTCATTGGCTTTGCCAGGTGTTCAGTTACGAAGAACGTGATGTGATGAGAGGCTCCAGAGTCCATCTTTAGATTGGCTAGTGGCCTTCGCTTGAGGACTGAAGGATGTCCCCATGCTCAAATCCTTTATCACAAGAAAAGAGTCTGTTGAAAGAATTGGGGATGAGAAGAGGTTTATTATTCATAGGTTCGGGGAGGCGTGAGCCCGGCTTTTGTTGACTTGAATTGTCCTGGTTGCTCTTCCTTTTCGATTTTTGATCGACTGTTTGTGATAGTTGGTTCGGGTGAACTTCAAATACAAAGTGAGAGTTCTTTATTGGTGAGTCGCGTGAAATCTTTGTATTCGCCCCCCTAGACCATTAAGTGTGTGGATGACACAAGGAGTGATATCAAAGTTAAGTCAGTGTAAATGATATGTTGTAAGTGAATTAAGTACTTCCCTTGTGTTGATAAGAGGAACTAGTATGATTTAATGGGAACTTTTTACCACATCGTACATGAAGATATTAGTGGGGCAATATCTTGAATGGAGGATGAGGCGGTCTTGGCGCCATAGTTTGTAAAAGGTGGATTTGGTGTTGGATTGGATCCTCCTAGGATGTGAGGACTTGTGGATGAGAGAGGATGTAACCTAGGAGGTCATATCCAAATAGAAGATAGAAAATTGTGCACGCTGATGACCCTGAGGGTTGAGAGGCTCAACCATGAGTCTAATAAAAGCCTGTGAGAATGTAGATTGGCTAGTGGTATAAAGAAGAGAGCTAGGGTTTATATTTGAGATTCGCTAAGGTTGAGGGTAAATGGGTAGTTCACTTAGGAAGCAGCCCCTAGGGCTGGGGGGAGCTCTATATAAGTGTGGAATAAGAAAGACGGATCTACAATTGCAGCCACCAGGCTACTTGGAGGGTGGAACCCCTATAGCTTCCAAGGGTTGATCCCCTCAAAGATCAAATGTCCGGGTTCTATCATGCGGCATAGAGCGTGATCTTGCTGCTTTTGCTGCCATCCCTGCCGCCCACCATTAGTCGTGTCTCCACGTCATCTCTTGGCGTAGATCAAATCAATCTCGATCGCCACCTCCAATTGCATCAAAGATCTGGTATTTTTCTACCACCAATACCTTTTGCTGCTGCAATTTTTCATCTAAAATATGAAGTTTTAAGATCCCTTTGACATCTTGACGAAGGAGCGAATGATGCGGGACTTGAGAAAGTTATCATTTTTGAACAAAATTTTTGGACTCATAGATCAAGTCCCATCGTGATTGATCTATTATGGGTGTGTTGCTGATCTCCACAAACTGGCTGCTAAAATTTTTGTTGACGATTTCTTGCGCATTGTCGAAATTTCTTGATCAATTTGTTATCCTTGTTTATTAAACTAAGATTCTACCATCAAAACTCCTCCTCAAATAGTTGCTGGAAATTTCATCGAGAAATCGGTGACTTTCTTGACGACACTTCAAATACATTTTTGTCAAATCTTTCTGCGATCTACCACAGATCTAAAACTTGTCTAACCTTTATAGTTCTCAGCCCAAACTCGATATCGTAGCCCCAAACAGCAGTCGCAGCCACAAAACAAGCCTAAACCGTAACCTACATCCACCGATCCACAAACCCTTTCAACCACCACTTCCCTCAAACAATTCATGCCTTTAACCCGGCAACAAAAAGAGATCTTAATATTACAGATCTGGAGTCATATACTATGGCATAGTTCGATTGTAAATTCGAAGCCTTCCCTGGAGACCATCTTTCAGAAAGTAGAACACCGAGCCCAAAGAAATCTCATCAAGGAGAGAGTGTGGATGACTCCCAAGAGAGGACTCTATGATTGATCTTCTTCACCATGAGGGTGGACTTCCTAGATGGGAAGAAGGGAGTGATCTGTGTGAGCGATATCAAAAAAGTTAAGTCATCGAAGGAGATGATAACTTTGATGGTTTTACTCATGGAGTCCTCTCATGGTGACAATTCAAAGAATGCGATCCGTTTCGGACCAACCGAATAGTATCCGACAAACCTTCCAGGAGTATCCCTTGTTTTCACGTGATTGGTCTGAAAAATAGTTATTGGGGACATTTATTGATAAGAGATCCGGGAGCATGCGAGTATCGCTTATGGCGAGCCATCTCTTTTGACGACAAGGAGCGATTGAACCATGCCGGAGGATAGGGTGGCTCCTCGACCAGAAATATTGAAGCCCGGTCTCGCCTACTATCACCGAGCTCCTGCACCAAAAGGTTGACAAGAGAAGAGCTTGAGACCGTCATGAAGATATTACGAGTGGGGCAAAAAGGGGGACTTCTTGTGATTGAACCAGTGGAAGAAAAGAACAATGAAAGCCGGAAGAGGCTTGAAATGGATGAAGATGTGAAAGAAGAGGATCAACCAACTTTATGGTACATGTGCTGGCCGGCTACTCAAACCGCAAAGCGATGAAAGTTGAGGTAACAACAATCAATATGTTCTCATCGTAATTTTCTAAATAGTAAGGTTGCTGCTCGGATGGCGCTCTATTGGTGTTGGATTGACGATCCTCCTAAATGCGACCAAAGATGCCACAGTGAGGACTTGCAGGCCAAGAAATTGTGCCGACTTCTTGGACAATTAATGAGAGCCATAGAATGGTACGACACTAGGTGATGTCTCTTGGAACTTTTCCAAATTGATTATGAAATTTGCAAAGAAGGTCACCCCACGCCAAGATGCACCGTTTCAATTTCTATGGAGAAAGTTTTACACAAGATAAACTTATGCATCAGAGAACGGTGAGGGGAAAGCGTTGTTGCGAGATGTACTCTCATCTCTCTTCCTGATGGCATTGATGAAGAAGGATCGAAACCAGCAACATCATCAAAAATTGGAGGTCCAAGTGAGAAATACTTGGGATTCGATGGTTCGCTATAAAGGTCGTATTGTGCTTATACCAACAATCAAAGTCATTTCGCATGAAATGCACTCCACATTAGAGGGCACTCGGATTTCTAAGAACCTACAAAAGAGTGAAGCAAAACTTTTATTGGAAAGGGATGAAAAAAATTATTTACGAAACGTAGCGATGTGATGTATGTCAACAAAGAAAAGGGTGAAACGTTGGCAAGTCCAGGAAACTATAACCACTACCCATACGGACTCGGTGTGGTGACATCTTCATGGACTTCATCGAAGGGCTGCCACCTTCAAAAGGTAAAAGCACAATCCTTGTGGTGGTTGATCGACTTACGAAATATGCTCATTTTTTGTCTTTGTGCGTAATCCCTACACTTCTTTGTTAGTATTGCTCAGATTTTCATAGAAAATATTGTTAAACCTGCATGGGATGCCAAGGTCCATTGTAAGTGATCATGACAGGATCTTCACTAGTAAATTTTGGACCGAGTTATTTTGATTCTGGGGCACCAAACTCAAGATGAGCACTGGACGGAAGTGGTGAACAGATGTTTAGAGACATACCTTGATGTTTCACTAGTGATCGACCAAAGGAGTGGACGAAATGGCTCCCTGGGCCGAATGGTGGTACAATACTACATATCATTCATCTACAAAATGTACCCCATATGAAGCATTATATAGTCGGCCAGGCTCTTGTGATTCCAAAGTATGTAATTGGCTCACTAAGGTAGATCGAGTTGACCAAGATTTAATTGACAGGACAAACTCCTAATTTGCTAAAGGATAATCTCTCTCTTGCTCAAGCTAGAATGAAGCGACAAGTGACACACGAAGAAGTGAAAGAGAATTTTTAGTAGGAGACTGGGTTTATCTTCGCCTACAACTATACAAGCAACTATCCATCAACACACGAGCCTCCATGAAGCTATCTCCACATTTTTATGGGCCCTATCAGATCATAGAGCGTATTGGAGCTGTGGCGTACAGACTTAAATTACCCGAAGATGCCAAAATTCACCTGTCTTCCACATGTCATGCTTGAAGCCTAAGTTGGGAGAACACGAGACACCCTGGATCCAAGCGCCCAACACCATTGATGATGGAAATATTCAAGCCCAACCACAAGCCAGCCAGCAGAGTCGTGATACGTCGTCGGCGTCCCCTCTTGAAGTACTAGTACATTGGACTAATTTACCACTCGAAGATGTCACATGGGAATCATATGAGGAGTGAAGTCCTGGCGAGTTCATGGAACTGACCTTGAGGACAAGGCCGATTTGAAGAGGGCGGGCTTGATAGGACCCTAGCAGGGTTAGGTCCTACTCAACCATGTAGCACTAATAAAAACCCGTGAGAATGTAATAAACCCCACCTAGCCACCTCTATCCTATAAAGAAGAGAGGCTAGGGTTTATATTTGTGGGCTTCTTAGCCGCCCCCCTTGTTATTGGGGCTACTGCTAAGGTTGAGGGTAAATTGGGTAGTTCACTTAGGAAGCGACCCTCAGGGCTAGGGTTTGGAGCTCTATATAAGCTTGTAGCCTCCACCTCTTTGGAATAAGAAAGATCGATCTACAATTGCAGCCACCGGGCTACTTGGAGGGTGGAACCCCTATAGCGTTCCAAGGGTTGATCCCCCTCAAAGATCAATCTCCATAGAATTCCTCTGGGGTTCTATCAATGCCAAGATGCATAATTTTCATTTTTGGATAACTTGAAAGGAATGAGTGCCGCTGCATTGATGGTGATGAGGTTTGAAGGTTGAGAAATACTATGGTTCCTTGCAGTACAACCCACGGGATATTAGAGATGACGATGAAGCGATGAAGCCATTTGATGAGACGATGGCGTTAATCGGTTGGGAAATTTGTCGGATGTAGCTATTCTGCTTTGTCAACCCGCCGATTAGTTCTGCGACGGCGAGCGGTGCAGGAAGCGAGGTGACACCAAGGCAGTATGTTCGGTGGAGATTGGCGGCAGAGAGAAGTGGTCTTGGTAGAGAATAGCACCGAGGAGAGCAGCGGATCTTTGCTGTCCTGTTTTTACACCGCACTCGCCGCGGGGTTTGAGGAAGCGGCGGCGCGATGGTCACTAATAACTTGGGCAGCGAGAGAGAGGCGGGCCGACCGGAGGGCGAGGGCGGCGAGACCTTGCGAGCTGGATAGCGGGTGGATGCCACGCCGAAGGAGAAGCTTTATTGGAAGGAAGGAGAGCTCGCCGGTCCTTGCCGATCGTCCGCCAGCTCGGGCTTTGGGCCTGGACGCAACTCCTGCGCTATCGACGAGCGGTAGAGGGTAGCTTTCACCCATGGAAGCAGAGGAAGCAGGGGAGGAGACCTGATCTAGCGCGATCAAGGTGGTGGTCCGCTGGCCAGAACAACGACAAGAAAGCTTCCGCCCGTGCGGAAGCAGAGAGGAGAGACGAGGGAGGAAGAGTCGGTGAGAAGCTTACGAGGATGGCAGCGGAGGATAGCTTTCGCCGAACTTGCAAGACACCGATTGCTGTCGTCGGACAGCGAGAAGAAGGAAAAAAAAAGAGAGCTTGCTCTTAGACAAGCGGCTCTGATACCATGTTCTGAATTGTAAAGATAAAAAGTATATTGAATATGGCTCAATAGAGTCTTATTTATACACATAAGAAGAGAGAAGAAGAGAAGATTTTCCTCAACAACCAGGAGGATTTTCCTCAACAAACTAGCAGGATTTCCTCATATAGTTAAGGAAATCTTATCCGTTATCAGACTGGACCTCCAGCTCGACATCCAATATCCTAATGTGATTTCCTCGGACGTAACGTCGATTCCTCCTATATCAACTGTCTAGTCCTGATCGATAATAGACCTACGTCACTTAAAACACAGTTAGATAATAAAATACTATTAATTAATTTTATCATCAAAATATAAGACTCGACACAATCAATAGCTTGAAATATCTGAAAGTATAATAATCATGGTATTATTTCATTAATTATAGGAGGTTGCTTATAACCTTATCTATAATGTCTACACTTGGGAGGATTGCTTGTATCATATTTTAAGTCCATAAAGGAACCTGTGTAGAGCACATTGATGGTTGATCCCTTGCAAAATCCTCTGATAAATCCATTGGTCAACACTTTGCCCAATGGAAGATAGATATTGTAGGCCACTTTTCGCTAACTTCATGGCAACAAAAATTTCTAATAATCAAGATAGACATTTTGCTAAGTAAGCGAAGGCTAAATCCTTAACAACTATAATAGAAATATAGGTTAGGGGTTCATCTTAAAGAGCATAATTTCTCGATTCGATTTTTCTAATGTTTTCACCATTGATAATGACATGTAGTTTAATAATTTTTTTTTTAAATTTGTGACTTTTTTTTATATATCTCTATAATTTAGTTCCATGATGCATGCTCAATTGAATGATTAAACATAATTCAGTAACTAACTCACCTTGGAAGGATTGAAAAAGCAAGTGATCAAGACTAATGGAGCTTAGGTAGATGGACTTCCGAGTATTCTTTAGAGCCATCGAACCACTCTAAGGTCTTGGACCAAAGAATCTCATTTGTCTTGCGTATGAAACTGAGACTATCATCCCACTATAAATCATCCTCTTAATAATCAAAACCTCAGACTATGATGAGGAGATGTTAGATTAAGGACTTGGGGTAAACCTTAATCTAATTGATGATACTTGGGAAAGGGTTCATTTTTTATACTTAATTTTCAAGCGTTATAATCAAAGGTCTAACATCGACTCCTAAATTTGAAAGGCTTAGTCTTACATAAGATCGATGTCATTGATCCTACTCACCTAGGAAAACTTACTCTAAGAGAGATCCTATCATGTCTCTGAAGAAGTCTAACCTAGAATTTAGTGACTCTAAACTTGAGGGACTTAGATATTCTAAGAACTTGAAACATTATATATCTTAGAAAATATTATATATGAAGGAGATTCGAGTTTAAGAAGAGTACAACATAAACACTAATTCTTGTGAAGGAAAAGTTATATTTTATTAGATACAAATATTTATATTTTATGTCGGGATCCCCTTTACATGTAATATTTAGAAATAAAAAAAAGGATGGGACTCCTAATAGCAAAGAAAAAAGAAAAAAGAAAAATTATAAATATATACTCTACTCGAGCACCTCTATCACCTCAAGGGTATCCCCCATAGCAATTGCTTTAGATGTCTTAAGGGTTTGGTGCCGACAGCTCTCTTGATAGTCATAGAGGTCTTGATCACAGTAGCTTCAAGTGCCTCCTCCATCGTCGAAGTGGAGACCTCCTTGACTGTGGCCTCAGTTATCTCCTTTCTTGATGCTCCCTTAACTTCTTTCTCTAGGTTCGACACCATTTAGAGTATCATGGCCATAGTTGAAGATTAATATTTGTTGTAGTCATTAATGCAATTGATCCTGAATAATATCACATAGTTGTCAAAAGAGTATCAATTACTAGGATCTTTGGGGACCATAAAGCCTAAGTGGTCCCTTTGTTAAACCTAATCAATAAGGTGAAAATGATTTTGACAAGGAGACACCTGAAGAATTTGAGCCCCACTTTGTCAACAATCAACACTCGAAGAAGTCTACAATGATATTGCTAACTGTTTGATAAGGTGAGAATGAGTCCCTAATCATTATGAAGTTCAATAATAGAACGCAGCAAATAGTCAATTAGCACTCATCCATGATGATCCATATATTTATCAATGGCATAAGACTATCATAATTCTTCTAGTTGGTAACAAGAAATCTTCAATGACATTTCTGAATTACTCCAAAAGAGCGAATCAACATATAACAACTGAAGTCCTTATGTTAGAGAAAAAGGACGAGGATGTTAAGAAATGACAAAGAGATGAGAATTCTATGTAGCTTTAGCTTTTACAATTTTATGATATGAGTTATCTCCGTGGGTAATGTATGCCAAAGATTATAATATATTATAAAATTAAAAGACGGCTCCGTTAAGTTGATAACAATTTGACCTCTTTGCATTGATCACTTTCTAAAGTTAATCACATCTTCAAAATGATCACTCTCCAAACTAGTTGCATTGTTAGAAAATTATTTCTTTCGTCGGTCACCTTTGAGATAGTTTATAATTAAGATAATTATAAATATAACCTCCTCTTTAAGATGAATTTTTAAATTTGGTCATACCTTTAAGACATCTTCAACTTGGTATTGCCTTTCAATTGTCCTCAAGATAACTCTCATTATGGATTTTTCTCTCCAAGTAGGGTTGCCCTCTCAATCCTTCTTCTTTTTGATCCGATCAATTTAACTCAAATCAATCTAGCTCGACTAATTTAGGTTGAGCTCACATGGGCCCAATGCTTAACTAAACAAGATCGAGTAAGAATAGCTTGACTAAAATGGGTAAGACTAGACTAGCCAACTCTTAGGCTCATGAGAAGAATTGGCCCAAGTGCATTATATATTTTTTCTTAGAACAAAAGAGAACTTCTACTCTTATAAAAGTTTAAGCATAACACCATTTGGTTATAAATAAATCTATTTACTACCATATTAGTTCATGCCTTATTCTAAAAGATATAATATATATATATATATATATATATATATTATTATGCTTATAGCACCGAAAGTACTTCAAATTATGAATGACATGTTCACTTAGGATATAAAAAAAAACATGTAAAACGTCTAATGTATCTAAAAGCTTTTTTTTGCATGATGCATCTGTCTAAAATAAAAATGTATTTAAAACACTTAACACACCCCAAAGCACTTGACAAAAAATCATCTAAAATACATCAAAACATCTAGTTTGCGTGTGATCGGTTTGCTTTAGACAAAAAGCATCCGAACTGCTTGACATATCCTAAAATGTTCAATATGCATATAATACGCTATCCAAGACTTAAAAATATATGAAGTGTTCCATACACCTTTAAATGCCCCCTTATATATGATGTGTTTTGATAGGACAAAGAAGCATATAAAACACCTAACATACTCTAAAGTATTTCTTTAATCCATCTAAGCTGTATCATAAAGTGTTTTCATTGTACATGCTATATCCGATTAAAACAATAAGATACTTGAATCTCAAAATATCCCATTATATGTAATATATTTATTTTGGAAAAAAATCAAAATACAACTTAGTTATTTTTTATTGTAGACGATATTGATTGAGATTTTATCAATGATATAATTGTATAACCCTTATGAGGAAATGATATGATTATTATTTTTTATCAACGATATATGAAATCTAACCAGCGTCTATTATAATTTTTATAAAATAAAAACGGTATTTTCAGACAAATAAACCCACAAAAAGAAAAAAAAATCCACGTCATCTTCTTCTTTAACGGATCCGGTTCCTGGATCGGATCCGGGCAAACTGAGACGGCACAACACGTTTGATCGCCCATTCCCCTCGTCTTCCTGTCCCCCAAACCAAATCGCGCAGATCCAGATCCAGAGGGAGAGAGAGGAGAACAGCGAGAGAGGTCTTCGAAGCCCCAACCATGACGGACCTTGTAACGCCACGATCCCCGGCGACGGACCTCTTCGGCGACCCCATCGACGCGAAGCCCCCCTGGTTCAAGTCCTCCTCTTTCCTCCGCTCCGACTTCGTACCCGAGTCCTACGTCGCCGACCTCCGCTCCTTCGTCCCCCTCGAGAGCCTCGCCACGGAGCTCCGCTTCCACCTCGCCGACCTCAAGGCCGAGCTCGTCGACCTCATTAACCGCGACTACGCCGACTTCGTTGGCCTCAGCACCCGCCTCGTCGACGTCGACGCGGCTGCCGGCCGCATGCGCGCCCCGCTCGTCGAATTCCGCGATAAGGTAGCTTCTTTCCGTGCCGTCGTGGACGCCGCCCTCGTCGCCATCCGCAGCGGCCTTCGCCAGCGGGCTGAGGCGTCGGCTGCAAGGGAGATCCTCCAGCTGCTTCTTGACACCTTCCACGTGGTCTCCAAGGTGACCCCGAACTCGAGCCTTTCTAACTTGTTCTTGTTACTGTATATACCGTCTTTTGGGTAATCTTTGAATTGTCTGTTTGTACTTTTGAATTATCTGACAGGATTAACGTTATAGTGCAGATTTTAGAATAGGTTGTATGTCAAGGTTATTTTTATAGAAATTAAAGCCTGATTGAACTCTGACGTTGATCCTATGTAATTGATCAAAATTCTATATTTCGGCTGTCCTTGACGCACTGTTGCATTTTTACATGTCAATATAAGTAAATTCCTATGCATTCTTGAGAGTGATTTCCTGGTGGACCAGTTGTAGATCAGTGTGAGGACACCTTATTGAACCCTGTTTGATCTGTCTTAGAGTATTTCAGAGCTCTGGTTGTTGTCTGTAGTTGTGTCTGCCTGAACTTTTGCCAGTGGTTTGAGCCTCGCCAATAAGGATCAGAATAATTATCTGCTTTCATTTCTGAAGATCTTGTAACCTGTTTTTCACTGAGTACCTTGTTCCTAGCCTTTAACTGTACTACAGAATTTTCATTCAAGTTTTTCTATCATGTAATTTCTTTTCTGCATGGACTATGTTGTCTCTGCATACTGGTTCCATGAGATGTCTATTCTTGTTGTTTGATTATAGCATGGAATTTCAGTGTTCTGTGAACTTTTACCATGTTCAGACACAATGAATTATCAAGTATTCTCTTTTGCAGGTTGAGAAACTTATCAAGGAATTGCCAACTACTCACTCTAATCAGTCAAGTCCAGACACACTGTCCAGTGAGAAAGGTTCCTTAACCAATGCTAATTCCATACAGAATGTCGAAATTGGGTCAAATCTTAGAGAGGATCAAAGCATTCTCTTGGAAAGAATTGCCAGTGAGATGAATCGGCTTAAATTTTACACCAGTCATGCAAAGGTTACATAGTCTTTCAGTTTAGTTTCATATTGCTGATTTTGTTTATCTTTTCAATATGTGCTTAACTTTAATGGTGTTTTTAGCATAGGGGGTAGAAGTTATTGCAAATTTTTTAATCTGCTTGATGGTAAATGAATATTGATAAAATATTCTGCATGTGGAGGACTTTATTCTCACATTGTTAGGGTTTTGAATCATCATTAAGCTTCTAATGCTAACTGGTGATATCTTGAGCTTTAAGCTATACAAATAGAATCTATGGAGTGATCTAATTAGATGGCTGCACATCTTCCTTTTTTTAATCCAATGCAATGAACGTTTGTCATTGAGCATGCATGCAATTTATGACAAAGGGCCCAACATGTACTTAGTGTAAAACATGAGGGATTACATATTTTAAATAAAAAAGTGCAGTATCTTATCATTTTAAAATAAATTAGTATTATTCATATCTTTAATGTTTTGGCACCGAGGAATAAAGTTCTGCTAACGAACAAAGTGATACATGATAGTGGTCGGATTCTTTGGAAAGGACTTGTACGGTATAATAGGAATGATATTTTGTTAATAGGAGAGAGGAATTGTCCACCTACGTTTTGGGGCATGTGTCATAGCTCTTAGAGAATTATTCTTCCATGCTAATTGATAGAGAATATTTTTATAATAAAATAAGCACAACTTTTAAGAAACTTAAAACATGACAAAATTTACAAACCAGTAGAAAATGTAAGAATGTCAATCATTACTAAGAGTACTAATAGTATATCTGCAGATACTGATATATTCATTACTTCAAATTGGAAATTGGCTATGAAGAATGTTTGTGCTAATGTTTTCTTCTTCACCATTTAGGTGATGTTGTTGTTTGCTGTTTGCTCATAAGATGAATGTTTCTTGGTTGAGTTGTAAGATTAATAGCTTGTTAGCTAAGTTATAAGAGATGAATGTAAACATATAGAATGTTTTTGTTCTGATGCATATTGCATTATCCTCTCAAGAATAATAAATATATAAGTATAAATATTAATGAAACTATTTTTAGTTATTCGTAATTTCTCATGAAACATATGATATGTTATATACAGTTATGTTGCATTAAGTTTTACAAGATGGTGTTCTTATTGTCCATAGTTTCACATTGGTTGTTCCAATTGAAATCCTAAGGCTTGTTTATTGTTAGCTTGAATGTTCCATTTCTAGGTGTTTGCTGAAAGATCATTTTGAAGATGCATGAATAAAAATAGAACCAAAATTTAAAAGCGTATTACTACCTTTAAGATAATTGTCTAGTATCATAGATAAAAAGAAGCATAATAAAAATGATTTGACAAACTCGGCTACTCAGTTGTTAATGTTTATCATGTATTATGTAAAGCAAATAATTTAACTTGTAAATTTTTTATAAAGAAAAACAACTAATTTATGATAATTCAAAATGATAAATTTTACTTTTGCTAGTAAATTAATGATCTGCCACGTATGAGAAAAAGCAAGCCTGAGATAGCTGTCTAGGCTCCATCTAGGTACTTCAGTGGTTGGTTGGCCTGCCTAGCCTGGCGATTGCCTAGTTGTCTTCTTATGACAACATTGATATAGTTCATATCATTTTCTGCGGAAAGTTATATAGTCACTTACTTCTGCTTTAAATTATGGCAGTACAGAATCTCCCCTTCATTGAGAACATGGAGAAGAGGATCCAAAATGCTACTCTGATGTTGGATGGTAGTTTAGGCAATTGTTTTGTGGATGGCCTGGAAAATCGAGATGCAAAGACAATCTACAATTGCTTGCGTGCATTTGCTGCTATTGATAACACCTCAGCTGCCGAAGAGCTTTTCCGAACAACCATTGTGTCCCCCCTGATTCAGCAAATTATTCCTCATGACCACTTGCAAACAGTCAGTGGTGCTTCCTCAGATGAACTTGAGCATGATTATCAGCAAATTATGCAATGCATTGAGAAGGATTGCAAATTTTTGCTGGAGATATCTTCAACAGGTTTTTAAGAAATTAATTTATAGTAGTTTTACATGAAAATTATTTATAGTAGTTTTGCACATTGTTTGCCTTATCAGTCCGTACTGGAGTACCGAGCAGCTATTAGTATGTTACGTATTGAGCTGTATTGAATCATACTAACACATGGTACATGGTGGTGTATTGATGTATCGCTTGTACCAGTCCTCCTATCGGATTGGTACGTATCGCCCGTACCAAGCGATACAGCAAACCTTGGTTTTACATGACATGTTATATAAGCAATACAATTTTAATTTATTTATAGTTCAGTGTTTTATCATCTTATTCAATATTGTTTTGTGATTTCAGCAAATTCAGGTTTCCATGTTTTTGATTTTCTGGCCAATTCAGTGCTTAAAGAGGTCCTTATTGCTATTCAAAAGGGGAAACCGGGGGCGTTCTCTCCTGGAAGGCCAGCAGAATTTTTGAAGAACTACAAGTCAAGCCTTGGTTTTCTTGCCTTTCTTGAGGGTACAGATTCCATCCTGGAGTTATAAGTTCTCATAATTCATTTTTTGTGAAATTCTCAAGTTCATTGCCATTTTGGTTGGAGTTAAAAGGACTTTTTGAAGTATACGGCGTTAAGTCAAGTTGTTAAGCTGATTTGCTATTCTGTAGTTCCTATCATGTTTAGTTTTTGCTTGTCTCAGTTTCCTCATGTTGTTTTAAATTTTTAAATATCTTCATATGCAATTTAACTAGCACATCCTTTATTTCATAGCATTCAAAAAATAGCCATTTCAATTCAAACTTTTTTTTGTTCATGCTATTTGACCATATTTTCTTTGTAATATGCTAGGTCACTGCCCATCTAGATCTGCTGTAGTTAAATTTCGTTCAGAAGTTGTGTATATGGACTTCATACGACAGTGGAATGTTGGTGTCTATTTCTCCTTGAGGTACCTAAACATGATTTCAGAGTACCTGTGTTTGTGGGATTTAAAAAGGACTTTGACCTAGCTTATTTTAGTGGTTTCTTTCAATCAGATTTCAGGAAATTGCTGGTGCACTGGATTCTGCCCTTATGGCCTCTTCAATTAACCCTGTTGATATTCAAGGGAAACACCATAAGTTGACATTGAAGCAGAGTATTACATTGATGGAAAGCTTGAAATCTTGCTGGAGTGATGATGTTCTTATTCTTTCTCACTCTGACAAGTTTCTACGCTTATCTTTGCAACTCGTTTCAAGGTTAGCCTGTTCCACGTGACTATATGATTTCACTTCTTTTTTTCCCTCTTATGTATATTTTTGAGCATGCAAGCAGGTACTCGTCTTGGCTATCTCATGGTTTGTCTGCTCGCAAAACACGTAGTGCTAGCTCAAGGCCTGCGCAGAACTCTGAATGGTCTATTTCTGCACAAGTAGAAGATTTTATTTATGTAAGACTACAAATATAATCCATGTTTCAATTTTAATTGTTCTTCTCACAATTTTCATCAATACAGGACTTCTAAATTTTTCATAATTAACTTCCAGTGGTAACTTACAGCTTTTTGCTTGAACTTGGATCTTGATAGGTAGATTCTCAGAGATCTACATTTCCAACTATTATTTCCTGGGACACAGACCTGCCCCTCACATTTACCTCTATTAGTGCAAGGGGACACCCAAAATTTGTTCACCGAAGAACTATGTTGCTATGTGTTCTGCTGAAGTTTGAGATGGTTCTCAATTAGCTGATTCTCTTCAAACTTGGGATTGGATATTTAAAAATTGAATTTGAAAACAGTAAAATAAGATGACATGCTCATATGCCGCGATATGGCATTACTTCAGGTCAAAGTGGATATAAGGTCCTTGAATTTAGACATTAGATAACGAATCTTCATTCTTCTTGGCTAATGGGTATATTATTAATTTATTGGAATTACAACTATAATTTGAATGAGGTCTACAAATCAGTTGATGGGATATCAGAGTTTCTGGGTTTCAATTCTCAGATGAACTCATGCAAGATGTTGTCTAGGTCTCTGTCATTTTGGATTGTTTTAACTTTGCAGGGTGACAGTTATCTTGGAGGTTATTCTTTGTCTGGTGCCTCAACGATGTTTGATCTTGCCATATGCACTTTATCTAGATCTTTCATTTGGGATTTGATGGCTGGGCAAAATACCAGGATATAAAGAAAATTTGCATAAAAGAGATGAGGATCATGTACAACTAATCATCAAATTTACTTATATTTGAGTCATATAGTGAGGGAATCAGGTTACCATAGTATAAATTAGTGTAGAACTGAGATCCTTGCGACAGTGGGCCATGTATGCTTCTTGAGAACTGACATGAAATTTGTGGCTAGCCCTTTTTTCTAGTGGTTTAATTCTTGGCAAGAAGAACCTACATCTGTACTTCTGCTCTCCTGCCAAAAAATTGTTGTCAAGTGGCTCAGTGCTTCAGCTAACATGGTTTGGTCCTCTACTTTTTAGGTTCCTGTGGACAGAAATTGAGGAATCTCAGTTCACTCATAGCACAAAATCTGAACATTCCATCATCACTTTGCTTTGCATTTCAACCACAATCGATGCCATCATTAGCGGATCCACTAGAGAGTAGCTCACTTATCTTGCAAAAGAATCATTTTCCACCACTATATTTGTACCAGCTATGCATCTACAGAGTGCAACATGTGGCTGTTGACCTTGGCATGAACCTGCAGAAAGTGACACAGATAATCATGGCTTAGAATTTTTTGATGTAGAAGTGATATATTACTGTATCATTCATATTTTTGGTACATTAATATATAAAAAAATAAAAAATGGGTGTCAACACTTTTATGAATTGGATAATCTCATATCTGCTATATTTTACTAGTTTAATTGGAAATTTTATCTTTTTATAGATGTGTATTCACATTGTGCTTCTTTTGCAGGTAATGCATGATGTGACTTTTCTGGGAAGTGAGCTTTCTGGTGACTTTCTTGGACAAGTGATTCAAGTTCTTGGGTCATGCTCGGATGAAGTAGTTGATCTTGTAAGACAAAGCATATTGCAAGCTGGAAAAAATTTGGAGGATTTATTACCTGCCATAATGGATACAATGGTTGAGGCTATAGTTGAGAAATCTGTGGAGGTAAATTATATAAGTAATCATATCAAAATATTTGCAAATGGAAGAGATTATTGCTATGAAAAGTCCTTGTTGCACATAATAAATACTGTTGTTATTTATGTGTTGAATCTCTACCAATCACTGTGCTTTTGTATCTGATATCTTCTAGAGGCCATAATACATGAACTTCTATGATCTTAGATAATTTGGAAATTTGGGCAATCAAACGTGTGTAAAAGCCAAGGACATAGGTAATAAGCAATCCGGTGTATTAAGTTATCTGTTTACGTGTGTGCCTGATTCAGTTACATGATAATATATACATACACATTACCATGTGTGCATGCTTATGTATGTTTTAGTGCATGTGTACACTATATATCCTTGTATTTATTTGATGGGCTTATTAGGAGTTGAGAAGCATTGTTTGCATTCACAAGGGGCTAACTTGAAATTTAGGTCATGCACTTCAATGAGAGAGAGGAACTTCCAAAATCTTTCTAACTGGTAACACAAGGCATATTCCATTTATTCGATTGTATTTCTAAATGGTTCTCAAAGACTATGGATGTAAGAAAATGCTGGAAGGACATTACATTGCTTATGCAGTAATATTTTCAAAAAGCACAAGCGAAAGCTAATCTGTTGATGCTATGTAATTATGAAATTGCTTTGTCTAATTTGGGATCTGCAGATGATCCAACCTGGAGCAGCTTGAAGCCAAATTTAACATGTGAAGCTATGACATGGTGGCGATAAAAGGATGACATGAGTTTAGATGCTAGAAAGGTTTTCTTAAGAATATTTTCTCATTTATTGATCAAGATATCTATCCTGGGATAAGGAATCTAGCATTATTTAACTCTTATAAGGGAGATCATTTCTCAAAATATCCAAAAAGTGGTCTTTTTGGTGTCTGAAAATTGTTGATAATATCAAGGATGTAAGCACTAGTTTAAGAATGAAGTTTCTTCAGTTTTTTTTGCCTAAAAGAACAACAAAAAGGAAAAGGAGGGTGTCTAATCTTGCTCTAATGATACAAATTATAGCCAAAATATCTATTAAATGCAAATATTCAAACAAATCAATTTACACAGCAGATTGTATGATGTCAATGTTAAAAAATCCCTTCAAAAATAAGCCTTTTCCTTTTGAAAATGTTACATGCAATATATTACAATTTACAATATAGAAAGTGCAATACTATTCTTGAACATGCAGTCATTTTGTTGGCTTGATATATATTTCATTTGATTATTGCTTGCAAAAGATTATAAATTGTGATATGCAGACTTCTGGACTATTGACAACCAAGTTGATCTGTTGGTAAATCACAATTGCTAGTTTGATACTAACCCACCTTATTTATTTCATTGGTAGGACTTAAGGCAGCTGAAAGGAGTCACTGCAACATATAGGCTGACTAATAAACTTCCTGTGATACCTTCACAATATGTATCACTGATCTTGAGGCCACTAAAGGTGTGTAATCATATCTTCTTCTTATTCTCTTTCTTTATGAAATTTATGTTACTCATACTGCTTGGCATGTCCTGTTGGCACTTCAATCTTTTTGTGTGCGAGAAACCTCTGGTCTGGTGGCATAAAAGATTGTCTCTAACAAAATTTCCTTATCTTTTATTCAATGTGATTTCTGGTACTTTTATCTGATTAGAAAATTGCGATACATATGTATACTCTTTGCATGGCCAATTGCAATACACATGCATATACAACTCTGTTGGTATACAACTTTCTGATAGGAACTAATATGCTTGTGTTTTGTTTGCATATGCTGATATTACACTCAACAAAACAATAATATTTGTTGAACTTTTTGTCTCTAATTTCATTGTTTCTCTTTATATTATTAAAAAAATTAATGGTGGGTAGAATTATCAGAAAGCACTGAGCACATAAATTTGCAATAGCATGGTTATTGGAATTGCACCAGGCACTAGGGATGGATACAAGGGGGGCAGATTTTACTTATAAATCCTGATATATATATATATATATATATATATATATATATATATATATATATATATCAGTGGGTGGATTTGGTGTGAGGATAATTGATATTGTTTCCTTCTGCTCTGATTTAATTTTTGAAAAATTATGTTCTGATTCCATCCCATTCTCCAATTAAATCTAATCGAACCAACCTAATTGGAACTTACGGGCTGGTGCACTGTGAGTCAGGATTGAAATTGCCATCCCAATTAGGCGCATGGAACATTTAACTATATGCTTGAGCAATTGGTAGTTTCAGAAACCATTTCATTTGTATGATCTCTATATTATACATGCTTTCCTTAATTAGGAGGGTAGTCATAAGTGAGCACTTGTTTTCGTCAACCAATGACTTCACCTTGTACTCAGGTATTTGTAGGTTTTTCCTGATAGAGCATAGTATGGAAATTTAATTTTTAAACATCTCTGTTTCTTGCAATGGATTCCCTGTCACAATCCTGCTTCATAAGGATATTTTTTTTAATTGTACTTAGTTCCTTTTTAGATCTTCTTCACCATTAGTTTGATTTTCGAGGAATATGTTTTTTGCCAGATGAATGTAAAATCTTGGATATTCCAGCATCTGCTTCTTGCTTTTCTTTGATAGTTGCTAATGCAAATAGGCATCACATACGGGATTCACCAAGTCCTTTAAATTGAGTCGGGAGGAGCTTTGGCCATAGTAGATGTGGTTTTATGGTGTCTTCACTGAAGATATTTAAGGCAGGAGCAAGGAGGGTAGTGAAATTTTGTGTTTACCCACTAGGATATTACTTGAATTAAGTGATCACGGGAGGAAGATTAACATTGCCCCCTATCCTGGATGCATTTCTCTAATCATGACTAATTGAATAGAAAAATACCCTGTGAATTTGTCCTAGATACCTGTAAATTAGCCCTTCTGTACTCAAACTTTAGTGTTGGATTAGTTTATTCTTTAACCACTCTGCCGGTCTAAGTTATTAAAGGCTCCCTCCATTTTTTTAAGGATTCAGCAGTTTGTTTATTTGTAATTTGGCTTCAAGCACCATGACGATGATGGAGAAGAAAGAAGAGTAAAGGAGGATGTGGAATAGTAAAAGAAGATAACTTAGATGCATCTCTTTCCCTGTGTTTTTTAAATTTCTTCTCTTCTTTGTCACCATTTTTGTATCATTTTATTCCCATTTTTTACTGTTTGGTATTGGATGGCACTTTGGTCAGTTTTCTGGTGTGGTACCAGTCCAATGGGGGATTGATATGTATCAGTATCAAGATTCGAAACTTTGAATCAAACTTTATTGTCCAATAGAAAACTAAGATCAATCATTTGCCTCAAGAGCAACATAGCATTCATATATACAGGGTTGTGAGAGGAAAAAAAAAATTTCTATTTTGAATGCCTCATCACTTTTCAAAATCCTTATGAGAATTACTTTTAGAATTCTCTAAATATTATTCTTAATAGATCCTAGTAGGACCTTGGATATTGAATGGATTCATAATACGTAGCTACTGAAAAAAATGGTAAACATAGATTTGAGAGTCTCTAAAAATGGAAAATCCTGATATGCTCATGAATGGCTGAAGGGGTTGTTCTACCTCCTCATTCCATACTTGAGCATATTGTTCCATAGAAAGGTCTGGCAGTACCTGCTACAAGCCTACATGGATAGCATTTCAAGTAGTGTATATAATTGAGAGAAAAAAATAATAAATATATACAGTTTAGCTGAAATATCAAACTCAGTGTCACTAATCTCTATTGACTGATACAGGCATCACAGTATTACACTTAACATTTTAAGGGCATGAGACCAACAAACTTTGTATATACTAGTTGGTACGCCTTAGGGTGACCTGGACCTATAGGTTTTGCTCTTATAAAGTCAGTTTTAATTTTCTTTTGCAACTTCAATTACCATTTGAACCTTGTTTTGGCCTGATTTTATAGTTAGGTGGAGAGCAAACTTTATGATTCTTTTTTATTATAGATCTGTTTTCACTTTTCAGATTTCTTTATCATTTTTTTCAAACTTGTGCATTGTTTCTTGTCAATTGTGCTTTCATCATGCTCAATAGGTCACCTTGTAAGTGGGAGATCTGGAATTTGATTGGAGCTAACAGAACGGTCCTTCATAATGGAAAATTATCCTCACTTGTTTTCTGTCAGTGTTTTGCTCTCATATATAAGCGCACTGTGGGGTCATGGGCATTCTAGAGAACATGAAAACAAGCATAATAAGCATTTGGACCTTTTATGCAAGAAAAAGCAGCAAATTTATCTTTGATGATTATTGGTTAATTTTGACATGCATATTACATTTTAATATTTTCTTTTGTTTTACTGGAATCTTATTATCTCCTGCTATGTTTCATTTCTATTCAAGTGGTTCATGACCATGAGTAAGCTTTTGTATACAGGCATTCCTTGATGGGGACCAGATTAAACTTTTGATGAAAGATGCTCAGAATGAACTTCTGCATGGCGTGACTGAAAAAATCACTAGTCGTTACTATGAACTAGCAGCTGATACTGTTAACGTGGTAAGTTGTCAAGACCTTTATCCTTTTGGGTATTTTGTGTTATCATATCTCCAGATCAGTAAATCATGCTTGATTGCTTTGCATGATAGGCAAGGAAAACAGAGTCTTCTTTATTGAGGTTACGCCAAGGTGCACAACGACGAGTTGGAGCAACTTCTGATTCCGTGGATAATAATATTTCTGACACAGAGAAGATCTGCATGCAGTTATTTCTTGATGTTCAGGTGACACATGTGCTTAGTAATCTTCAGTAATATAAACTAATATTTCTCCAGTAGGATATGAACTAATATAAATCTGGGGCTCGTGGCAGAAGGTACCTTAGATTGAGGTTTATAGCTGTAGAATGGCTGCTTTGACTAAGAATGGGAAATGATTTAATCTTGTGCTGGCCAGTGTAAGGGGGTAGGTTTAGGCTAGATGCATAGTGGCCTCTTGTTGTGTCCAGTTTTTTATCGGCTTTTGATAATGGTGAGCTCATAGAAAGGTCAGCCTTGAATTTTTTGCTTGCTTAAACTAATTAAACTTACTACACCTAACCAGTATGAAGTTTAACATGGTTTATTAATAACTAATTATGTTGTTCCGATGGATGAGAGTATAATTCAGATAAATTCTAAGAATTAGATAAATACACCATAAAAACATAATAATTTGAGACTGATAGTATGGTTGAAATGCAACTAGAAATAAATGATTATGGAAAAAGTTATGGTGCTACTGATAGAATGGTTGAAGTAAAAGGTTAGCAACTACCAAAAACAGTTATGAAAACAACCTTTGCTCATGGTGCTACATGGGCATACTTTGTGCTATGGACCAAAACCTACCAAACTTGCCCATACTTGTGCTACATGGGCATACAACTACTGCTAACTGTAAAGATAATGACATTTTCTTGTAATGATCTTGTGATGCATTTTTTAAGCAATTAGATTCAAAAATAGAGCATGTACATCCCAGTTGTGAAGTACTTGAACATGTTCTGTCATCATACAGAGTATAATCAATTGGTCATAATAATTTTCCTCTCTGAACTATTGTACTCTTTGATTGGTACATCTTTATGTTGCACCAGTTCAACTTCTCTAATGTGGTGCTTCCTCTTTCACTGCATTGGTTTCAGGAGTATGGGCGCAATCTTTCTACTATGGGGATCGAAGCATCCGAGATATCGGCATATCGGTCTTTGTGGCAGTGTGTTGCTCCAGAAGACAGACAATCACAAATAACTTTATGAAGTAAACTTAATTTTTTCATTCAAGCACCGCATAGTTCACATCAAACTCGGATGCTACATAGGTAGCCAAAGTAAGACCTGTGGCTTAAGTAATTCACTCTCTAAATACAGTAACTATTAGAGCTTTGTGTTTCCAATGTTTCTTTCTGTTTTTCTTTTTCTTTTTCTTTTTTCTTTTTTTCCCTTCCCCTTCTTCCTAGATTTTGTGAGACTGCTTTGTTACATGATACTAGAATCCAGGATCTAAGTTGTATACCTCCTTGCAAACATTTAGCAGTGGTCAAATATATCTACTATTAATTGAATAGTATCTGTTATTTCAAACAATCAAGTATATCTATGGTGATGGGTTTTTCTGAAAGAATTCTAAGGGTTTGTACAAAAAAATTAATTAATTAATTTGGTGGTAATGTATCAGGTTCACCTGAGAGTGAAAGATCTTATATGATATGTTTTTAGGTGTTAGTTAGCTTTGCTGGCAAGGATTTTGTTGGATCATCGTAAAATCTTGTGATCAAAATTTGACTTTATGGTAAGATTATAATCACGGTTGTGGACATGCTTATTTAATAAGCTCATTTTATAACCTTATATAATCCTTAAATCACCAAACTAATAGTGGAATTATCCACACAAAAAGAGATATTACTGCATGGAATGTATCTGATCTACTACATGTGATATGAGTAGAGGCTTTGTTTCTTCCTTTTTCTTTTTTTTTTGTTTTGTCAGTAACTCTTTTTAACTCGAGGGGAAAAAAACAAGTGGATCGTGCAGACTTTTGTGAATATGAATGAAGCCTTTTATAATACCACCATCCTCAAATATCCATGTACATTGTTAATACAATAGACTTGTAAAAAGCAAACCAAAGGAGAGAGATGAACAACATAGATGTTAATATAATAGATTTGTAAGTTGTAAAAAGCAAACCAAATAAGAGAGATGAACAACATAGATGTTAATATAATAGACTTCTAAGTTGTGAAAAAGCAAACCAAAGAAGAGAGATGAACAACACAGAGTTGTAACACCCCTAATTAATCTCATATCGAAAATGTACAAGATTAATAACTGTATTATTATTATTATTAAAATTTCAACTTAATTATTTTGGGACAAACAATGTTAATGGATAATTAACCTATCAGGTCCAAATCGTGATAGTTAATATCATATCTTTAATTTTATATTGATACAAAACTCTCTTTCATAGAATGTAATTCTTACTAAAAAAAACTAGTCTAATTAATACCCACGTTAGGACTTTCAAGCACTATTGTCACATTAAATTTCTATAACGGTTCTAAAGTAGTCATTATAAAAATATAATTTGGATAAGCTTGGTTTGCTTTATAATATTTTTTAAGAAAAAAATTTAACTATTGATAATAAGGTCTTACAATATTTTAAAGATGAAACTAGTTTAGCCAATAAAAATTTTAATCGTTGATAATAATGTCCTTGAATCTGATCCAGGCCTAATATTGGTGATACGTGCTAATTGTTTGTTAGCAAAATTATTATTTTCTTGATATCATTGATTAAATCAAACATGATAATCTAATTTTATTTTCTTCAATAAAATAAAATATAAATGGAGTTAAAATACTAGTCAAGCATTTTTGTTAGAGTAAATGACGAAAATAGGATTGTTGTTCAAGACCTTGTGATAAATCATTATACTCTTTATCAACTAAATTAAGTAACATCTTCAAATTAATTGAAGGTTATTTCTATTGCCGAATAATCAGCAAGATCAAGGAAAGTGATAATATACCGAAATCGGATGAACTAATATACTAAGCCAATATGCACCCTTTAATAACTATAATTTTCACAACTAAACAAACCATCAACTATAACTTATAGTTATGGAGATACAAATGCACACAAAAAACCAAGAAAAGGTTGAGTTCTCATTCAGTTTGAGATACCGTTAATCCAATAAAGAAAGGAAAAATATAAAACAGATCAAATTAGCATCAAATTTATCTAGAAAAATCTTAAACACTCATATAAGCTAAAAATTTTTGCCTGGGAGATGTTTTATATAAATCACAGCTCTATTATTCTTGGGTCCAGCCCATAAGTGGGCTTGGATCAGATAATTGGGCCCGAGCCCAAATTAATTAATTAAATAGAAATCAAGGATTTCTATTGGTGTGAGTGCAATTGAGAAAAAAAAAACAGCCAGCGTGCAACGTGCGGAGAAAGGGAAGAGAGAGAAAAAAAAGAAGAAAACTAGGATTTGAGTTTTTCTGCTTGACGATCGGTGACCAAACTTCGTCGGTTTTGGCCCAGATTTGACATAGAGAATCCTTGTAGTAAACTCTACAATCCTAACGGTACTGATCTACGATTTATCCTCTCTAAGGTGCTTTCCTGTTATGTTTACTTGGTGAGATCTAAAACTTTTCTTAGATGAGAGTCATCCATACGAGAATGATGCACTATTGTTGAGCCAAGATATCTGATCTTATTAATACTGTGATCCTCTTGTTATTTGAGAGAAGATATATTATAAATCTGTTATTATTATTGGTGATAGTGGAAGTTTGAAGTGGACTACGGTCCCGTGGTTTTTCCCGTATTGGGTTTTCCACGTTAAAATTCGATCTCACTTTGTGATTGATGATTCCAAGAAATATAATATGCCTAGGCGTGGATGTTCTATCATCATAATTTCGTTATTCATTGATAATATTATTCTGGTTAATACTTGCTTTTAATATCAAGTTGGTATTTTTGATGAGGAACCTATTTTGATACACAAAGAGGGAAAAGTATTATTTCGCATTTATAGGTTTTTCCCAACAGTCATAAGGTTCCATAAACCTATGAAGAAAAGTTCAATATATGAAATGTTAAACTATTAGATGTAAGCATAAAAATTATAATATTTTATTATTTTACAAAAAAAATTAAATATTAAAATCTAATATTAAATAATAATATATATCTAAATTTACGATGTATATATTTTGATGCTACTTAGTTACATCTCATAAACTGAGGTCATTTTGGTAGCTAGCGGTTTGATAAAACTTAGAGATATAAGTTATGAATAATATTCATCAAATTTTTTTAATTTAATTTATGTCAAAAGAGTTTAATAATAAAATAATAACTATAATAATTATTGAATATTAAACTATTAAATCTTAAATTCTAATGATGAAATCAATTAATGAAGTTATGATCTAATGAGTATTTGAGTGACGCTAGATTAACTTCGATCATGGAAAGGTAAATCGATTGAAACAGGAAGAATCAAATGTTGGGCTAGAATGGATCATATCAGAGATTAGACATTGGACTGGAAGATTGGTCAGCGTGCCGGAAGATAGATTTCGTGTCATAACTTAGGGCATCGGGCTAAAAGGATCAGACATTGTGCCAAGAAGATCGGATATTGTAGAAGGTCAATATGCCGATGAATCGAGCAATACTTCGAAGGAGAGGATAATATGCCGAAGGTTCAAACAAAATATCGAATGAACTAATAACATGCTGGACAATATAAGATTCATGCTTGCAATCGTTTATGTCTTGATCGAAGTAGTTTAGGTTATAATTGAGTTGGTTTTGGGTATAACCATGCCAACTTGATTAGAGGTCTATTGGGTCTAAATCAGGGCTAAATTGGGCGCCTATTGGAAAGCCAATTTAGTGGCTTGAAATTGGGCTAGGTGATGGCACTGTTAGGCCAGGCGATGGAACTACTTGTGAGCTAGAAAGTATGAAATATATTTTTTCAAAAAAACCCAACGGTGGTACCACCCAGACTAGGTGGTGGTACCGCCAATGCATAGGGTGGCAGGTGATGGTACTGCCCAGTGCAAGCGATGGTACGACCAATATCCCGAAATCCAAAGATTTAAATTTTTGGCTCTAGTTTTAAAGTCATTTGGAATCTATAAATAACCTACTCATTCTTGCTTAGGATAGCAAGAAAAAAAAAAGTAGAAAAGGGAAAGAATTCTTGAAGATAAAAGTATTGTAGTCTCTTTGGAATTGTTGAGTCTCTTCCTCCAAAAGTTTAGAAATCTTCTAAGGGAGGAGTGAGGTCTTTTATAAAAGAAGGATATAAAAATTCTCTCATGAGCCTATAAAAAGAAAAAAGAGTTGTAATAATGGTAGTTGATCTTTGTCTGTTGGAAAGAAGATCGGTAGTGAAAGTCGGTGACTTCAAGCACATTCCAAAAGAAAGCCTTGGCTCCCAATTGTTCTCTAAGCTTTGTTGTTGAGTCGCCGAACTTTAATCCGCCATGCCGCTTTGCTTCAACTCGCCAATGACTCGACTTTGGTGTGGGTTGCCAAAAGTTGCGGTGTCTTTGATCCTTGTTGGTTCTTGCGGATTCATTCATGCCGATGAAGGGAAAAGACCATCTTTGATATGCGCGATCTTCAAATTCTTCTTGTCTCTAGGAATGGATAGATGCTTTGTTGGAGCTTTAACGAGCATCACCTCGCAACCTTTGAAGTTTCAGGTCCTTCCTCCGTAAAATTTGCCCATCGAATCTTCTTCCCTTAGTTGTCTTGAAGGGTCTTCACATCGTGCGAGCTCCTGCCGGATAACTAAGAGGGAGGCAAGAATCGGAGTTCCGCCCATTCTCTTGGGAGTTGAGAAGGCAAAGGTTACTTGTCTTCGCATCGCCTCCGAGGTTTGAGCCTTCGCAGTCGCGAGGTAAATGAAATTCTTTGCTCGCTCTTAGCTCACACTTCCGAAGCACTTCGGAAGTGTTTCATAATCCTTCTGATTGTGATTCACCTTCATTGCGCATTGAACTTCCGAATGCGAGGAAAGTTATCACTCACTCGGAGTAAGTCTCGATAGGTTTGAGTCGCTTTGGGATTGTACCGCTTCTCCATGGATGTCCGAATCACTATAAATTCGGTATACATTTCCTTTGTGTTTTTCATTCTTATTGCTTACTGATTTAGTTGCTCACTACACTTCCTCATATTCTAAAACAAGCATATTTTCGATATCGGTTTCATCAAATGAATTTTCAAATCGTAAATTTTTAAAAGCACTTATTCAAACCCCCCCTCCCTAGTGCCACTATGATCCTAACAGTTAGTATCAGAACCAAGTTCTCTCTATTGATTTAACACCCAAAAAAGATTAAATGACTTTTGCCAATAATCAAGAAGGTTACTTTATCACTCGTCCTCCTATGTTCAATAGAATGAACTACACATATTGGAAAATACGAATGAAAATTTTCTTACCTTCTATAAATTTTAATTTATATAATATTATTAAATTTAGTTTTAAAAAAACCTCTAAACCAATGAATGAATAGACTGATGACCAACTCACTGACCTGCCACCTTAGAATCTCCACCAAGTGCTTTATCACCTCAGAATCTCGCCTTGGCACCATGCAAGATGAGTTTGCTCCCGTTTGAATATGAAACCCATGGAGCGACATGATCAGAATTCTTGCCGCCGACAGAAGTCCTTTGAGAAGAAAATATTTTCATTAAATGCTAAAGTTATGAATGCTTTATTTTGTGCTTTAGATAAAAATGAGTTTAATCATATTTCTACTTATGAAACTACACATAATATTTAGCACACACTTGAAGTTACTCATGAAAGCAAAAGTAGAGTAAAAGAATCTAAGATTAACCTTTTGATACATAGTTTTGAATTGTTTCGAATAAAGCCTAGCAAAACCACTAGTGATATGTACACCCATTTTACGGATATTGTTAATGGTTTGAAAGCTCTTGGTAAATGTTTTACTAATCTTAAACTTGTTAATAAAATTTTATAATCTCTTCTAAAAAAGTTGGGATCCAAAGATTACTGTTATTCAAGAAGTAAATGACTTGAATAATTTTCCTCTTGAAGAACTTATTGGATCATTAATGACCTATGAAATAACTTGTAAAGCACACAATGAATATAAAAATAACTTTTTAAAAAACAGGAAGGATATTGCACTTAGAACAAAAGTTTCAAACCACTGTCCGTGATCGTATCGGATGGGAGAAACCAACATGAAGTAGAGGAAGCCAAGGGGCGGTGAGCGAAAGTTTAAGCGATGATGATGACTTAGAACTTTTGATAAAAAAATTTAAAAAGTTTATAAAACAAGAATCTAAGAATAAAAATAAACTTAAAAAACATAATAACTTGTTATGAATGCAAAAGACCAACACACTTCAAAGTGAGTATCCACAACTAAAGAAGAAAATGCTCGCACAAAAGAAAAAACAAAACACTTAAGGTGACTTGAGACAAATCAAGTGTATTAGAAGACGAAGAGTAAATTAATGAAGACGAGATGACGAACTATGCTATGATAGCTCTCAACAATGAGGTATGTGACTCACCTGAAATATTTTTATTTTACAATGAATTATTTGATGCATTCAATGATTTGCATGATGAATTTAAGTTAGTTGATAGGAAATATAAATTACTAAAAAAGGAACATGTTTCTCTCTCTAATAAATTTGATAAATTAAAAAATAAATATGATAATTATATGTTAACTCCTTGCACTAAATGTGAAAAGTTAGATTCATATGAAAAAAAATTATTATTATAATAAATATTAGAAAATTTTAAAATTGGTAGAAAATCATTATATATAATTCTTGTTAATAAAAGTCATGTAAGGAAGGAGTTGGCTTTATGAGTAACAATTAACAAATGCCAACCACATTTGTCAAAGGATCCACATTACATGTTCCCCCTAAAGATAAATATAATTTCTTTAAAAGATGTGGTCATTATACCTATGAATATCCTTTTAAAAAATATATAGCTCATATAAATTAGTTTAGGTTCCTAAAAGAACTATAAATGACTTAATGTTAAAAGTTAAGATAGACAGATCTAACCATAAGGGACCCAAAGTTCAATGGGTACCTAGAACAAACCTATCTTTCTTGTAGATATGTCTATAATCGAAAACTAAGAGCAAAAGATAATATCTTAATAATGGATGCTCAAGGCATATAACCAGAGATCCAACACACTTCACAAAGCTCACTAGCTAAATAATAATAATAATAATAATAATAAAGGAAAGATCATTGGAATTAAAATTATTAGTAATAAATTTTTTGATTAAAGATGGTTTATGGTTTTACTATTAATCTTGATGATTTTTGTGACGAAACTTATTTTTTGATTTTAAACAATGATACATAGATTTGAAATATAAAACTAGAGTATGTTTGTATGAAATCAATTACATAAATTGAAGCTAAAAGAGGAATGCATTTTTTTTTGAAAATGTCTCTATCCCTAAAACCTATAGATTTTTTCAATAAGAGACCCTTAGTATTGATAAATCTATTTTTGAATTTCTTGAACTAAGAAAATGATTTTGATGATGATTTTAAGTTTTATAATTTGATTTCTTTTCTCCAAAGTAATTTAGATACATCTACTTCCAAAGAATCCTTACCCAATGAATGGAAGCATGTAGATGCACATCCTAAAAAGCTAATCATTTGATATATATATATCAAAACATGTTCAAATTTGCTCTTCATTGAAAAATATTTATTCAAATGCATGAATCAAGAACTTTTACTATTTATTCTTGTATGATTCTTTCATTTATTAAAGAGAATATTTATTTACATGAATCATAATTTTTCACTTGATACTTGAGATTTATTATTTATTCTCCTATGTTTCTTTTTGTTATTTACTAAAGAGGAGAATTATCCAAATGAATCATGATTTTATTTTATTTCTCAGAATTCATAACTTGATATTTCTCTTGTACGAATCAAGATCATTTACCATTTGCTCTCCTAAGATTTTTTTTGTTTTTTGCTATTTACCATAGAGGAGATTTATCTAAATGAATCATAATTTTTTTCTTAATTTTTCGGTATTCATAACTTGAAATTTGTTTATTTCATATGACTCCTTTGTGTTTATAACATATATATCCCATCATCAAATCAAATTTATCTCTCATGATTTAAATTTATCTTTGATATTAATATCTTTCGTGATTTGAACATTAATGTAAAGAAAAAAAATTGCACCATTGTATTATTCCATTCTTTTTAACAATTACAAAGGGGGAGAAAGAATTACTAACTTGCACATCTAAAAAAAATTAAAAAAAAACTTGCTAGCTTATACATCTCAAGAGAAGCAAAAACTTACTAACTCGCACATCTAAATGAGAAGCAAGAACTTGCTAGTTTGCATGTTTCAAAACTTGCTAGTTATACTTTTCTCCTTTTTGTTGATGACAAAAGGGGAGAAGTAATGATCATTTGAAGTTATGCTCAAAGTTATGATGATTTAAAATTTTAATATTTTGGAACCATGTATGTTATAATGTACCTTGATGATTTGAAATTTGCAATGATATCTTACTTAACTCACGATTTGATATTATGATGCATGCAATGATATTTTAACTATCATATGAAAGTCATTATTTTGACTTAAATTCAAAGGTTATCACTCTTTTTGAATTCGAGTTTGTTTTATTTTAATATGTCATATAGACAAAGGGAGTTTAGTTAAACTCTTTTATCAATTGATTGTCTTCATCAAAAAGGAAGAGATTGTTGAATCTTGAATTTTGATGATGAAATCAATTGATAAAGTTATAATCTAATGATCGTTTGAGTTTGAGTGATGTAGGACTAACTTCGATCATGAAAAGACAAATTAATTGAAGTAGGAAGAATCAAATGTTGGGCCGGAATGGATAATGTCAGAGATTAGACGTTTGATCGAAAGATTAATCGACGTGCTGAAAAATAGACTTTATGTCGTGACTTCAGGCATTAGGCTAGAAAGATTGGATATTGTGCCAAGAAGATCAGATGTTACGAAAGGTCAACATGTCGATGGATCGGACAATATACCGAAAGAGAGAACGATACACCAAGTGCCGAATGAACCAATGACATATCGGACAACATAGGATTCATGCTTATAATCATTTATGTCTTGATCGAAGTAGTTTAGGCTATAATTGAGTTGGTTTTAGGTATAACTATGTCAACTTGATTAAAGGCTCATTTCTGAATTAGGACTGAATTGAGCCTATTAGAAGGCCAATTTAGTGACCTGAAGTTGGGCCAAGCGGTGGAACCGCTTATGAGCTGGAAAGTATGAAATATATTTTTTTGAAAAACCCAATGATGGTACCACCTAGTGTTAGGCAATGGTACCATCCAGATTGGCAATGGTACCACTCAAACATAATCTCTCAAACTGTGTCAGGCGATGGTACCGTCAGTGCATAGGGTGGTAGGCGATGGTACCACCTAATGCAAGCGATGGTACCACCAATACCCCGAAAATCCGAGGATTTAAATTTTTAGCTTTATTTTTTAAGCTATTTTGGATCATAAAATATCTCACTCATTCTTACTTGGGATAGCAAGAAAAATGATAGAAAGAAAAAAAAATTCTTGAGAATAAAAGTATTGTAATCTCTCTTGAACTATTGAGTCTCTTCCTCCTAGAGTTTAGAAGTTGAAAACTCATATGATGACTATAATCATGATGAAACATAAATCATGTCTATATATGAAAAATAAATATTATTTTATGATTCCAAATATATATATATATAAATAACTAAATAAATATCCAAGAACAATAATTAGATTCTATTTGACATACAAAATTTAATCAATAAATCATATATGAGAAAATTATTTAAAAAATCATAATTTATAATTTTCTTAAAATTTTTCATAGAACTCTTATACCAATCAATCTTATTTAATTGGGCAAGTCTGGAATTGAGCTAAGCATCAACCTAATTAAGTCAATCAAAAAATTAAAATTGATCGAAATTTAATTATTTTTTAAATTTGATCAAATGGTTAAATCTAAATCTAGTCAAGTGAAAATTTTAATTTCTGAATAGCAAAATTATAATTTTAATTATTGTTCTTCTATGATTAATTTTCATTCTCTCTCTCTCTCTCTCTCTCTCTCTCTCTCTTTCTCTCTCTCTCTCTCTCTCTCTCTCTCTCTCTCTCTCTCTCTCTCTCCCCGTGGGACACTTTTAGATGCTTGATGAGCAACGATAAGATTAGGTTTTTAATTACGGAAATGAGTTGCCAATTGCAAGTTGATGACAATCGATCATGGTTGTCCTATAGACCTCATTAGGATTATGCTTTACACTAATAGAAATTACCAAGCCACAGGTTTCATATAATGGAACCAGGATGGCTATTTCTTTGGTGCACAGAACATAGATTATAATTAGCTAAACACTTAGGAGTAAAAAAAAAAAAAAATTCTTCTTCAAAATTATTTTCATAAATATTTTGAAGCATTATTTGAGAAAATAAGACAAATATGTTTCCATCCATATGACATTATTTCTAACAGGTGGATGGTTGACTGGTCCTTCGACAATCGATATGGCAGCTTTGGCGAGTTCAGTGTTTGGAGCTAAAGAGCCAGCCAGGGAATGTCGTAGCTGTTCTTAGGAAGAGCGTAGATGCTCGACATAATAGCTGAATACATAATGATTGATACATATCAAGTTGCCTGAATAAATAAGAAAATTTACCTTTCGAACTCATATCATAAATAGCTTAATCATTATTGAACAGAGAGGAGGATAAAGAAACAGCTTCCTTTCAAATGTCAAACTATTAGTGTTCCTGATTCTTCTCCCTTGACATGGACTCGAGGTAGCACAGGTTGGGGAAAATTAGTACAAGTTAGTTTTTTTTGGTGTAGATAAATTGTTTGGTGTACCAAACCTGCATTCCTGTCGAATTCATCACAACATCATCATCATATTGAGCTGACCAATGTGAGGAGATTTAGAATGTTGTTGGAAGAGGAAATAGAAACTCATCGTTAGGTTTTATTTCTGACCTACCATAATAAGACTCGCAATAAATGACTTAGACCACCTGACAAAGAATACATTTGACATTAGGATCTCAACCCAAAGGGTAGCCAAAAATAATACTAATAATAATAAAGTAGAGTTATCAGGCATATCACCTAATGGTTTATCTTTTGAGAATTGAACGATAACAATTTAGTAAAATAAAAATTAAATTAAATTAAATTAAATTTGCAGAGAATTAATGTATGCTGTCTTCCCCCTGTAATTAGAAGAAGAAGAAGAAAAAAAAAAAAACACTATCTATGAGAGACTTTATTTATTTAGAGGGTCACTATACAAATTTGTGTCTCTTTATTTCTTTCCACGCTTGAAAACAGCACCATGCAATCAGATGTGTTTCTTGTAAATGTAAGCCAAATTACAAGTTTTTAGGCATGAGAAGATTGGAATCAGATGCACAACAAATGCACTGATTATACCAGCATTTCTTGTAAATGTAAGCCAAATTACAAGTTTTTAGGCATGAGAAGATTGGAATCAGATGCACAACAAATGCACTGATTATACCAGTATTTCTTTTAGCTTCCCCACGCAATCACATCCCATCCCATCCGGACTAACTTTTGTAGGTATAAACAAACACTGGTGTAGAACACAGAAAACACAAGGTTTTACTCTCATTCTAAGGTGCTAAAGAGCACAGGCAGTTGAATGCTTGTTCTACAACAAATATTTAAGTTGTTCGACAGCTCCAGTAATTTACAAATAGATGGAATGCTAACCAACATAGGAAGAGCATGGCATCGGAACTTAACCAGCCGACGCCCCATGCAACTTATTAGCGACATAGAGAAGGTGACTGATGTTTGTTGATGGATAATTCTGCAACAGCTTGAGGTTGGAAGTGAAATCACCAGCCAACAGACGTCTCCTAACCAGAATCAACATGGCACAACATACTCTGAGTAGGGTTTCCTGCAATTACGAGGACACTTTTTGTTAACCTTTGAACGATGGACCTCTGATCTCACAAAATGGCTCCATGAGGGAAGATGGTAACACCTGAGGACCTTCCGGATCACTTAACAGTGTATCCCAAATGTGAAGGCTGTCCGCAAAATTGAACTCTTGAGTCAAAAGCAGTGTAATCCATCTGAATGCATAGAACTGGGGATTCACCTTCAAAATTCATTTCCATCACTCAGACACTGTGTTTCAGCATAACTTGATTATATGAAGAAATCAAGGCAGGCATCCAAGTCATATTAGCAGGTAACGACAATCGAACCTCTAGAAGTTTTTACCACAAAACCACTATTTCAGAACATTTAATGTAACAAGTAGTTAGTGAATCCTTCTCCTTCTTCTCCAGACTATTATGCCTTGCAATTCCCAGTGTGGTAAATAAAATCAAGGGCCTGAAGTCGTGTTTGAAACAACAGAGTGAAAAAACCTATGATGCCTGCCTCTAGACAGTACAAGGAAGACAATAAAAATGACAGTGTGTGAACTGCTGAATAGGACAAACCTAGCTTGACCTAAGAGAACACATGACACCATAGACAAACTGGATAAAAAGGAAGAATGATCAAAAAGAGAATATCGGAAGCAAAGGTTACAACAAAACAAGAAAAATAGAGAGCGGCTTAAAGACATAGTAAACAAGAATTGAGAAGGCACAGAATTCAAACAATCATCTTTAATTGTTTAAAACGGTAATAACAGAGGAGATAACAGAAAAGGAAAGAGCGATACAGTTAGAGGCTACACAAATCAGCAAATGCTATAGGAGAAACCAAAATGGGTTCTTGCTTTTGTAGTCCAAAAGCACCGAGTTTGCTTAACTAAAACTTCCTCTCTGCTAATACAAAGAAATTGCAAACATTTATGAAGTGGTCAATCCATGCATGTCTGATATCACTAGTTACTGAGCTTTTGGTCGATTGACATGCAGTATGGATCACTATGTGTTCCACAATCAAATTGTCATTCCAGAGACAAACAGCAAAGACACACCTTTAGTCACCAACTAGAACAAACCCTTATGATAAAACTATCAAAAGAAGTTGCTGTTTGAAGAAAAAGAATGAGAGATGAATAATGGAGTTAGTTTCTGGATGATACTTGAAATAATTGCAGATAGAAACACAAATAAATTTGGTAAGTTCTCTTACTTTCGTTGTAATCTCCAGATGACGCCAAAGCTCTCCATCATGTTTCTTTAGTAGCTCTGATAGTTTGGCAATTGTAGAACGAATGCCAACTACACTATTGTCAAGCTTTTGACAGAAATTGTCCCTGAACCCACTCAGTAACTCAACAAAACAAAAGAAAGCATCTGCTTCAGCATATGCCTGCAACAATGTTAAAGTTTAAGAGACCAAAGAAAATCAAGAAAATGATTCGGTGACACAAAGTAGGATTAAAATAAATGATTATCACTGAGAAGAAGAGAAACTTTGATTGCAAAATAGTTGTTTATTTCTTCCTAGTTAAGTTTCATATAATTTATAAACAGATTTAAAAGGACAAATCAATTTGCCCAGTCAACAGAGTGCATCTGATGCACTCAGCTGTAACCTGGAATCTGTGCCATTCTCCTTAAGAAACACACTGAAAGAGTAATCTGCATACTTATTCCCAAGTAGTATCCAACAAGAGTAATCTAATACATAATAAACAGTACAAAATAACAATCTTGAAAGAGTAAATCAAAAAACCAGTTGATATAACCCAATTTTGTTGGTACATGAATTATCATGCTTCAGTGTTACCTTAGAGAGGTAAGAGAACACTGCTAGTAAAAGTCCGTGCAAAAAGACCAAATATTAAATTAGGAAAAGAGAACAAATTATAATATACATGAAGTTGTATACTCTATTTGCCAAAAGCATACCACACCCATATGAATAGCACCTCATGAAACTTCCAGATATTTAAAAGTGATTATTATATGGATTTAACTCCTATATAACTGCAGCTCACTTTAAAGCTAAAATGACTACCTAGGCAGCTGTCCACACAATTAAGTCAACCATTATACTATTTCAAATACATAGACAATTAATAGATGTTAAGAAGGGTCCATAACATGCAAAATAGCAACAGTATGTACTCAACACAATTAAATCTTCAATATAATTGGTGATGAAATACATGTGGAAGTAGAATACCTCATACTGTAGTGGACTGAAGATACCAGAATTTTCACTCTAAACTCGATATAACTTAAATGAGTTGACCACAATTAACTGCTTGTATAATAGATTCTACCGAAATAATACATGAAGTTTGTACAATGTTGAATGAATATTTGAGATAGTTCCAGAATGGACCATAAAGCCTGAAACTGGCAGTTTACTTGAATATGATGAGATCCAGTGATGAATAAAAGTATTTTGCTGCTTAAGGGGAATAACCTACGGTAATCTAGCAGTATTCATTTCAAGAAACATGAAGCAATTATGTTGCAAAGAGTGACACAATAGGAGTTTCATAACACATACAGCATTATTTTGATCTGGATCATTTCTGAACACATAGAAAAGAGGTGCTAAGACTTCGTTCATCCCTTGTACATATCTTATTCCCGGATTCAACTTTGCAAAGATAATCAGTATGTGCCTCAAGGCCTCCTGGAATTAATAGAAATTAATTCATTACTCTAAACAAGTTAAGAAAAGTGACTCTTCATTAACTAAAAAGGCTTGCCTGATTAGACTTTGCAAGGGATGTATCCCCGCAGAAAAAATGCATGTCAGGATGAGTGCGCTTTACATCTCGATCAATCTGTTCTATAATCTCTGTATCCTGAAATTAGATTATATATTAGAATTAGATTTGCATCCAACTATTTGTAAAAGAAAATTGGAACAAAATAATAAAGCATAACAGTATGTGGCAACTTTTATGGAGCACCCTAGTTCTGTCATTTCTACAGAATTAGTCCATGACTAAATGCCGATAGTTTATAGAGCAATGCTATCATGATGTGGACACGACCACCACTATATAACACAGGTAAACGTCAGATTGCATGAACCCCATAAACAACCAACAATTAATTAGAACTTATAAAACAAACTCCAGAGAAATAATGTTTCAGACTTGCCACTTCACCATGCTGAACATTTTGGTACCAAAAAACATGTTAAAGGAAAAAAAAAAACATTTTTGCTCAAGAAAGATTTTTCCTTTCCTTAGTTCTCTAGGAACTTATTATTATTTGGCAAAAAGATGTTGCATTACATATGAAGGTTTACAAGAAAATAACATGCCACATTCTTATGCAGTAACATCAGGATCTTCCATATTCTAGGTTTATGAAAATGGATATCCTGACAAAAGCTAGTTTTTAACTCTAATGAACTAATTTGAGAAATACATAAGCCTCAAGTGGTTCCTAACATCAACTTTTTTGTTACTGTCACATGATTCCTCTGTCCGCAAGCTAAATATTTCTCACAAAAGTTCGGTCGTGTGGAGTCATTCCAATTGAAGTCATAAGCCAAAGAAGTCCTCCGAATAGCCAGTTCAGTGATTAAAAATTATTCATTCATTTAACAAAAATTAGGTTGTGTGCAAGTTCTTCCAATTGAGTTCATAAGCCAAAGAAGTCCCTGAACTGTGATTAATACTCTATAATGTTTTGACTTTTGAAATCTTGGACATATGGTTCATGCCTTAAAGAGTGTAATAAGGTGGTTGATCACCATATGAGAGCAGGCAGGATTCCTTGTTTTTTTTTTTTTTTTAAGATAGACTTCCATCTATTCTAGAGTTCCATACAAGGTTTATTCTTGATAGATTACTCTATCATTTTGCAATTCAATTTTACCCCAAAGAAGCATTAGATTATTTTATCCAATCTACATACTTATATGCATTAATTTTCACTAGCTGAAAGTCACATTGATGCATGCAAAATCATAGCTAGGTGATGATACAAAAGGCTTCTTGAAAACTTGATTACAGAACACTAAAGTGAAAACACTCAAGCTAAATTATCCATGGCAATACTCATATTTCCACTTGAGAACAAGACTGGTACAAGAGTATAAAAGATCAACTTCATCTTGCTAATCACAACAGCAGGTTCTGTCGGAGCCAAATGCCTTACCTGGAAGAACTGATTCCATACACTGGTCTTCCCCAGGCTCAGAGGATGCTCATCATGTGCTATTTCAGATCTCATCATAAAGCCACAACCTCCACTTTCCATCCCTTCATTTTTGTGGCCAGTAGATTCTTCCAACTTTCGTGCCATTTCTGACTGACTAACAAAACAAATCTATCAAAAATTCCTGATGCAACCATGAAAAACAAACACCAAAGCAATCATAGTTCTAAACTTCCTTTCACTATCAGAAATTTCCATGAGCCATACACATCTCGGATATCAAGAGGAAAACCAGCAAACTTAAGGCCTGTAGGTCCATAGCGGATTAAAGGATCGTCAAGAAGACTTACGGGGTTCACCAAAAACTCCTCCTTAAAATCCTTGTACTGAGCCCGCTTCCTGTCTAATTCTTGCACCCAGAACTCATGATCGTTTGGCAAATAACCCAGGAGAAGCTGTTCAGCACCATGTAAAAAGATGCAATTCTTCAATGACAGCTTCAAGAACGTGAAAATGAAAAGATTGAATCTATCTAAATAAATGACAGTGCATTACCAACTAAACAGATTTTTTAAGTACAAAATAAGCATGAGAAATCATATAAAAATAATAATATCCAAGTAAGAACGAAACATGTGACCTAAATGTTCAAATGTTCCAGAACCTCAGCTTTCCGTTTCTGAGTAATTAGGGGAAGCCAACCAAAATCCAACTTTTGAGGGGAATTAAGCATAAGAAGTCATCAGATTTACAACACAGTAAACTAAGAATGTGGCAAAAGTATGAATTATTTTGGGACCTTCCATATTGTCGACCGAATTCCAGCTGCATCTGGAATGCCCAGCGAGGCCAACCTCCTCAATTCTCCAATATTTACAACCTTCTTCGATAGCTGAACACGAATTCGACATCCATAAGCAAATCCTAACCGAAAAGAATCGAGATCAAAGCAAACAGCAACAACAAGAGAAGAAGTATTTTCTACTTCGGCTAAGAGCTGGGACTGGCGGGAGACCTCCTCCTGAGCCGGGCTCGGATCTTCCGGCGGAGTTCCGCTAGAGGGCCTCGGGGCCTCAGCCGGAGCGGGAGGTGGCCGGGAGGGCGGCGGAGACTCGGGGATTGGAGGTCGGGTGGGGGCTTCCGGATTGGGCTTGGGAGCCGGCGGCGAGCGGGGGAAACGATCGACGGGATACGGGATGGCGGAGGCGGAGGCGGAGGAGGATGACCAGAGCGAGCTGTTGAGCCATTCAGGCACGCCTTTCTTCCCCATTGCCTTGGCGTTTCCCCTGCCGTTTCACGGCGCGGCGGCGACCATTGGGAGGTCCGTCTATATACCGCATAGCCGAGGGAAGGACATTCTTGTAAATAAGTACTTGCAGACAGATGCGTGGCGCATTTTGGTTCGCTGGAAAAGCTGTTCGTTGCGGGGGAAAAGGAGCAACTCACGCGGAGGTCACGTGGGTTGCCCTGCCCAACCAGAGGATACTGTTTTCCACTCAATGGCTTTATTTATATTTAGGGATGGTGGGTTATCCCTTTGGTATTTGGATTTATCTAAATCATTTATTTAAACCACAATTATCTTTGAATTAGGATTGAGATAAATTTTAATATGAGAATTCAACGAATATCTTATCTATTACCATCCTTTTATTTTTGATAAATAAAAATATGAGCGATGAAGATGAATCGAGATACTGAAAATTCGTATGATAGTATAACCTAATTCTTCCTAATGATATTAACTATAACATTCCAAATACATAATATCACACAACGTAACCTTTGTAAGCGAATAATAATAATAATAATATCTTGGCACTCTCATGAACTTATAGAATATATATCTGACATATTAGAACCTGGTAAAACTTTCATTTGTCACGAGCTAATAGGGTTGTGCTTATTAACTATGTCCTTGACTCCATTCAGCTTCATTTTCTTAGTGTCATTCGGAGCTTACTAAAAATTTTCTTTAGAGTAATAAACATAATTTTAAGGGTTTACATCTCTTGACTTGGAATACTATTATTCTCGTAGGGGTGTTGGCATCAAAGATGTACATACGATGAAAGTTACTTTGCATGCTAAATACATTTATCAATATCTTACTAATTCCAGGTGCATTTGGGTTAAGGTGATTAAAGCCAAACACGATGTTCTTAATCCTTGGGACATTAGGTATAATAATTTTCAAATGAGCCTATCTATTCTTATTGGCATTTGAAAATTTACTATATGGTTTTATGATGTTTGTTGGAAGGGTTGACTATTAATAATGTAATTTTAGATAATTAATTTGTTTATATTTCTTTTCTTACAAATCTATATTTATTAAATAAATTTAATAAAAATTGTCAACAATTGTACTGTTGCAAGTTTTACAAATTAATAGCCAATGAGACCAAGTTAAAGTGGATAATACTTTCGGTTCATAAAATTTGCAACATTGACTTAGCTGTTGATCATTGTGAAGCTTTTTGGTTTTAGAAATTAAATTTTTGAGGCATTGCTTCGACGAAATCAGCTCACGACTTCTTGCGTGGTTGTATCGTTTGTGGAAACTTTCGGTCCTATCTCATATAAAATATTTTTGTCCCAAGCTTTCAGTCCTATCTCAACTTGAAATTTGCGATAATTTCTTTTGTCCCTTTGTGGATCTGCCCCACAGTCTATTCTACATTGCTTCTGTCTTTAAGTGTACATTTCTTTTTATTGCTTCTTTCAGAATACATTTTCTTCTTCTCTTTAAATGATTCTCCAACAACAATAGGGCTTTTGCTTTCTTTTTCTTTTTCTTTTTCTTTTTTATTTGGACAACTGTCATGAGGGTGAATGGTCGTATGAAGGTGTTGATCTACATATACCATATGCTGCACACACCTTGCAATCTATTATTGCTGTAAATTTATGTTGGATATGGAAAACAGGAATGAAATCCTCTACGATCACACTAATCTAATAACTTCAATTCTCCTTGTACATAAGATCATTGCATTTGTTCTTGCCAATGTTGAAGCCCATAAACCTATTAGGCCTACTCAAAATCTAATTTAGGATAGTTTAAACTGAATTATGATTTAAGTTATGTTGTATGTGGTTTTCTTGATTACCGAAGATGGCTTTATTAGACGACATCCGACGTATCGTTATAGAATCTGATTCCAAATGCATCTTATAATTCATTCGATATTACTCAACTATACCTTGGGCTCTTTATAATGTCATTACTGGAATAAAGTTTTTGTCATAAAAATTCGAAGACTATAAAATTATACATGCTTATAGGGAAATTAATCGGATGGTCATTCATTCTAGGATTTCAAAATTCTTCTTGTTTTGAGAGGATAATACTCCCAAATTATTTTAAATTAATTTGCTTAGATCTCGATGGAAAATTTTGTACTAGACTGTGTAAGTAATAAAAAGTATTTACTCTAAGCAAAAAAATAACTCTAAATACTTCTATCGGACACACAATCAAATTTTACTAACACAATTTGCTTTTAAATAAATATATATATATATATACATACATATATATATATACATACATATTATATAATAATACATACATGTTTAATCTCAGATTTTGATGATAAAACCAATTGATAGAGTTTAAGATCTAATCTGCATGTTGAATAATACAGGAAGCTTCGATCAAGAAGTGACAATTAAAACAGGAGGAATCGAACGTTGGGTCAAAGGAGAACATATCAGATGATTGGACGTCAAACTGAAGGATCGGTCGACGTATCGGCAAAAGGCTTCGTGTCATGGGATTCGGGCATCGAGCCAAGAAGAGCGGAATTGCACCAAGGAGATCGGAGTTGCGGAGGTCAACTGCCGATTAGGCAATAGGCCGCAAGAAAGGATAATGTATCGAAGAATCGGATAAAACATTGATGAACCAATGACATGCCGAATAACAAATTGATTCACGCTTTGTAATAACTATCTAGATCGAAGTAGATTTAGAGTGTAATTAAATTGAAATTGTGTCAACTCAATTATGGGCCAATTGGACCAAGTTTGGACTATGTTGGGCCAAGTGAAATACTCAAACATTAATCTAAGAGATGAGTCAGGCGGTGGCACCACTAACATAGGCAGTGGAATCGTCGATGGCTCAATCTCTAAGACATAGTCTCTGAGACTATGTCAAGCAGTGATATCGCCCAACACAGGTGGTGGTACCGTTAGTATCCCAAAAATCTCAAAGTGTTTGAATTTTGTCTCTAAGTTTTGAAGTCACTTTGGATCTATAAGTACTTTAACTATTTTTGCTTAAAATAGTAATTATTGTGAAAGAAAAAAGAGTAAAAACTGTATGAATTTAAGATTGAAACCCTTATAAAAGAATAGAGTCCCTCCTCCTTAAACATAAAGAGTATTCTAAGGAAGAGTTTGAGGAAAACTTTATAAAAGAGGGCTGTAAAAGAGTTATTAGTCTTCGCCCATTGAAAGAAGATCGCTAATAGATGCCAATGGCCTCAATGAAGGAGAAATTAAGAGTGGACATAGGTCGAACAACTGAACCACTATAAAATTGGTATATCTTTCCCTACTTGTCTATTTATTTTACAACCGCTTTACTTCCACATCACTCACTTGCAAACATTTTCGAAGTTAAAAAGTCTTTATCGAAACATGTTTTCATGGAACAAAACATTTCATACAAAATGGTTTTCCAAAAAATCAAATGATTTATCGTTGCACTAATTCACCCCTCCCTTAATGTCGAACTTGATCCTAACAATATATATATATAAATATATATATATATATATGTATATATATATATACATTTATTATATATATATATACATATACATATATATATATATATATGTATATATATATATATATATATATATATATATATATACATATATATATAAGTATTTTTTTCGATACGTTTCAATTAAAACGGGTTTTAATCGAAACAAAGCTTTGAATGTACGAAGTTTTCAAAATTATTTTTAAAACGTCGAAATTTATTATGTTTAATCGCTGCACTAATTCATTCGCTAGTGCCGCTCTAAATCCCAACAATATATAGCATATATATATATATATACATATATATATTCACATATGTAGGTATATTTTTTTCTTACAAATTTATATTTATTAAATGTAATAAAATTTATACTTATATATATATATACATATATTATATATTATATATATATATATTAAAGAAATAGTGGAATGTCAGTCGAACAGTGTAACTCATGTTTTGATCTAAGACGAAAAAGATGAGTTATGCCAACGTTGAGTCTTAAAAAGATGAAAATATTCTTAAACTCGTTTTTGGTTGCTCGGTTCCTTTTTGTGTTTTTGTGGAATTCCGGTGGCGTTGTGCCGAGGTTGACTTCTTCCGCGACGAGTTGATCGTTTGGACTGGACGGTGCTTGGCTGACGCACTAAGCAACACCGTTGGAAGGAACATGACAAATGTTTTCTTCCGGAAGATAGCTCCCCCGGCATGGGAGTCAGATGCTCGAGTCGGAATTATGACTCCATGTTCTTAATCGCAACTTGGCCGAGCTCTAAGCAAGCGAGCGGAAAGTACTCTCTGTGGAGGTAGAGTTTGGGCAACAAAGATTGATATCTCGGTTGAATCGACCAGAGATTGCATCGAAAGAAAATTATTAATTAGATATCATAGTTTCTCTAATTAATATTTGGAGATCATATCATCAACAACAGATTGCATCGAAAGAAAATTATTCTGAATAGATTCTCGAATTAATAATTTGTTAAAATTTTTCATACAAAGATGGCGACGTGAAACATGAATCGTCTCAGCACCCTAAACCGCTGGATGACATGGGATTGTGGTGGGGCTCTAAACAATTTTATTATTATTATTATTATTATTATTATTATTATTATATTATTATTATTATTATTATAACGAATTATGTAGTAGACACCAATAATTGCTTGAAAAATGGGACCCGATTCGAACCTTTGGTTGGAACGCTACGGAATCCTTCAAGCAACGGTTGGATACGTATCGGCGGAGACGACACGCGACAAACGAACTGCCATCCTTCGCCTCCTCCACCTCTCTTTCTCTATAGGTGGTGTGAAAGAGAGAGAGAGAGAGAGAGGAGAGAGAGAGAGAGAGAGAGAGAGAGAGAGCAAAAGAGCGCCCGGTTCTCTCTAACCCTAATGCTTTGGAAGCCCGGCGGCTGAATCCCTAACGAGGAACCGGACCGGGGGGATGGGGAATCGAGCGCCTCTCCTTCTCGTGGTGGCGACCATCGCGCTGCTGTTGTGGAGCACCGCCGGGCTCCGCGGCCGCCGGAGGATCCCGACGACCTTGGACGGCCCCTTCGAACCCGTCACGGTGCCGCTCGACGGCAGGGTGGCTCGGGGGAACGCCGTCGACCTGCCGGACTCCGATTTTAGGCTGCAGAGGAAGGTGACGGGGTTGGAACCGGAGCAGATCTCCGTCTCCCTCTCCGCCACTGAGGACTCCGTCTGGATCTCATGGGTTACAGGTCGTCTTTCCTGTTCTCTTCTTGCCAAAATTTGCATCATGTTTCTCTTTTTGCAAGTTTGCTTTAAACAAGGACTTCTATCGAGTGATTGAAATGCTTATTTAATTGTTGGTCGAGAGTCGTTGCCCTTCTTTGCTGCTGTTTTGTAAGATTATGTACAAGTTGTGAAGGATAACAGATAGCGAGTAGAGAGCTTTGGATTGTGTTGTTTAAGATTTCTTCTTCGCTTCATGCATGTGCTAGCATTGAGCTTGAGATGACCGGTGGGATGCATTGAGCATTGCCCTTCTTCACCCTGCATGGTTTCCTGATGATCAAAGTGTGAAAGTCCTGTGTATAATTATGGTGGTGGGATGCTTCTGTTTCGGAACCTTGAGGTTGTCAACTTGAATGATCCATACTTGCCCTTCTTCACCCTGCATGGTTTCCTGATCGGATCAAAGTGTGAAAGTCCTGTGTATAATTATGGTGGCTATTGTGTGTGTGTGTGTGTGTGTGTGTGTATGTGGGTGTGTGTGTGTGTGTGTGTGTGTGTGTGTGTGTGTGTGTGTGTGTGTGTGTGTGTGTGTGTGTGTGTGTGTGTGTGTGTGTGTGTGTGTGTGTGTGTGTGTGTGTGTGTGTGTGTGTGTGTGTGTGTGTGTGTGTGGTGGTGTGTGTGTGTGTGTGTGTGTGTGAGCAAATACTTGTTTAGGTCATTTACAATCACCTTTTTTCTTGCCTTTGGAAATTTCATATCACTGTTTATTATGATTTTAGTAGAACAGCCTTGAAAAGGAGATGAAGTTTTAATATACTTCTGTTTTGCTTTGTTTTTATATTTCATTAGGAATGGTTTTCCATTGACTAAGAATTTGTATCACTTTTCTCTTCTGCATGTTGTCCTTTGGTCATGTAAAACATAGGTTTGACTAAGAATTTGTATCACTTTTCTCTTCTGCATGTTGTCCTTTGGTCATGTAAAACATAGGTTTGTTGGGTTGTCGAGCATGTACTCATCTTGCACTCCACTGTGGTTCTCATTTCTTGTGATTGAGTCTTGATATGTTGCCTAAGGACCGTATTTGGTGTTGCATTGCAGGGGAGTTTCAAATTGGCAAAGACATTGAGCCATTGGATCCTACTGGTGTGGCTAGTGTTGTTCATTATGGGAATTCAAAGAAATTATTAATGTATGAAGCTACCGGCTATTCTCTCATTTATAATCAGCTTTATCCATTTGAAGGCCTCCAAAATTACACTTCTGGGATTATTCATCATGTTCTACTTGATGGTATTGCTGTTTGCATTCTTTTTTTCTAGATGATCTGGTTAAGTTTCACTCATATTTGTTTAGTGTGGTTGTCAGATGGCTTCTCAGGCTCTTGGCTCCTATTGTCTACTTTTGTCAAATATGCTTATACAAAATTGCTGTAGATTGTTTTGTTTGGTAAAATTTTTTAGTTCTGGGAAGTTGGAGGTTGGCATTTTCGTTCCAGTACTCTTAACGACATGGATATATATTTAGTGGGCTAGATGATGTTTAAACTTGTGTTCCATCTTTTGCTTGGCATTCTTTTTTTTTATTGTCTTGTTATGGCTTTAGGCACACTCATTCACTTGCTCTCTCTCTCTCTCTCTCTCTCTCTCTCTCTCTCTCTCTCTCTCTCACACACACACACACACACACACACAATCAATCAATTTCGTATATGTGTATTATACATAATTCTCCAATGACACAAATAGGTAAGAAAGTGCTTAAATTTCAGTAGATATCAAATATTTAACCATGTATTTAGTGAAATCTTACTCATTGGTGATAATGCCAATGGGAGATATATTCCAATACCTTTAATGGTTCCTTTGCTAGTTTGTACATTTCTCTAATCTTGCTGCTAAATAATTTCCTTGGCAGATCTGAGACCAGGGACAAAATATTACTACCAATGTGGAGACCCATCAATACCAGCTATGAGTGCTGTCCATGTTTTCCGCACTATGCCTGCTTCAGGTCCTAAGAGATACCCAAAGCGGATAGCTGTTATTGGTGATCTGGGTCTAACGTACAATAGTACATCCACAGTGGATCATATGGCAAGTAACAAGCCGGATCTAATTCTTTTAGTTGGTGATGTTACTTACGCAAACTTATATCTGACAAATGGGTCTGGATCAGACTGCTATTCCTGTTCATTTCCTGAAACACCAATACACGAGACCTTTCAGCCTCGTTGGGACTACTGGGGAAGGTTTGTACATTTGTCTTAAGAATCCCTATTGATTTATTCTTGCATATATCAAATCTGGAGATAAGGTCTTCATTAGACAACTTGAATCCATAATATCTTTCACTGTTAGCATGATTGTTTATCATTTCATGTGCCACTGAAATTGGAGGTCTCTCTGCAGATACATGGAGCCTGTGATTTCAGAAATTCCAATAATAGTGGTTGAAGGAAACCATGAGATAGAACAGCAGGCTGAAAATAAGACCTTTGTGTCTTACAGCTCTAGATTTGCATTTCCATCCAAAGAAAGTGAATCATTTTCGACATTTTACTATTCATTCAATGCTGGGGGAATACATTTCATTATGCTTGGGGCCTACATTTCCTATAACAAGTCAGGTTAGTTTGTTGTCTCCTTGTCCCTCTTTGATCACTACCAGTTCTTTAGTAGTTTGGTTCCATCTTTGGTATCCACATTAAGGTGTTGGTCAGTTAAGGTTATTCTTTTAGTTCTTAGTTACCACAGTAATTATTGATTTTCTGAGAATGCGTATGCACCATCCTGATTTCTGTCTAGTATTTTTTATTTCATGTAGCACAAATTGGGGAAAAGTTCTGTCTAAAACTTTTATCAAGGAAATTGAAGTATAAGGTGTTATGGGCAGTATGTACTGATCTGTTATATTATCGAGATATACCAATCAGTATAGATTGATAAGAGATCAGTAGAGGTCAGTACCGAACCAGTGCAGGTTGGTATATGTCGATCAGTCTTATGCATCATTTGGTGAACACCAATTTGCAACACTGAATTCAGTGTTCTTGGCTTATTCAATGGTACAAGGTCTGAGACATATCATTACATGAGACTAGCAATGAGAATATTTTAGACAAAATTAAAATTTTAGATATTGGTGCCTGTTAACCCTCCAGTCCCTATCCCAGCAACATGGTTTTAGGTTTCTTTAACGGGACTGCATTTCTTTTGAAGCTCGATATTATTGAGTTAGAATCACTGGGCTTGTGTCTTGCTTTTAACTGATTTTTGATGTACTGTGATGGATTTGCTTGACTCAGCAAGTTATATTTTGTCCTTTATATGACACTATGCTGAGTATACATTACTGTGATCCTAGTTGACATCTTGTGATCGTAATATATAAAATAGATGATAAAATTTGCTAAAAACCAAAATAAAATTTAGAAAAAAAAATTTATTGGTGAAGTGTCATGTTGAGTGTATGGACACTTGACATACCCTGTTGATATTATATCATTCCAATGAGGGATCTCTTCAGGGTTGGCTATATCCAATACAACAGTCTTCGAAATAAAGAATGTGAACAAACAGTGAACATGCGAGGATCACATGCTGATTTTTCTAATTCAAGAACTGATAGTCATAAACCGTATCCTTGTTTTGCAAGAGCTCATTTCTATGTGTCTTCTGTAAGTTCTGCCCTTCCAAATACCTCAAAAGAATTTCTATTACCATAAATCTATGCATAATCAGGTCACAGTTCTCCTAAAAGCTTCAGTAGTCATGCTAGTGATCCTAAATTTTCTCTTGAAAGTTCTTTCAAACATTCTTTGAGAAGGGAATTCTAGTTGGAATTGGTCATTAATCTCCAATAGTTGACAACTGTAAATAGGTATTGTTTTCATCTTGAACTGATATCTTGCTAAATGATGGCCTTTTCTTTCTTTGGGGCTGCTATAATTAACAAAAGCAACAAACAATTCTTTTTCTAACAAATCTACAGGAGGCATCCATATAATATGGACTCAACAAAAGAAAATCATTGAGTTGAGTCATAGCAAAACTTGTGCAGAAAGAGACGTAGGTTGGTTGCCAGTGTTGAATATATAAAGTTGTTTCATACAATATGAGAAGATAACAGGTATTGCAAGAAGACAGATTATGCGAGTATCATCAAGCCATTTGTCTCATTAAATCTGATACACCTCTCTATATAACTCAAATATAATCCACCACTAGCAAAAATTTTCAACACCATGCATTCTACTCTTAAAGAATGAACACCTAAAGGGGAGAGTGGACCTGTTCACTTTACATCCACAGAAGTCCTTCACCAAAGACATCCATGGCAAACTGGAGGCCGAAAATATGTCATCAACATTTGCTCAATAAACCACAAGGCTTAGTCTTTTAATGAATGACTTGGAAAATCAGGCTGACTTATAGAATGTGATCAGTGTCATGTATGGAACTGAACATTCTTTAATTCCTACTGGATTTTTTTCCATTGGAGAAGTCAGGCTGACTTATAGAATGTGACTTGGAAAGTCAGGCTGACTTATAGAATGTGATCAGTGTCATGTATGGAACTGAACGTTCTATAATTCCTACTGGATTTTTTTCCATTGGAGAATTGACTGAAAACAAATTATCCATTTTGTGCCAAGCTTGTTAGTTTGAATTGTTAGATCCCACAAGGTGACATTGTGATAATCTGGATAGGCATTCAGTCACGATGCTTCCCAGAATTTTGCAGCATCCCCTTAGTTCAATTTGTCTAATTGAACTTCCTTGTGATGACAGTTTCTTAAGTGATACATTATTGCATATTTCAGGTGAACAATACAGGTGGTTGGAAAGAGACCTGGAAATGGTTGACCGAACAGTGACACCATGGCTGATAGCTACTTGGCATCCACCTTGGTACAGCACATATAAAGCTCATTATAGAGAAGCCGAGTGTATGAGGGTGGAAATGGAGGAACTACTTTACTGTTATGGTGTCGACATTGTGTTCAATGGTCATGTAAGCCTCTGTTGCTTTTGTCTATGCTTTGACTGTTCAAACAGTCAATATGGTTTTTATCAAAGGAAAAAAAACCAAGAGTTAATAGATAACATATTAATTGGCCAGTACAACTTGAATCCCTTGGAGAGTCAATGAGTAGTAAATACAATCTGACGTAATGGCTATAAGATCGGATATGAATTTTTAAGCGATAAAGGAACAATTTTCAGCATTTAAACAATAACACAAGTTGAGCATCACACCTTTTTAATTTTGTTTTGTTATAGCCATCAGTTGCAATACTTTGTCTTGAGAATTGTAACATGAAGTTTGATTTAACCTGAATATGTGGACAGTTAGGGGAAAAAAATGTACTGTCACTTAAATCTTAATTTGAAAATATAATATCAATTTTGATTTTGCTTCCCAGTCTTTTTCGAATAGTTTAATTTATTTTATTATAAAAATGATCTCTTGTACTGCTCTTTCTCTTATATTTTGTTAAATTTTGAATCACTAACATCCTTTTACCTTGTTCATCTCTTGAGCTGTTAGGTTCATGCCTATGAACGATCAAACCGGGTGTACAACTATTCATTGGACCCATGCGGTCCGGTCTATATCACAGTAGGAGATGGTGGCAACCGTGAGAAGATGGCAGTCAACCATGCAGATGATCCTGGTGGATGTCCAGATCCACTAACCACACCTGATGAGTACATGGGTGGATTCTGCGCATTCAACTTCACTTCAGGCCCAGCTGCAGGCCAGTTCTGCTGGGACCGTCAGCCTGAGTATAGCGCTTATAGAGAGAGTAGCTTTGGTCACGGGATCCTAGAGGTAAAGAGCTCCTTATCTTCATCCCCACTCTTTAAATTTTCGTCTAGTAACAGAGCTTTAACCTGTGAATTGCTTGCAGGTGAAGAATGAGACACATGCTTTGTGGACATGGCACCGCAATCAGGATCTTTACAACAGTGCTGGAGATGAGATTTATATAGTTCGGCAGCCTGACAAGTGCCCTACCAAACCAATCACCTTTCGGAACACATCTATTTAGCAGAAGCCTCCAGCATGTTGTATTGAAAGATAAGTGTATCCTTTCCAAGTTATATGAGTTATACTTGCACTGGAAGATCATACATTTGCAAGAGTTTAACAGAAAAAGGAGTAGATGCCTATGCAGCGACAAAGCGGTATCTTGATATGTCTACCGGACAAACAATAATTGGAAAATGAATGTGAATTCTTGAAAGAGTTTGAGCATATCAACTGCAGGAGCGGCAGTTGGGTGGATGATGAACCTGTTGACAGGTGCTCTACTACCATTGACTGATTCCTATTCTCTTTCTTTGCTTGTTGAACTAATTTTGCTGGATGGAGTGGCATGTATATGTTTTAGTTCAGGATCATGCAGAAGGGATATAACCCAACCTCACTGAGACCCCAAACACCCAGATCTCACTGGCATCCCGGGAACTATGAATTCTGCTTGGATTCAGCACTCAGTCATGCAAGGTTAAATCACAGTGGTAGGCTTAGCAATTATACATTTGTTATTAAAATCAAAGGGAATAAGGAAAAAACTTCGAAAGAATATGAAAATAGGTGAGAATGTAAGACTTAAATTGAAGATAGATTCAGATGTGAGACAAGTATTTCAAGATGAATATAGTTTGATACTTGAAATTTTAATATAATTAATAAAAAGCCATAGAGAGAAAAAAAAGAGAGATTTGTCCATTCTAAAAAAGGCTTATGATGGAGTCCTCAAATAATTATGAAGGTGTGTTTTAGAAAATAGATGTATTAATTAATTATATTAATGTTTTAAAAATATATACATTAGTACATGGATTAGCATTAGAAGGGTAGGGAATGTGTTTTGTAGGTTATTTTAATTATTGTGTCAGGGTTCAATCTCAAGTATTTATTTTTTAAATATTTGTAATAGACGAACTTACGAATCACGATAATACATTTTATCTATTTAGGAAAAAAATAAAATGATATAGACATGTGAAGGAAGATTTTATAGATGTTGTAATTAGTATTAGTGATATAAGGAGATATAGAAAAAGATTTAATAAGTAAATACTTCTAGTTTAACTAAGATAATTATTTTGTACAATCTAATCAATCTCCATTAGTTGAAATATTATGGATTATTGTTGCTAGGTGTCTATATATGATTGTGTGCTGTGAATTCACAAGCCTCTTCAATGTACTATGAATTCTTGGCCAAAAGATTGAGATCATAGAAGCAAAAGCCCAAAGAAAATAAAAGCTGCAGAAAGGATACAGAAAAGCTAAAAGAATGTAGAAGGCGCAGGGATGTTCACAACCATAGTTTTGTGTGTGTTGATTCCATTGGAAATAGTGATGCTAATGTATCTCACAATGAGATCTATAATCTATGCTTATTGCTGATGGAAATGCGTCATTCAAATATAGTTGGCTATTTATTGAGCCCAAAGCGTCAGATCGTGAAACCGTAATCACAAACTTCAACCCTTAAAACTAAGATTAATTACATATTATCTTATCTATTTGGATCCTATTAGCATCATGATTTTTGTACTTAAAAAAATTATATTAAGATTTATATAATTTTAAAAATAAAATAAATAACAACATTTATCCTAATGTCATCAATTGCATTGACTAAAAACATAACACATCATATGCTCCATCGGTGCAAAAGAGATGGATAAAAAAATAATTTTAATCTCTCTTTCGTTTTCAATGATTTTATTGATAAAAGTATAATTTTAACATCTAAACAGAAATATTAAAATTATTTTTTTGTCTATCACTTTTGTATCAATCTAATATGTGATTTTATGTATTGAATTTTTCATCAATCGTCAATGCAACGGATGACATTAGAACAAATAGAATTATTTATTTTATTTTGAGAATTATTAGGATTCAAATATAATTTTTAAATACAAAAATTACAATACTAATAAGATCAAAATATATAGGTGTGCAATTAGCCCCCCAAAAGCCACCGGCGAAAACGATCACGTTAAATGGTGAGTTTATAGGCCTCATGCGACCGCTGAAACTTCGACACATGTTTTCCACGAAAACTGATGCATATTATATATATATATATATATATATATATATATATATATATATATATATATATATATATATATATATATATATATATATATATATATATATTCCTCATTAATTGCTTTGTTTTGTAGTGTAGCGGGAGTCAGATAAATAGCTACATATTTTTGGCCGAATTCATGAGAAAAGACTCAAAGTTTTATGTTTTTTTTTTTTCGAGATAGCATCTTTTATTCTCAAAATACCTAAAAAGAGTGGTTTTTTTTTGTCAAATGGTAATAATGCTATCAATAATAGTTGGCAGCTTTAATTGTAGAGTTCCCTTTCAGACTAAGGTAGATCGAACCAACCAAATTTTATTTTTATTATTATTATTATTATTATTATTATTATTATTATTATTATTATTATTATTATTATTATTATTATTATTATTATTGTTATTATTATTATTATTATTATTATTATTTTACAAAGGGTAAGTGACCAAAATGAGATTTGAATCCAATACTTTACAATATGTTATCAAGATCTTTATTAGCTAAAGTAACTAAATTAACTGATACCTTCGGTTATGGTTTTTTTTTTCTTTTTGTTCAACCAAAGTGATTTTAATATTTTTTTTTAAAAGAGTTGACAATGTTATTTTTGTTACTGCATCCCTATTCAACTCGTTCTTAATCAAGTCAAATTCTTACAAACATTAATTATTGAGATTTCCTAAATTATTTTATTTAAGAGATCCTAAGTGAAAATTAAGAATGTTTTGACATATTTCAAAATAAAGATGACAAGTCTTTTTTATGTTCTGTTAAATTTAGGCCTATAAATATCTAAAAATCTTATAATATATATTTTATTTATTAAAAGAATAATAATGAAAAATATTCTCAATTCGAATGCTTTCGAATGGACTTACAGTGTTTTTGTCACTGAATTAAACCATTATAATTCTAATAAAAATATTATAACTCAGTTTTAATTAATTAAAATTTTCACTAAAAATAAATATCAACTTATGTATAAGTTGGAGATATTATAAAATTATTAATGTGAGAATTAGAATGGTTTTGGAAGAACATTAATCATGATAAAAATTATAATTTTTTCCACTTTGTATTAAATTCAGATCTAAATATTAAAAAATATTATTTATAATAATTTATTATGAAGGAAAGATAATAAAAAATAATAATGAGACGTTATCTAGCAACATTGTTTTTTAATGGAGTTAAAGTATTTTTGATTCAGTGATTAAAAAAACATTTGTAATTCCATTCACTGTAGATCAAAAACATTATAATTCTATTAGAAAATATTGTAAAAAAAACAAATACTATAATTCTATTTAAGAGTGCTAGATTAATTTAGCCCAAATTGAATTTCAACAAGAAATCACTTTGAATCAAAGAGTATGTTGATTTCTTTTTTTTTTTCAAACGAAGAACTCTTGTTGTAAATATAGAAATGAGAAATGTGCGTCGTAAGGTCTTGAGCTCAAATTCCGTTTTCGTTATTTATCTTTTAAAAAATAAAAATAAAAAATATGATAAAATGTTTTAAAACTAATATTTTTTTTCCCCTCAGAAAATTACTCACTATTTAATTCTATACAGTGAGTAGTCCACATGCTAAAAATCCAGCTGGCCTTTGAATAGTTGGGAACAGAAGGGCTTTCTGTGTGGCTCTGATGCAGTCAGTCATAATTGGATGGAGACTATATATATATATATATATATATATATATATATATATATATATATATATATATATATATATATATATATATCTCCGAGGTGGTCTTCTCCTTCTTCTTGGGGGTAAGAAGAAAGCAGTGGCGCCATCGCTTTCCGGGCAGTGGCGGAAGAGAGCCAAAACACAAGTAGGCCCACCATTTGCTTGGGAAACAGCATCACATGCTCGCAGTAGATCCAGACAAGCATTGAACATGGCAACAGCAGCGTCCCACTCGAAGATACGGTTGTCCTCTTTGGTTCTCCGAAGAGCGCCTAGTGGTGATAGGGAGAATGAAGACGGCTTCTGAACCCAAAAAACTCCAAACCACTATGATGGGGATCGAAAACAAAACTGCCGTGCTTTTTGCTACGCTGCTCTCGAGAGAGGAGACTATGGACGGATACAGAGACGAGTTCTTCTTCTGAGAAGAATATCGTTCTTACATTGGTCTTCAAGAAGGTTCAATTTATCAATCACTCATCGCTAACATTTAGCAGCATCAAATTTGGCAATAATTTCTAATAAGTATATTATCACAAACAGAGGAGCAATTACCAGAGATGTTGAGGCGGCGGCGGCGGCCTGGAGATGCAGAAGGGGAGTGGGCACTAGAAGATGTCGAGGATCTCGAGGATGAAGCCATTGCAGAGGGGGCAGCTGCCGCGGCTGAGCCAAAGCTCCCGCGAGCACAGCCGGCAGAAGGTGTGGCCGCAAGGGATGAACGCCGCCCCCTTGTGCCGCACCATGCACACACAGCACACGTACCACATGCCCCCTCCCCGGCCCTTTGCTTCCTCCGCCGCCACCTCGTCTTCCTCCGCCTCTGCCACCGCCAACGCTGACTCCTCGCTCCTGCTTCCATCCCATTGCCTGTCGGTCTGCTCCAGTAAAGCCATTAGCGACACCCTCTCCGGCGGCTCCTCGGAGTTCTCGCGGCCGCTGATTTCGTCGCTTCCTCCTCCGTTGACCGAGGGCCGTTCCGCTGCTGTGGACATGGCCGTAGGTTCTGGGACGCCCGGCTCCGAGTTCTGAACGGAGACCGAGCGGGAAACAGAGCGCGCGAGGTCGGGGTTGAGACGGGTGGAGACGACGAGCTCGGGGTCCAAGGTCGGGTGACTTTGGCTGGAGGACGCCGCCTCCCGGGCGGCGCCGGCAGGGCGAAGGCGGTCTCTTAACGACCTCCAGGTGCCGCCGTTACTGGATATACCACCGGCGATGATCCCATTCCCCTCGTGCTCCCGCTGGATGATGTCGAGCAGCGTCCTTCCGCCGCCTGAGGCCACGGAGCCCTCCCTCCCCTCGCACGGACGGCGCCGGAAGAGGCGCGTCTCGTCCTCGTCCCGCACGTTGAGAAGGTCTCGGAGATTGGAAGAATCGCCGACGGATAGCTGCTCCGACAGCGTCACGCTACGCCGCCGCAGCTGCCTTCCTTCCATACCAAGATCCAATTTTTACCCCAAAAAGCCCCAAAAAATTAGTCCCCGAAGCTGCTTTCAGCAAAGATGCCGCAAAAATCTACGACACGAAGCCAGCGATTGAGCACGCGAACCGGGAATCAGGACGGACAACTGGATCCATAAAGGTCGCATCTTTTCTGAATCCGTTCGTGGGCGAAGATTTCCAACATCAATCGAGCAGGCACGGAATCCTTTTCCTTCACCAAACTGAATAGCATCCAAAAGGATCGCCCTTTTCACTACCCAAGACCGGAGAACGTCACCACAGAGAGAGGAGATGCGATATCGACAGTGGCCTGGAGGAGCTGTTATTCCACATCGATTCCCTGCCTCCTCTATCCTCTGCTCACTTCTCCTCGCGCGCCGCAGACAAGACAGAGGCGGACATCTCTCTCTCTCTCTCTCTCTCTCTCTCTCTCTCTCTCTCTCTCTCTCTCTCTCTCTCTCGGCTGTGGGTGGTCGTAGTGGAGGCAGGAGAGGCCTGTCGCGGAGGCGAAACCGGGAACCGGATCCTTCTTCGCCGGCTGTGCCCGCCGTTGTTGACGGAGAGCGTATCGGGAAGGGGAAACGGGGCGTCGACTCTTCCGTCTTGGGCCCAACGGTCTTATCTTCTAAATGACCAAAAACGTCCCGACATATCCTATACGTGTTAAACTCACGTGGCGGAAACTGCTATATAAAGACCGTTACCAATTTACATGTGACACCACCACATTTATAGATTCTTTTTAAAGATTTATTAATGACTGAAAACTATTATGATTAATAGAAGTGTTAAGAATGAATTATGGTAAGATTATTTATCTGTAATCTATCGAGTAGGATTCAAGAAACATGTCATATAAGATAAATATGTTTTATAGGCATTCATGCTAGTAATATTAATTGATTTGTCTTGTGTAACCACAATATTATATCTTTCAAATTTTATATTGCATGGGAGCTATACTTAATTATTCATTTATGAGATTCTCTTTTTAGTTCTCAATCCCTTCCTCACTATTTCACATCCATCTCGACCTTCCTATGCTTTCGCTAAAATTGTAGCTATTAATCTTGAGCAGAGTCAATTCTAAGTTGATGTTCATGTGAAAACAAGCAAAAAGAAAAAGGATCCAATTTTTTTTTCCTCTCATGAGATCAAATATGTTATTGATGTCCTTGTTGCAAAATATTACTGAACTTGTATTGTCAAAGCATTTACTTTTTAAGGTCCTCTATGCAGTAATTAAATATGTTGTGCCGTCAAGATAAAATCAATAAATAAATAAAAGATATAAAAAGAAGAACAATGATGCATTGATGTGTGGAGATGATGATAACATCAATAATAACAACAATAATACATTGATGTGGAGATACAAATTGTGAATGAAGCAACTAAATTAACTTTATAATTTAGACTTTTTTTAGTGCGATAGCCATCTCTAGATTGTTTTCTATAGAAATCTGTCATTCATTTCTCAGGGACCAGAAGGAGCAGAGTCAGATCAGATGGTGATGATACAAAACCAGAAGGGCTTTGAAGATGATGAAACTTGAGACTCTAATCAGATCCAACTTGCAAGGGAATTTGTAGATAGCTCCTGGGTTGGGTTGAGAACCTAAACATTGATTTCATACTATTTGGACAGAAGACAAACTTTTGATGAGCATGCAAACAAATTCTGTCTCTTTCTTTTCATACTAAACGTTATAAAAATTGTAAATAATGGAATAGGTCTTGGTGGGCTGTCAAATCATGTGAACCACACAAAAACAATCCATGCACTCTGTTATCAAAAATAAAACTTTGTCAACAATTCAGTAAAACCAAATAAAATTATCATACACTTGCATGATTTTTATGAAAAGAACAAACCTCAAGGATACATATACATATATATATATATATATATGAGTAAAGAACATATTTTTATTAAATTTGATTTGGGATATTATTACTAATTGAGAGAGAGATGGAGAGATGGAGAGAGAGAGAGAGAGAGAGAGAGAGAGAGAGAGAGAGAGAGAGAGAGATCAGAAAAGGAAATAAAAGATAAACTTAAATAACAGGCCTGCATACGATGGTAGTATTTCTTCCTTACCATATCATAAACCTCTATCTATTTATAAGGATTAAGAGATCCATTTTGAAAGATCACACTCAACATCATGCATCTATTGTAAAAGATAAAGATAGTAATCCTATTCCATATAAAATTTATCAGATATTGTCAGTTTCATTTGGCCAAGAAATGCTATTAGGATGGATGAGAGTTAAGTCAATAAAAAACAGTCCATATTGATCTGATATGTCAACCTCAAATATAGCAGACGAGAAGTACCAGTGAAGTTTGAAGGTATTACAGGAGAACAAAGCTATAATATGAGTTCACATGCAGACCTGCTGACCGTCACCAGAAGTTGGCAAGAAGAAGAACCAAAGAAGAGAGAGACGACAACAAGGAGAAACTACACCTCACTGCATGTGGTCGAGCCCCAGGGGACCATGGGGCGGAGGGAAGCCGGTCTGTGTGGCCATGGCCACCACCTCGAGCTGCCTCATCGAGAGGGAGGGGAGGGGGAGGAACTCCGGGCCTTTAACCCAGTTCATGGCGCTCACGCCGTGGAAGCCATCCCACCCTACGTGAGCCACATGCTGCACGTCGGTCGGGAACCCGATCTCCATCACCACCTCTTCCTCCTCCTCCTCTTCCTCGTCGTACACTGCGAACAACTGAGGCAAGCTCTTGAAGCTCCTGATGAGCTTCTGAAACCCCGCAGAGATGTTTGGGCGTGGAGGTGGACGAAGCATGAACGAGCTCCTCGTCCTCCCCGGTTCTCCACCTGTACAGGACTCAGATGAGCAGATCTACATGGTACATGACGACTAGGAACAAGAGAACGAACAAGAACTGTCACCGGCTGGTGTTGCTGGGGGCGCATCTGCTTGTGCTCTCCTCTGTCGGCTTTCGCCGACCGCGACGCTCGACTGAGAGACGCAGCCGAGGGAGAAGGGAAGGACGACAAACTTGCCCATGAATGAATGAAACAGGACTAGTAGTTGCTGAGTTAGCGAGGAAGCAAGAACGAATTGAACCCCCAAGAAGATATATCAGATCTACATCAGCTGGTGGTGGATTCTTTTGCACGTATGAATGATTTCGGACATTTGAAGCGCAGAGAGAGAGAGAGAGAGAGAGAGGGTTGGATTAGTTGGTTCAATACCTACTCTTTTAGCAGATTGCAACCCCGACATGTGTAGTCCACTCAATCACCAACTCAGTCAGCCATTCTACTGTTCTCCTACCCTGAGGGCTCTTCTGCTTTCACCTTCCTTCAGCGCCAACCCACGCAGCTCGAAAGACCCCAAGGGGTAAAGTAGCCAACCTATACGACGGGTTGAAACAGTACTGCATTTCCGGCATTCATTAGAACCTTGAGGCTTCTGAGACGGCATGAGGAGATACACACACAGCATCATGCGGACAAAGTCACGCATTGGTTCCCGTGAGGAATGGTAGAAGATGACAGAGACTTGCAAGTGAGAGGCAGGTGTCCACGGGGAAAAGGTTTAACTTAGGGCTTAAGCACTCATAAAGTCATCATCTTGGTTTAGGGGACCTTTCAATCCAAGGATATTAGGTGTTTGGGTGCTTTCCCGTCGGCCAGAAAAAGTAAAAGCGATGCAAACACTTTTAGCTCGAGTAAATTTGTGACGTATAATATTGATGATTTACTCAATGCAGCTTTCACCGATTCGACCATCTCAACCTTTCTTGATTAATCATTCGATTCTTTTGTCGTCGTTTGAGTCAAGGATTTAAATCTCTGTCCCATATTTATCTCAATAACCAGTGAGAGCAGTGTGAGACGAATCTATTTCAACCAGGAGGAAGTCAAGATCTAACCCATCAGGAAGACAAACCCGAGGAATTCGGAACTGGTCAACTCTTGTTCATGGAGCGTAGAGCGGAGGAGGCGACAAAAGTCTCTACCTTTAGAAACATGGTCTCGTTTGGCATTTTCAACTGTGTTCTTCTACTGGTGACATGAGATAGGAAAGGATTCAACTCACACACACACACACTCTCTCTCTCTCTCTCTCTCTCATGGTAGCACTTGTTCCCGCTCAGGTCGAGACAAAGTTGATATCGGAGGAAACGCTATGCAATTAATATAAGCATTATATGTAATGCAAATATATATATATATTAGGATTAAAATTAAATAATATTAGATTGATTTTTTTGATACGTAACTTTTGATAGGATATAATCCGGGTGCTATCTTTAGATTAAAATCATTATCAATCTATAAGGAAAACTAAACTTCTTTTCTAAACCATATACTCTATAATATATGTCTATATATTGTATAACATATGTCTTTTTTTTATTAAGAGAGTTTTTTCCATCTATAAGTGAGAGCAAAAAGTCTAGAATAAATTATTAAGAGAGTTTTTTCCATCAACAACATTTACCAAGAAATTCTATTATAATATAAAATTATTTTCTATTAATCAATATTTGTCATTAAAATCTAATTAACTTTATTATATAATTTAACAATTAATATTCATATCAAATCAAAGTTCTCCACGAGCATCGGCTGCGATATCAATCCCAAGTCAAGGAACAGAGGTTTAAACGTAGCAACAACCTCTAAAATCTAAAAGATGTGAAGAAACGGAAGTGAATCGGTCAACTGTGCAGTGTCAACATGGCTTGTGCAAGCTCGGTTGGAGGAAGAAAGAGAGTCCACAATTTCTTTCCTACTTGTTATCTGAAGATGTATTTGATCTGGAAAAAGAAACTATTAAGATAACAAGAAATATAATAACCTGATTATTTGAATCTTTTCTCGATATTGAAGAGTTACATAAAAGGCAATATCTCTAATTAAGTTAATATTTGTTAAACACGATTGTTAAGTCTAAAAATATATTTATTTAATATAAATGTCACTTATTTGTACGAGGATGAATCTAGCAACTCAACGACCGTAGCCAAATAGCTCGCTTGTGATGTCTTAATTTACGAAGCGAAAATTAATTAGCTCGCTTGTGATGTCTTAATTTACTAAGTGAAAATTAATTATAAGTCTACAATAAAATGCTTAGGAAGAAAATGATTTTGTGATAATTTTAGATAATTAAAATTTCCCTCGTCAACTTGATTTGACTATATTTATGAGGTAAATTCTTAAAAGCCCTCTAACTTATAAAAATTAGAATGAAAAATTTAAAGCTTTGACTTATAAAAATTACATTATGATATTATCACGTATCAGACAAAAAACTTCAAGGAATTATAAACATGTTGTTAGAGTCATGTAAATACGCCTATCTTTTTTGTTTATTTATTTATTTCCTCCAAACACCTCCTCTTCCTTTCTTTCGCCTTCTCCATCATCTCATTTTTCTTCCTCCTCCTTTCTCTTTCCTCTTCCTCGCCCTCCTTTCGTGGTCACCTCTGTCACTTTTTCTTTCTTTCTTATCTTCGATAATATGAACCAATATATAATGCTCCTGTTGGGCTGATAAAACCAAATTCAGCCCATATAGATTTTTTAAGCTCATAGCCCATCTTTCTCTTAACCCTAACCTAACATAAACCTAATTATATATAGGAGCTAATGGTGACTACGGAATTAGTAGATTAAACATCGCAGCAAAGAGCAGAATCTTCGCAGCGACATTAGGGATTCAAAGAGAGGAGAAAAGGGCAGAAAAATAAGAGAAAAAGAAAGGGAAGAAGACAAGAAAAACAGTTTTTCATCTCAGGTTAGATCAGATCTTCAGTGAATTCTTCTGTGATTGCTTGAGGAGGTTTTAGATATTGTGCACAGTGACGTGATTATTGTATCCCAGTTATTCTATTGTGATTGTTGCTTGGGTTTTGGGCAAGAGATTCGAGAATTGTACATTCATTATTTCTATAGTGGATTTTCTCTGGTTTGCCCCGTGGTTTTTACCCTTCACGTTGAAGGGGTTTTCCACATAAATCTTGGTGTTCTATTTGATTGTGATTTCTGTTTAATTCTGCTGTGTGTTACAGCTTGCTAGTATTTGTTCATATACAAAAGTTATTGTTTATTGTCTATCCTTTTTATTTCCCCCATCAACTAGTATCAAAGCAAGGTTTTGGTGATTTAATTTTTGTATTTGAACATGGAGGCTGGTAATGTTTCTCGCATGATTAGTTTGAACGGAAATAATTGGATGATATGGAAACCAAGAATGGAAGATCTCTTGTATTGTGAAGATTTGTATGGACCTTTGCAAGGGGATAGTGAAAAACCCACAACTATGACAGATGATGAGTGGAATAGATTAGATCAAAAAACGGTTGGGTTTATTCGACAGTGGCTCGATGATAGTGTCTTTCATCATGTTTCTACTTGAAAGTTCTGCATATTCTCTTTGGAAAAAGTTGGAAGGTCTCTATAAAAGAAAAACATTTGTAACAAAACTTTTTTGATCAGAAAACTTGTGAACCTAAAATATAAAGAGGGTGCTTCTATTGCTGAGCATTTGAATGAAATACAGAGTATTACTAACCAATTATCTTTTATGAAAATGTCGCTTGATGATGAGTTGCAGGCATTGTTACTTTTCAGTTCATTGCTAGAAAGTTGGGAGACACTGGTGGTTTCCCTCAGTAATTCTACGCCATATGGTATTGTTACCATAAGTCAAGTAACAAGCAGTTTGTTGAATGAGGAGTTGAGAAGAAAGAACTCAACAGTATCTCAGATTGATTCACAGGCACTTATCTCAAAGAACAGAGGAAGGTCAAGGTCTAAAGATAGAAGCAGTTCACGTATAGGTAGAAGCAAGTCAAGATCAATGAAAGATATTGTTTGCTATAACTGTGGTGAGAAAGGACATTATAAGAATCAGTATAAGCAGCCTAAGAAGAGAAAGAAAAAGGGAAAAGAAGTGGAGTCTACAGAGTCGAAAGAGAATACCACGGCTACAGTGCAGGTCGGTGATTATTTGATTTTGTCCCCTTCTGATGATATTTTTCTTGTGTGTGTCAGGATCTCGAGTGGATAATTGACATAGGAGCTTCTTATCATGCTACACCACGGAGGGAGTTTTTTTTGCTACGTACAGTTTTGGAAATTTTGGTGTTGTCAAGATGGGCAACCATGGCACAGCAGACATCATTGGCATGAGTGACATCCACATAAAGACTAATCTTGGATGCAAGTTGGTACTTAAGGATGTGAGGCATGTGATTGACTTGAGGCTGAATCTAATTTCAGTTGGAAGATTAGATGATGAAGACTATGATAGCAGGTTTTACAAAGGGCAATGGAAACAAGGGCAATGGAAATTCAGTAAGGGTTCTTTTGTTATAGCTAATGGAAAGAAATGTTACACTTTATGCAAAGTTCTGAGGCCAAAGCTTGTGGTGAACAGTTAAATGCTACAGAGAAAGACTTTAGCATTGAGTTGTGGCATAAGCGATTAGGACACATGAGCGAGAAGGGACTGCAAGCTCTTTCCAAGAGAGAGATATTACCTGACCTCAGAGGTATACGTTTGAACCATTGTATTGATTGTTTAGCTGGTAAACAACATAGAGTTTCATTTGCTAGTCCTGCTTTGTCTAGAAAAATGCATGCCTTGGACTGTATTTATACAGATGTATGTGGTCCTTTGAGGATAAAAACTCATAATGGTTCTATTAATGTTCCTGGCATCAGTGGTGCACTTTACTTTGTTACTTTTATAGATGACTTTTTCAGGAAAGTTTGGGCTTATGCTTTGAAGACCAAGGATCAAGTTATTGGTATCTTCAAAGAGTTTCATGCCAGAGTTGAAAGGAGACATAAAGACGGTTGAAATGCATAAGATCGAGATAATGGTGGTGAGTATACGAGATTGTTTGATGATTATTGCAGTCACATGGCATCCATCATGAGATGGCAGTTCTGGTACACCTCAACATAATGCAATTGTAGAAAGGATGAACCGCACCATCATGGAAAGGATCGGATGTATGCTTTCACAGCAAAGCTATCCAAAAGGTTTTGGGATGAGGCTTTGAGGACTACGATTGATGTGATCAACTTATCTCCTATACTGACCCTAGATGATGTTGCAGAGCATGTTTGATCGAGGAAAGATGTTTCCTATAAGCATTTGAGAGTATTTGTTATCGTGCATTTGCATATATTCCAGATAATGAAAGGTCTAAGTGGATGGTAAGACAAAAGAATGTATTTTTCTTGGCTACTCACATGATCAATTTAGTTACTGAGGCTTTTGGGATCCGAAAAGGAGAAGGTGTTTAGAAGCGAGATGTGGTCTTCTTTGAGGATCAAACCTTGAAGATTTGAAGAAGAGGCACCGGCCAAGACCTGCAGAAGGATTAGTAGATTGTGATCCATTGTTCCTCAAAGGTATATCAGGGTGATGGGGAGATATGCATGAAGATGGTGTAGAGCCGGATATTAATCTACTGCAGGACATGTTGAGCAAGAAGAAGTTGAGGAGCGACTTCCCGTAGAACCTCAATTGAGAAGATCTTCTAGACAACGTCACCTTCCAGAAGATACTTTATAGATGAGTATGTGATGCTTCTCGATGCAAGTGAACGAGAGTTACCAGAAGCGATTGAAAGTGAGTAGAACAAAATGTGGCTAGTTGCTATGCAGGAAGAGATAGATGTTCTACAGATGAATCATACATATGATTTGGTACAACTTCCACAGGGAATGAAGGCCTTGAAGAACAAGTGGATTTTCAAGTTGAAGACTCAAGAATATTATTCTCAACCAAAGTACAAAGTCAGATTGGTTGTGAAAGGCTTTGGTCAAAAGAAAGGTATTAACTTTGAAGAAATTTTTTCTCCTGTTGTTAAAATGTCTTCTATTCATGTTGCTCTAGGTATTGCTGCTAGCCAGGACTTGGAGGTGGAGCAGTTAGATATGAAGACAGCTTTCCTTCATGATGATTTGGAGGAGAAAATTTATATGGAGCAACCAGAAGGTTTCAAAGTCAAAGGTAAAGAAAATTTTGTCTACAAGTTAAGAAAGAGTTTGTATGGATTGAAGTAAGCTCCAAGACAGTGGTACAGAAAGTTTGATTCATTTATGATTGAAAATGGATACAAAAGAACGGCTTCAGATCATTGTGTGTATATCAAACGGTTTGGTGAGGATTTTATTATTCTCTTACTTTATGTTGATGATATACTTATCATTGGGAAAGATATGCATACAATTGACAGGTTGAAGAAGGAACTAAGTGAGTCCTTTGCAATGAAGGACATGGGGCCAGTAAAGCAAATACTGGGCATGTAGATTTCTCGTGACAGGAAAAATAGGAAGATTTGGTTGTCACAGGAGAAGTATATTGAGAAGGTATTAGAAAGGTTCAGTATGAGCAATACAAAGCTAGTTGGTTCTCCTCTTTCAGGTCACTTTAAGTTGTGCTCAGAATAGAGTCCGTCAAGTAATGAGGAGAAAGAGAAAATGCAAAATGTTCCTTATGCTTCAGTAGTTGGAACTTTAATGTATATAATGGTATATACAAGGCCGGACATCGCATATGCAGTGGGTGTTACTAGCATATTTCTTGCAAATCCAGGCAAAGAGCACTAGGCAGCAGTAAAGTGGATATTGAGATATCTCAGAGGAAGTTCTAAGGTTTATTTAAGCTTTAGATGTGAACCACCTGTGCTAGTGGGTTACAAAGATGCCAGAGATATTGATACAAGGAAATCTACATCAGGTTTTGTACTTACTTTTGCAGGGGGAGCTGTGTCATGGCAATCCAGATTGCAAAGGTGTATTGCTCTCTCCACCACAGAGGCGAGAATATATTACGCTACTGAGAGGTTTGTAAAGAAATATTATGGATGAAAGAATTCTTACAATAATTAGGGCTGAAACAGAAAAATTATGTGGTGTATTGTGACAGCTAGAGTGTCATCCATTTATGTAAGAACCCAGTTTTTCATTCCAAGTCAAAGCATATAGATGTCAGATATCACTAGATTCGAAATGTACTTGAAGAGAAGTAGTTGCAACTTCAGAAAATTCATATAGATAATAATGGAGCAGACATGTTGACAAAGATCTTACCAAAAGAGAGGCAGGAGATGTGTCGATAGTTGGTCGACATGGATTTACACTGAGTCATGGGACCTCCCTTATGGGCTGAAGGGAGAGGTTGTTGGGCTGATAAAGCCAAATTCAGCCCATATGGGCTTTTTAAGCCCATATGGGCTTTTTAAGCCCATAGCCCATCTTTCTCTTAATCATAATCTAACCTAAACCTAATTATATATAGGGGCTAATGGTGGCTACGGAATTAGTAGATTAAACATGCAACAAAAAGGGAGAATCTTCGCAATGACATTAGAGATTTAAAAGAGAGAGAAAAGGGCGAAAAACAAGAGAAAAGAAAGGGAAGAAGACAAGGAAAAATATAAAAATTGTTCTCACTCATCCAAACAGCTTTCATCATCTCGGGTTAGATCGGATCTTTAGTGAATTCTTCTGTGATTGCTTGAGGAGGTTTTGAATATTATGCACAGTGACGTGATCCTTGTATCCCAGTTATTCTCTTGTGATTGTTGCTTGGGTTTTGGGCAAGAGATTCGAGAATTGTATATTCATTATTTCTATAGTAGATTTTCTCTGGTTTGCCTCGTAGCTTTTACCCACGTAAATCTTGATATTCTATTTGATTGTGATTTCTGTTTAATTCTGCTGTGTGTTATAGCTTGCTAGTATTTGTTCATATACAAAAGTTATTGTTTATTGTCTATCCTTTTTATTTCCCCCATCAGCTCCAATCTTTGCACTTTTAAGTAGATTGAACCAAGTTTTGCAGCTACAAAAGCACAGTGAAGGAAACACAAGAACAAATCCTAACACTGAATTCTGTGTAGATTAACCATCTCTTCATCCCACATTGCTACGAAACACATTTCCGTCCTGGATCACTTTGATCTGCTATCTGGGTGACAAAACTTGAGGATCTGATCTCAAAGAATGCTGCACAATTGTGCTTTTGCATAAAAATATCATTGGTGTTAGAAAATTATAGACAACACAACATTGAAAGAACATGTGCATTGATCCATTGAATTGTGTGGCTTCTGTATCAGATGGGTTCCACACGCCATAGCAACTTGATATCCTACCATCAAACATGACTCTATATTTGTCAAAAGGTATCTATCTTGATGTTGAACTGATCAGATAAATTAGTATTTATTTATTTTTCAATAGATACGAGAACAATAAAAAATCTTTACCGGTTAAACTATCAATTTTGGTAAGCCAATCTAACATACTAGTTTAGTTGATATCCTCAAAATATTATAGGCGAGGTTTTGAATTCTCAACGTTTCATAAACGAGTCTAATACATCACCTATCAAATTATTATTTTATATATATAAATAAAATAATAATAATAATAAAGTAAAATCTTTGATCCTTTGGATAAAAATCATACTAAGCATCCATAAGAACTATGAATGCCATCAAGTACTAATAAGAAAGCTCAAACCATGTGTTTTGATTCACATTCAATAGAGTCTTAAATCTTATATGTAAATAGAACACATTATCATCGTATCAATATTATATATATATATATATATAATATATATATATATATATCCTTCCTTTTTAAATGAGTATTACTAATTATGAGATGCTGCTAAAATCTAAAATCATAATCCCATCTTTATTCTTTTTTTTTCTAGAATCAGAGCCATAATCTACACCTTTAATTTTATCATATCTTTTTTCCTTATCCATTAATCCTTATCTACATTTATAATAAAAATAATAATTTTTACTATAATTATGATTACTTTTATACTTAATTAAATAATCATATCTCCTCTCTGAGTGATTACTTTTATACTTTTATACACCTTTAATTTCATCATATTATTTTTATACATGATTTTTTTAAATCTCATCTAATAATAAGTTTTTTTTACTTATAAATATTGTTTTAAAAATTTTATTTGGTTTGATAATCCAACCTAACTTAAGGAGCATAAGCAAGCACTTACGTTATTTCTTTTATCCTAAAATAAAATTTAAAATTATAATTCGAATTTCAATTATTTTCTGATAGGACCCTAGCAGGGTTAGGTCCTACTCAACCATGTAGCAGTTAATAAAAACCCTGTGAGAATGTAATAAACCCCACCTAGCCACATCTATCCTATAAAGAAGATAGGCTAGGGTTTATATTGAGTCTTTGGACTTCTTAATCGTCGCCCCTCTTGTTCTTTGGGCCGGCCGCTAAGGTTGAGGGTAAATTGGATAGTTCACTTAGGAAGCGACCCCAGGGCTGGGGTTTGGAGCTCTATATAAGCTTCAGTAGCCTCACCTCTTTGGAATAAAAAGATCAATCTACAATTTCAGCCACCAGGCTACTTGAAGGGTGGAATCCTTATAGCGTTCCAAGGGTTGATCCCCCTCAAAGATCAATTTCCATAGAATTCCTCTGGGGTTCTATCATTTTCATATCAACGACATTACACTTGAAATCCATACTTATCTACGAGTAATACACACATCATTTCTACCAATGATCTCTATAGCATATCAATTCTTAAATTGAATACCATCGATCTTGGATATTTTTTAGAATCATTTTTTTTTATTCATTATATCTATCGATCCTAACATTTTCTTAATCCTACGTTAGTTAAATCTTCATCTTTTTCATTCGGACTTATGATGTACGCTGACGGTATTATTCCGTTGTCTCTAATACTAATCCGAGAACAGTGAAACCATAATTTGCATTTAAAAGTTCTTTTCCAAACATTAGAAAACATTATATCAGTCAGTCACATAGGTTTTGAGTCATAAATTTTATGAAATGGAACCCAGCAGAAAATACAGTGGAAGATGATGGAGGTGAAATCGGGTCGAATCTGTATTGGACATGAATCCGAATCCGACGATATAATCTTAATGGATTCGGATTTAAAATCCATATGGGAGGAAATTTTCCTTTCCCTCCCAATTCTAATTAATCAGGAAAATATTTTTTTTTAAAAAAGAAAATAGAAGAAATATAAAAGAAAAGAAACCCCCTCCTCCCCCAAAGGGCGAAGTGGATTTAATAGCGTCCTTCCCAAGTCGCAACCCTTCCCCGAGCCATTAGTCTCGGCCGAAGGGGCACCTTCTCGGCCATGGCGATGGTGGGCGGTGGCGCCGCTGGGGGCGGATCCGGCGACGTCGAGGCCGGGTTCGCGAAGCTGCAGGGGGAGGACTTCGAGTACTACATGCAGACCTACTCCATCATGCTGGGCCGCAACAGCAAGAAGTCGACGGTGGACGTGGACCTGTCCAGCCTCGGCGGCGGCATGAACATCTCCCGCCACCACGCCCGCATCTTCTACGACTTCCCCCGCCGCCGATTCGCCCTCGAGGTCATCGGCAAGAACGGCTGCCTCGTCGAGGGCGTTCTCCACCTCCCCGGCAACCCTCCCGTCAAGCTTGACTCCCAGGACCTCCTCCAGATCGGCGACAAGAAGTTCTACTTCCTCCTCCCCATCCGATCCATGTACGCTACCGCCGCCGCGGCCCGCCAGATGCATCCCCCGATCCCGGCGCCGCCCCCGCCGCCGTCGGCGATGCCGGTGCACCCCGTTATTCCGCCCTTTGGACGGAAGGGGCGGCCTCGGCCGTCGGATTTCCGGGACGGTTCCTACGACGACGAGGAGGAAGCGGAAGAGGAGGATGCGGACGGAATGGAGGATGATGGGGTCGCCCGCGTTGGAATGAAGAAGGTGAGGAGGGGTTCCGGAGAGATGGAAGGGTTTGGAGGGTACGGGGTCGGGGTCGGGGTCGGGGTCGGGGTCGGCAGTGCCATCGCGGGGAAGGCGGGGCCTTCAGGTCATCTGGGTCAGTGTAGAACATCCCCTGCCCTATGCCAAGTCCCTTCAAATTTTCCCTTACTTATTTTATGCCCTTTTCTTTTACTTATATGGTACTGATCAAATAAACCCTAAACCCCTTATTTCTGTACGAAAAAAAAAAGGTCACTTCAAACCAGGTTGCTAATTTGTCAGTGTTTGACATGATCTTGGAGTTTAGATTAGCACGGTGCAGATTATGCTAATTGAGATGACGATTTTGATGGAATTATGTTGAGATTGGTTTTAATTGCAGAGCATTATGTGCAAACTTGCTGTTATTAGGATAAATCTTGGGAGTATAGTAGAGAATTGATGGGTTCTAAGGATGAGAATTTTTTTTTTCTATTTTTTTGCCGTCTGGGCAAAACGAGGATGGATTTGTTGGAAATTTGAGCAATTTGTTCTATGTGACAACGAGTGTGACAAAGCTTTTGCAGGTTTTGATGAAAGAATTGAATGCAAAACTTGGAAAACACTTGGTGGAACTATTGTCTCACTTTTGGGAGTAAATTTCTAGGTTCTGCTTTCTTTCTTAGCTTAACGTGGCATTAAGGGTTGGTCTATACTTCAATACTCTTATACCATGGATATGCACTCCTTGATATGGTGTTACCATCTTCTTGTTGATATGTTATCAGAGGTTTCGTCAACAGTTAGTGTTGTCAAGACATAATGACACTCCATTCTTTTTCAGTGTGCATTACTTTACTGACTCTATTCCTGAGCTCTAGTATTGTGAGCTATTAAAAGTAGTCCATGTGTAATGATCAGATGATCTCGACCAACTGGCATGCATGAAACAAAGTTTCGTTTCAGCAAGTCTTTCAAGATTTGTTAGCTATTATTTGTCAAATGATGATGCATCTCAATTATACATGTGCATGCTCTTCTCTGATGTCATTTGCAGCAGCTCATTGCATCTGCAGTATCATCCAAATAATATCAATCACTAATAACAACAAATATCTTTTTTGTTATGTTTATTAGCATGATGCATTGCAATCAAAGTCCCATCTCAAAGTTAAAGGCTATTCTACTACGTGGATTTACAGAGTTCTTTAGATTCTACAACACGTATACAGCTTTATGGGACAAATAAATATTTATGAATGCATTTGCTTGCATTTCTTAAGTAGTTCTGATGACACATGTTAAAATATCTTAGGTTTTATGGCATATATTATATTTTGGAACAACTTGATGCATAAAGAGACTTCTTCTAGAATTTTTTGTTAGTAAGCAGCTTACATAATGCATATAATGTTTTCTTTACCAGTTTTTTACCATAAAGCTCTCAGTTTATTGTATCTCATCGATTTAGAGGAACAATATATTGCTAAGAAATTGGTATTTGTTATATTGGATGAGTGGTCTAAATTCAATCACTTTGCTACGCCATGCCGATGTTTGCAATTTTTTTTCCTGATTTTTTCATATTTCCTATGTAGGATTGGTACCTTCTATACTTGCTAATATGAAGTTCTTTAGAAACCTCAAGATTTGCAAGATAACTTATGCTTGCAGCCTAGAATGATGGTTTCTGCTTATGTGTTTGCAGAAGTGAAGCCAATGTATGACTTACAGTACCACAGTATATATTTGGTATATTTCACTGACAAGATCTAATAAAGAGTTATATGCCAGCTGTCTAACTAGACAAGGCTAGAGATTTCATATGTTATAGCAGTCCATTGAGGATTAGTTTTTTTAATCTAGGTTTGGTTAGCCAACTATTAGAAGTTTAGTTTTGCTATATCTTCAAGCTCCCTAATCACTCCTCTTTTGGTGAGAAAAGATCCTGGTGAAGGCATTGCGCTTGATTACAGTAAGAAATTCATAGTAGGAATTAAGTGTGACGCATGTCAGTATGTGAGAGAAAGGATACATGGGTCATAACTCCTTTCCTTCTACTTGCCAAAATCAGTGACTCAACAATCCACATCAGAGCATAGTTTCTATGGCTTGGTTTAGTTGGCCAGCTATTAGAGTTGAACTAGGAGTTCCTTTGGTGGCATACTAATATCAGGTGCTTATGATTTACTTCCAATTAATGGTGGCTCCTTGACTTCTCCATTGTTAGCATAGGATTAAATTTATGCCGAAAATGTAAGGTGCTTGAATTCTATTGTTTTCACTCTTTAATTGGATCATTTTGATACTGTAATAAGCTCTGTGCTTCCAGATCTGTATTGCTACAAAGCATGGTTAAGTGCATGATGCCTATATGATACAAATATGGATATGCAAATGCATTAGAATCTAATCATGAAAAAGTATAAATATTATAAAGTGCAATGTGTATAAAAAGATACTCAAATATACTATGTTTGAGCCACTGAATATGTAGTTGCAAATCATTATGAATATAATCAATACTTACCACTCCTTTAATTTGGAAGAAGTAAATTAATGCTTAAGAAGGTAAAAAGAACATGTAACCAAAGAAGATGAATAATTTGATTAATCAAGATCATATAATTAATACAAATGAAACTACAATATAAGTAAATCATATATTAATTTCATCCATAACATAATCAGTACTCAAAGTATCCCAAGTATCTGAAAATACTAATTATTTAATACTGTATTCAGAATTGGATAATAAGGTTGTTCCTTTACGACTTCCATGACTAGGGTTTAAGTCATAGAAAGAGCCTCTGTATTGAAGGCTAAGGGTGCTTCTGTTAGACCTCTCCAAATTCTACTACGGAACCTCATGCTAAAGCTGCCCCTTCTTCTAAACTTAGGTGCTTTAATGAAGCATCAAACATGTACATAAGTGTTCAATGGGTATATACATATTCTTCACGTGTTCGATATGGAATATAGTATGCAATTTAACCATTTATGTTCCTGTTATTGTGGCAATTGCTTGGGTGTCCACCAAACCATTAAAATTGTACAAAGAACATCTAGAGTATAATTGCATGGAACACTATATGTACTCTTATATACAATCATGTATATTCATGTGTATGTATGAGTGCTTGACATATCTACACACAATGTACATATTTACTATTGCTTAATTGCATCATTGTTTTGTCCTTCTTTTAGTCTAATTGCTTTATCTAAATGTAATTTATTTTGAAGTATTTGACATTATTAGATTGACTGTTGGGTTACTATCTATTGCCTAGGCTCTAGAACAGGAAGAACTACCTAGGGGCATCTAGGTATTAAAAAAGTATATTTTACAGTTCAAATAAATAAATGGACTAGTGCACAAGACTCCTATCAGTGAGGGATTTAGTGAGAGTCAATTTGTGCATGTTTACCCGTACATTAGTAGAGTGACTGTTCCCGTGTCGCACAGTTGCAAACTTAAATAGCATATGGCTATCCGCTTTCAGCTCCTGCTGCAGTAATCTAACACCAATTATGCAGAAAGATGATGGAAACAAATAGAAGTTTAATTTGTTATAAGGCCCATCGGCAAGATCATGTTTCTTCATTTGTTGGCTGAACAATCTTATGTACGGATATCTTTGGTTGATGCTATAACTAGTAATAGCATATATTTCGCCCATGAGTTAGCATAACTCTTCCACTAGGATCCTGTTGGAGTACAACATTGATACTTCATTAATCGTCCATTCAGGTGCCAGAATGGATAGTTGGATGTTGAAACACTCCCAGAAAGTTATGTAAATTACATTGTTTCCTATGAGGGAAAAATATTAATAAATGCTGGGTCTGAACAGGTGTTCATTAGGATCTTATAGTTCAATGGCTCAGCAGGTTTATTTCTGCAACATGGTACTAAGATTTCTTGCAAATGCTAGGGACAAAACTATAAATCTAGATAAATACACTCAGAAAACCCACATGGCCACATGCATAAAGATTTGCGTAAATGCATGATCAAAACCATCTCATGGTCTACGACTCTACGTTCTTGGATTTAAGTGTCGCTCTTTATGATATCCTGATCTCCTGGTCTATGTGTGGACTGTGCCTGTAGCTATTAGCATGTAGCCCAAATGCATGTTAGTGCCATGCCAGTAGAAAAAAATCTGCTTTTGTTCACTTTTTTTTTTTTTCAAGTCTTAGAAAGCAATGAGGCAAAATGGCTCACAATATGAGGATATAATTATACATTCTTTTTATATGTTCAAACCTGCACACTGGCATGACACCTGGTACTTACAACACACTAGCTGGGTGATACACGGTCGCTAAATCCTTGCCTCGCCTCTTTCTTTGAGACAACTTGTCCACTAGGAGGAGAAATATTCTTCTTAGGAAAGTTTATTATTTGTATGACAAAATTTGCCACAATATTGAGGATGCTGTTAATACTTGAAACATGTGATTTAGGACCAAGGAAGAAAGATGTTAAAAGCAGAAAGACAAAGAGATCAACATGAGGAGAGAATTTATAAAACCAGTAAAATATAAGCACCAACATGATGTCTGAAACCTTTATACTTTTGCCTTAATCTTTTGTGAAGATTTATACGAACCTCTGTTTTTATTGTAAACCTGTAGTTTACACATGGCACATACTACAAAAGTGTACCTTTTTACAGCCTTTTACTTCAGACTGATTCTTATAACTATTTTGTGCTACTTTTAGGTATATTGATTGACTAGTTAGAATTAGAAAGTTGTACCTGTCAAATTAAGGAAATGTGGAAACAAATTCCTTAATGAGATATCTAAAGAATCTCTCTTTAATGTGACAACAGATACATGCTTATACATTGATCATCAATCTGTTGTGTTTACCTTTTTCTTTTCTTGCTTTGTCTAATTAAATGTCACGTTGAAGTGGATCCATTTGACTTATATGCTTTTCTTATTATATGTAGTAGATATTATTGGAATGTATATTGGGTATTATATTTTGTGATAAGCTAGATCATGTCCACAGCTGCCTGATTGCATTGTATAAAACAATGAATGCAATCAAAACAAAGAAAAATTTTGTATGAGCAGCTGGATACTAGATATGGTGTGTGCAATCATCCGATGAGATGATTGATCATTTTAACAAAGAACATGAGATATTGTACTACCTTACCACATGTTTTGGTAATCCACAATATGATCTTCTTGTTCTAAATTTACAAACTTTCATTCCTGTATACATTTATACATTGGCATTCTTTATTTTTTTCTGAGTTAGTTGACAACTGCATCATTCAGGATCAGCTGTCATATGTTACGGAGTTCTGTGCATAATAAATACATAAGCATTTCTTCTAGGTTAGTGTTAATTTAATCGCTTTGTTTTCCTATTTTGGTGCTTCTTACTTTGGTAATGGATGAACTTATTCTCCATATTCAAAATAAACTTTCAGTGTATATGTTACTTGTTATTGATATTGTCTTTATTGAAGAAATTCTGGTTGTGATTACGTTGAGTGATGAAGACAAATGCTAGAAGCAAAGGGTTCCAGGATGATGCCGGATTGAAAATGAATATAAGTGCAACTTTAACAATGCCAGAGAAGAATTGGGATTATAGTTAAAATAAATGAACTATTAAGTTCTTAGTAGCAGAACTTGTAGGTACATTTGATCTATTATTCAGCAGAAAGGGGAGACCAATAAACATATTACACATAGAATAGAAAATTAAAACAGAGAGGGTAAAGGAAAATATATGACAGTTGTAAGGCCAGTTATTTTTTAGGGATTAGAATATTGTTAGTCATGCAGTGGCATGTACAAAGTTAAGCTGCTGAAATTAGGCTGTTAAAATGGACATATGGAAATAAAAAAAACAAAGATAGAATACGAATTATTTATTGAACAAGGAATGTAACAAAGAAATATTGTTTTAAGATAGTATAGACATGTTCAAACGGAGACCTATAAATGCTTTGGTTAGATTAGTGAGTCGATTAGTTTCACCGGCATAAGGTGAGATAAAGAAAGACACAAGAAAACTTAATAGAAACAATAAAATAGAGCTGAATTGTAGAGAAAATCCATGCCCAAATAGTTGACTAGACTTCACAAGTTGTCATCTGAGACAGGATATAGCAAACTACGGACTTGTGGATCTCAATGTACTGTTTGTGCTAGCACTATATTTCTATTTACAAACTTTTCTTCAAGTTCCAACAACTATTGTATCTGATCCAATTTCTAATTCAGCATTAGGATCATTTGGAGACTTGGAAGGCTAGTTTAATAGGTAGGGAAGTTAGTCTTGTTGGTTTGCCTTGTTTCAGACTCATGCAACCAAGGAATAATGGATGTCATTTCTGAAGTGAAATGGAGTGGAAGCGAAATGGAATTATGAAGTGTCATTTCTTCATCTTTTTTCTTTAATATTTCTCAAGCTGTGCAAGACACTTTCGGGATAGAATGGATAGTGGGATTCATATATATGTGACATGATGCCCTTTTTCACCTTTGCCAGAGAAAAAGTCTGAAGCAAGATCAAGGATTGATAGGGAAGCAGATAATCATCAACTTATGCAGTTGGAAGAAAAGGATGTTGTCTCATCTGTAGCCACAGTTCTGTCTGATCTCTGTGGACCTGGAGAGTGGATGCCCATGGCAAAACTTCATTCAGAGGTTAGTAATTTTTTCTTAAAATTAGATATAGTTTCTCAAACTGAAATCCTTAAACAATATGGTCATGGGACTAATGAATTATCAACTATAAGCCTAAAGAAGCTTTAAGGAACATTTTCTTTGACCATGTTTACTAGGTAATGCCATTTGTTTTGCTGTATTTACAACTTGGAATCATTGTAACCAAGTCATCTTGCTATGCTAGTATGCTATGGCATTGCATGTTGTACACTGATACCCGAGTCCTATGTTTTCTAGTTCACACTTACAGAAGTCGGAGCCTCCTGACTTCTGACATCTGATCTGCATGATTTGCGAAATTTTAGAACTTTGTTCAGGTTTTGGTTGGGCCTAATGACTTCAGACTTTTGGTATTTCTATGGTTTTGGTAAATTTCATTAAATATATGCAAGGAAAAATCAGGTAAATGTTCAATGTAATATACAGAACGATCATTATTAGGAAATGATATTCTATCTAGAATATAGGAACCATGTTTTAAAGCTAATTTGCTGTGTAATGATAAGCATTTTGGCATTCGCTCACCAACTACTAATCGCCAATCTTGTCATCGGCATCCAAAACAAAGTCATGGTAAGAGCATATTTGCTGGCTGTATTTGAAGACTCAGGATCTTAGATCTTTTCTCCTGTATATTTATTCCTTTATCCATCATCTTCCAAATGCCATATCGAAATATTTATATCCCTCCAACCCTGCAGCTGGTTGAAACTTGAATGCATTACTTGACAGCTTTATCATTACCCTCCTGATTCTGATCGATTGAGTAAAATCTTGTGATTGCATTCAGCTTGTTGAGCAGTATGGCAACGTCTGGCACCATGGCAGAGTGAGGAGGTACCTTACATCGGAGGAGTGGTCGCCCACCGAAACCAAAGGAAGACCGTGGGTTGGCCTCCTAACGCTGCTAAGAAAATACCCAGAGCACTTTGTCATCAACACAAGGTCAAAAGGCAGGGTGACATCCGAGTTTGTCTCACTCGTGTCGTTGCTCTCATAGCTTATTATTACTACCCCAGTGCATATCATATGTAGAGCCCTCCAAAAGGCAAACTGTTGTGATACTTTAAACCATGCTGTGCATGTTGTTTTGGTGTCATTGTTGGTGTGCTTGGAACCGAGCTTTGTTGTAAACTTGCGTTCCGGCAGTGCTGCCCATGATATGCTTCTTCTCTCTCCCATGAACCATGTGGTACTTGCAGGTGTTTCTTAAGAAATTGTGTTTATCTGAAATATATCATGACGGCATCTTTGTATCTTTACTAATATTTGCCGACATTTAGTTGTCCTCAACAAGTTATCATAGTGTTTGAGGACTTCCAAGGAACGCCAAAGGTTGAAGCCCATTGGACAAAAATCGCCGATCGAATTGACGCTTCCGACCTCGTCTTACCTGCCGTAGGGCTGCGCCTTTATGGGGCCCAACCGGGATCCGAGCCTCCTCGTCCAATCAAACGGCGGGTATGTGAGCAGTACTCTCTTAAGTGGCTTCCGCCGTGCCCTAACATAGCCATACACGTGTGGCGATATTAACTGCCGAGTTACTTAGTTCTCTCACTTCGACACGTGGATGTCGGCCCCATCCTCGTCTCCCTTCTCTCGCACCTTCTTCTCCGGACTCCTCTAATGGACCCTCGCCGCGTACCCATTTCACGCCCTCCCAAAGACGCGTGCAACCAATGTTCCAGCTGCCACGTGAGCGTGGCGCCTCCGCGCGCCAGAATCGACGGCCACGATTTGGCCGCACTTCCACCTGGCTGCTGAGTCCGCCGCGTGTCGCTATCGCCTCTGCAGGTGTCGAGTGCAAGTGTCCCTCCGTTTCGCTTCTCGCCACGAGCCCACCTGAACTTAAACCCGCCAAATCCCAACTTTCCCTTCTCGCCACGCCATACACGGCGCAAAATCTATCGGTCTTGCGCCACGTACCATCGACGCACACGCGTCGATGGTCGATGAAGCCGCGATGTTTGTCTTCCCATAGGCGATCCCGGCAGCCGCCTTGGTATCGGAGCGAGGGAACAGCTTCTGCTGAGAGCGCATAGTCACGTGGCTCCACGCGAGCCGATTGATTCTTCACGGCTCGACACGTGCCGAGCAACCGAGGCTCGAGCAGGGGTTTATTTAAGCGGCCCCTTTCTCGGTCGGAACTCGTCGAGCTTTCTTTCCCACACCTTTCGCTTTCCGGTTTTGAATGGAGTCGATGGGCGCGGCTGACGACGGTGACGAGGTGGAGCTCACCCTCGGCCTCGCCATCGGCGGTAGCACCCCTAAGGCTCCCAAACTGAGGCGCACCGATAGCGCCGGCAAGCGGTGGCGGATGCCCGAGGATGGAATGATCGTCGGCACGGTGGAGTCCCAGATGGTGCAGTCTAGGGCACCGAATCGGGCGGTGAGGGATGGCGACGCGTTCTCCGGCGACCAGTGCAAGTCCGTCGGAACGGCTGTAGGAAATGCCACCCGAAGGCCTTCCGTCGCCCCCAACCCTAACCCTAACCCTAATCCTAATCCTAATTCCTTGGGGCATCGACCGGTTCCGGTGATGCACCCCTGTCACCAAGTGCAGTACGTGGGGGTGCCGAACGGCCTCGGTTTGCCGTGCCTGATGCCTTACTGGGCGCCGACCATTTCGGCTGCTACCGGCGGATTTCACGGGTTCGAGAGGAATGCGTGCCGGCCGGCGGCCTGTCGCGGCGTCGCTGTTCACGCGGCGACTACGTGCCCCTCTGATGGTGGTTGGGAAGTCGGTAACCTTGCGCCGAAGATGGATTCAACGGGGAGCAACTCGTCCGGGGTCGACGATCGCCGCAGTAGACTCATTCGAGGTATGAATGTTTCTTCCCCTTGCTGGATCTTCCTATGACGCATAAAAATCTGTTCTTTTTTCCGTTCAACTCTCTCTGTTTTATGGTAATTCAGGACTGGGTTAGATTCGATCTATAATCGTATAGATTTGGGATCTTCGTGAGAGGTTGATTTATATGCCAAATTTGATTGATCTGGGATAAAAGAAGCACCTTTCATTCTTTGCACCTTTAATTTGGGTTACATGCATTCCGCGATCCTACAGGTGGAAGCAGCGTCAGCAGTGGCTGTTCCAAGTGCAAGTCAAGCACTCAAAAAGCGGCCAAGCCTGCTTCGTCATCAGTCTCAAATGCAGGCGAAGTGCTCAGGCGCGCGGTTTCCCTGACCACGCCCGTCGCCGTGGCTCGTGAATGGAAGACCGGCATCGCCGCCGACGACTCCTCGCCATTACTCGGAATGCCTCGGGTGTCGACCACCGGCGACGGCCCCAGTGGGCGGACGATCAGTGGTTACCTGTATCGATACGACAAATCGGCGGTCAGCATAATGTGTGCTTGCCACGGCAAGTCGTTCACGCCGGCGGAGTTCGTCAGGCACGCTGGCGGCAGCAACGCCTCTGATCCGTTGAGGCAGATCGTCGTGGTTCCTTCATGAGCTCAGCTCATCACCGGCGGGCGAAAAGCTGTAGAGTGGAAGAAGGCAGTAGCCATGGAAAAAGAAGGTGGTGTAAGCATCTGTGCTTTAGGTCCGTAGATTTCCTCTGTGGATTGCTCTTCTATGTGCAAGCTTCTGTTGCTTGAGCATCAGAATCTGCATCTTGGAAGAAGAGTGAGCGTGGTTCTGAGGGCTGGATTCAAATGTTCACATGTCCATCATGGCGGCTCTCCGGCGGTCGACTTCCTTAGTCGACGTCTGTAGTGATTGCTTATCTTAATCAACTCCAAGATTTAAAATATTAAAGAGCGAACAGAAGTCGAGACATGATCACTTTTAGCAGGAAGAGAAATTACAAGCTTTAAGAGTGCTGCAAGCTACATCTCAACAATACTACCATCTCATTCTGCCGAGCATTTGTAGAAGAACCGGTGAAGAGAGAGGGTGGAATTGGTGCCTATACATATAAATACGGCATCTTCACTGCTCTCTCCGTCTTCATTACTGGGCTAACCTCGTTCGTCTCCTCGCCTTCCGTCATTCCCTTGTCCGTGCGTTTGCCATCCCCGTCCCGCCGGCCTACTCGTCGCGGCCGTTCATCTCCGGAGCCGGGATGTTGATAACGTTCTCGGGCACCACCGGCTCCACGGCGCTGCTCTCGCCTTCCTCCGCCGCTGCCTTCCTCTCCTCCTGCGTCGGGGACATCGGGGTTATCTCCGCGAGCTTCACGATGTGTTCCGCGATCTGGGCCACGTGCTCCGCGATCTTGGTGATGTGCTCGGCCGCCGCAGCCGACTCCTGGACGCCGCCCTCGCCGTCCTCGTGGTCGCTCCCTTCCGCGGCGACCTGCGCCTCCGCAGCCTGGGCTGGGGCTGGCTCTGCCACCTCGACGATGTGCTCGGGCTCCGCTGGCTCCGCTGGCTCCGCGGCGTTCCCCTTCCTCTTGTAGATCACGTACACCACTATTTGCCCGATTCCAAAGACCACTCCCAGAAGGCAAGGAATCTGTAATCAAACACGTAAGGCCAAAGAGCAACATAGCACTGCGTCCCATGCCCACTTAGGTGCTTGTGATGATTACCGAGATGAATGCGTCCTTGGTGAACACACCGTAGCCGAGCCATACGGCTGCGCTCAACGTGAGGCACACCAAGACGTTCACCGGCATAAACTCCACGCTCCGCGTGCGCACAACACGCCTCTGCACATGAGTTGATTCCAAGAATCAGTACAAAGAAGACAACGCTCGGGGCGAGAGCCGTCCTTACAATGGTGCTCATGGGAGCAGCGTAAACGCTGATGGAGAAGCCGACGCAGATCCAGCCGAGCACCGTCAAGCGATTAGTGCCGCTAAACAGCAGCAGAGTGAGGAAAAGGATCCCGATGAAGGTCACCAGGTTCAATGCGACGAATACTTGGAGGGTAAAGATCTGCAACTCCACCCCACGTAACAAAGTCTGCAGTTGCACACACACAATAAAACGAAAGAAGCAGTCGGTCAGAATCCACAAACCCTATCCTTCCTCGTGGCGAAGACGAGGTAGATGGTGATGTAGCTTGTCAGAATGAGGCATCCGATGGCGTTGATGCTGATGAGGAGGACCGAGTTGGGTTTGAGATGCGCATAGTAGACCCATATCAGGCAGCTGAACAAGGATAGGTTGTAGGACAGTGATGAGTACCCTTCTGCTGATTTGTTCTGGTAGATTTTGCAGATCGTAGGACTGGGATGACAAGCAACTCCATGAGGTGAGATCAAATGCAAGCAAGCAGAAAAGACAGGGTGAAGCTGATGCTTACACTGGCGCCATATAAACCAGGAACGAGATGATGTTCCCTGCAAATTGCCATCTCGGAGCATCAGTAAAAATGTTATGCATGGTTTCCATCGATCATGCACACCTAACTGAAATGGTGATCACCTAAGATGCCGAAGGCGATGGGTAGAAAATGTTCCAAAGATATGCCTCCCATCCTCCCTCCAAGGAACAACAGCCAAGGCTTTCTGCTCCCCTCGCCGATGCCAAACAACTCTAATTTGCTTTCTCCTCCTCTTCCTTTTATTGCTTGCGGTTGTGTCCTTAGCTTGTGCCCTTTTATTGCTTCCTATTGGCTTCATCCTTTGGGGTGAAGGCATCGGTTGCGGGTGTCCAAAAGTAGCACTTGTCTCATCAACTGTGCAACTTCTCAGATTGAACTTGCGGTTAGGGGGTAATGGGTACATTACAGCCGTCTCGTGTGTTAGAGAACAGTTTTGGATTTTGTTGGAGGAAAGCTCCATTTAAAGTGCATTTGGAGAGGAAGACTGTTTTAAAGATGGCCAAAATATCAGGTCACAATTATGACAGTTGCAACCCACTCGATCAAAGTTCTATAATTAGATAACATTAGTTCCAAAAAAAAAAAAAAAACTTACACTGGTAAACTGTTAGAGAAGGACCTAATAAACATCCTTAATGGAGTCATGATGTTGGTGGCCTCGAGCGAGCCAAGTAGAGAGGAGATAGAGAAGATAAAGCAGTCACAAGGAGAGATGGAGACAAAATAGTGGGTTGGAAAGTACATGTAATTGAATCAGATATAACGGTGAAGTGATAAAATCATGGGCCTTTTTTTGGAAAGTACATGTAACTGAATCAGATATAGCGGTGAGGTGATAAAAAATCATGGGTCTTTTTTTTTTTTTTCCTTCCAAAAACAGGCCCATGATTTTATCACCTCACCGCTATATCTGATTCAATTACAAGTACTTTCTAACCCACTATTTTGACTCCATCTCTCCTTGTGACTGTTTTATCATCTCTATCTCCTCTCTACTTGGCTCACTTGAAGCCACCAACATCATGGCTCCATTAAGGATGTTTATTAGGTCCTTCTCTAATGGTTTACCAGTGTAAGTATTTTTTTATTTTTTTTTTGGGAACTAATGTTATCTAATCATAGAACTTTGATCGAGTGGGTTGCAACTGTCATAATTGTGACATGATATTTTGGCCATCAAGTGAGCTATGATGTCGGTGGCCTCAAGTGAGCCAAGTAGCGAGGAGATAGAGAAGATAAAACAGTCAAAGGAGAGATGGAGACAAAATAGCGGGTTGGAAAGTACATGTAATTGAATCAGATATAACGGTGAAGTGATAAAATCATGGGCCTTTTTTTGGAAAGTACATGTAACTGAATCAGATATAGCAGTGAAGTGATAAAATCATGGGCCTGATTCAATTACATGTACTTTCCAACCCACTATTTTGACTCCATCTCTCCTTGTGACTGCTTTATCTTCTCTATCTCCTCTCTACTTGGCTCACTTGAGGCCACCAATATTATGGCTCCATTAAGGATGTTTATTAGGTCCTTCTCTAACTGTTTACCAGTGTAAGTATTTATTTATTTATTTTTTTGGGAACTAATGTTATCTAATCATAGAACTTTGATCGAGTGGGTTGCAACTGTCATAATTGTGACATGATATTTTGGCCATCAAGTGAGCCATGATGATGGTGGTCTCAAATGAGCCAAGTAGCGAGGAGATAGAGAAGATAAAGCAGTCAAAGGAGAGATGAAGACAAAATAGTGGGTTGGAAAGTACATGTAATTGAATCAGATATAGCGGTGAAGTGATAAAATCATGGGCCATTTTTTGGGGGAAAAAGGTTTTTATTTTTTATTTTTAAAAATATCTTTTGTTTTCTTTTTTCTCGAATGATGCTCATTATTTTGTCAGCTTGAAGGTATATATATATATATATATATATATATATATATATATATATATATATATATATAAAGTCTGCTTGAAAATACTATAAATAATCCTATTAGACTTTTAACCTCAATCAAACTAACAACAAGCCTAAAAATATAATATTATTATAGCCTACAAACAATAACAACTAAGAAGGTAAAATATGATGTTATTTTGATTACTTTATTATAATTTTAATACCTCAATAAAATTAGTCTAACACTATTAAAAAAGACTTAAATAAGTCAACTAAAAATACTATAACCATGCACCATGCACTTGGACAGATACATCTCATGAATCAGATCAATAAGATGTCTTTAAAACTAATAGCAAAAGTATCATTGGATTGATGAGATATATTTTCGATATTATTTAAAATAGTGGCATCATTTAAGAAAAATGAAAACATGATTTTTTAATTAAAAAATCACCTATATTCTTAACGTAAAAACACACTCAATTTGGGCGGAAGCATCACATCCTTCTCTCCATCTCCACGTTTTCCCCGCACGCCCGACATGCGGACGACGCAGTAAGCGACGAGTCTATGTAAGTACGCGTGTGTTTTCTGCGCCGCCATCCGTCGTCGTTCTCCGCAACGGGGCCGTACGACACGGCCGACATCCCCACGCTCTCATTGGCCGGCGCTCGAGGTGGGCCCATCTCCGCCGTCTCCTGCAGCAGCCCAGCTGTGGGATTTGACCGGTTCACGTGGCAGCTCATACCACGGAGAATGCACATTACGTGGTGCATGCATGTACCCCATGCATGCACGTTTGCTTGTCAAAAGGTACGTGGTGTTGCCGCTCCTTTTTTCGCATATCACTTGGCAATCTAATGCATCTCAGCATCTGTTCATAGAGCATAAAAAAGAAAACATATGTGAAGGCCAATTTTTCCTTCATCCCTCAATTTTAGAGTTCGTAGCATCAATTTACTCTTTGAAAGCTCCATCTGTTTTAGGCTCGCCGTGCAGTTCATCATCAGAACCATTTTGCTGCTCGTGTGCTATCCTCTTACCATTTAGAATGGCTGATTAGGAGCTGAGGAGGAAGTAAAAGTAGAGTTAGTGTGGCCAGTGCATGATCTGTGATTGTTAGCAGAACTTGTCTCACTTACGTTACCCATTTCTTATGGAGGAGAACGTGAACACAGACGTTCGGTGGTCCAAGCCTAATAATACCTGCAACATTGGCATTGCCAACACTACACTGGTTTGACCGAGAAGAATGTGCAGGGTGTTGATTTAATGGGGTTTGACTAGGCCAACATGAAAAACGATACGATGGAGGCAGAGAAAGTAGTCCAAGTTGAATCCCCTTGCCATGTTGGTCACATAGTGCCAACTTAGCTCCAGCAAGTGTACCCTTCTCAGTTAGGTAGTTTGCATGTCTCTTGCGAGAGATAAGTCAATTAGTTGGCCATAAGGCAACCTTCACACACACACACACTGCCATGTTGGTCATATAGTGCCAACTTAGTTAGGCAGTTTTGCATGTATCATGCAAGAGATACAGTCAATTAGTTGGCCATAAGGCCGCCTCTCTCTCTCTCTCTCTCTCTCTCTCTCTCTCTCTCTCTCTCTCTCTAACAAAAGAAAGAAAAAAAAAAGAAGAAAAGAAACCTAGATTGACTTGGGAGCATATTTATCAACATAGAGCCCAAGATTAAAAAAATGAAAAAACGTGATACCCAATCGAATAATTAAATTGATTTATAAGAGCAAAATAAGTGGGTTGTCAATATTACAAGTTTAAACATTTCAAAACATATGTTTTTAATTCTATCGAATTAATGAGATTGTGCATAGCGAGAGTCTTCAATAGGATATGACTATGGGCGAATGGAGCTGAATGCACATTATAACCCAGAATCACTTTTGGAGTGGATATCATATGTATCATGCTAGGATTCGTTTCAAGTTATGATTGAGCCTTTGGATGTGAAATCTAGGAGTTTTTTTTTTCTTTTTATTTTTTTATTTTTTCTGGGGATTAGATCAACTGGTTCTATTCGGGGTTATAACTGTAGATGAAGTTGGTTTCCTTGTGAAACTTTTTGCACTAGAATTGAAGTAGATCACAAATTCATGCATATGGATTATTAGGCTAGACAGCATCTTATTATGGGTTTCAATGTATGAATTGGTGGTAGGGACCAATCCTCTCCTTCAAGGCGAATATTCCCTTGTGTTCTAATTGCGACCACCTTAGTAGGAGCAGATTGAAGGGGGACGAGAGACACATTTCGTGTGGTACGAGGAAAACAAGGTTGGAGAGGCAAATGTGGTAGACAATAATGGAGGAATGCATGCGGACGAGGAGAATGGTCTTCTTCCACGAAATAGAATTCACATGGCCAGCCCTTCCCAATAATCTGCAGTGAGTGCTGAGCTTCAATGGACCACGCCATGCATTTTTCTTGCTTCTAACTTACTTCTCATCTGGCTGTACCAAATTGGGAACAGAAGCTCCCTCCTTGTAAGCTGCTAATCCCACTGCACCATGCGCAGACAATGAACTCTGAAACAAGTGCGGCTGCAGTTAACATCAACCGCAGTGCAGCCTTCGATCGATGACTTCCATCACCTACGTCTCGTGGACATGTGCCTCAGCCATCAAATATTGATCGTAGCATCGCTTCGCTCATCCCTGTGCTGAGACTTTGCAATTCAAACATGCCTTCAAGCATTTCAAAGAGAAGGCATATGCTATTCCTTGACTCCTCAAGTCCTGATAGAATTCCTGGGTCCATATGTCTTCTGAAGGGAGCATTTTCCACGCATTAAACACCCACTGACATGAATCGAGTGTAGAATTCCTCACCTCATGCTTGGTTTCCAGCGGGTGATACCCTCTTCTTTGATGCTTACAGTGATCTTAGGCTCTTGTTTCTGAAGTTTCACCCCCCTAATAATTAAGGGCGTCAATAATGACGCACGTTGGACAATGTTCTAGAGATCGATGACGTGACTGCCACTTCTGGAGACTGGAATCCATTGCTTTCCCACTCCTGTGAATCAAATAGGGAAGCTCATCGCCGCTCCAACTCTGCTATAAAATGGGTCTCCTCTTCATGCCCGAGGAGACGAGCACAATCTTCCGTTCTGCTTGCTTGCGGAGGGGACATGGCTGGCCTATCCTTGGACCAACCTTTACCGTTCATCTTCGGCATCTTAGGTGATCGTCATTATTATACCTCATTTCTAATCCTTTCCCCATCACTTGTCTCATGTAGTTCTTCGACTTGTGTTGACTCACTACGCTGTTATCTTTGGCCATAATATGTTAGGATTGTGTGCTAGCTGGAGAATGACGTTTCCTTTTGTTCTCGCTCATCACCTGTCTCTACATGCACTAGCCCATTAATGGAGATCTGCAATTTATGAGAATTACTAGTATGCTTCCATGGTTTATCGCTGATATCTGCAACGTCATTTTTGGCAGGCAACATCATTTCGTTCATGGTTTTTCTTTCTCCAATGTAAGACTTGCCTCCGTAGAACCACTTGCTATGCTGATTCACTGTGCGGACTTGCTCGCCGTGATCTGATGCGCATTACTCATGCTTGCAGTCCTACATTCTACCGAATCTACCGAAAGAAATCAACCGAAGGGTTCCAATCGGTGCCTTACGTCGTAGCTCTGTCCAGCTGCATGCTATTGATCTACTACGCGCTTGTCAAAACCAATGCAATCCTTCTCATCACCATCAACTCTTTTGGATGCTTCATCGAGACAGCCTACATCACCATCTACCTCATTTACGCCACCAAGAAGGCTAGGGTTTGTGAATTCATTCTTGCCATCTCCTGTATCTGCTAAACATCTTACATGTGATCGTGCACCTATGTTATGAACTTGCATCAGCTATACCTGTTCGTGAGTTGCAGGTCTTCTGCATCCAAATATTTGTCCTCTTGAACGTGGTGGCATTCGCTGCGATCGTTCTCTTGACTCGACTAGCCTTTACTGGTCCCGACCGTGTGACAGTAGTCGGGTGGATCTGCGTGGGCTTCTCCCTCTGTGTCTTTGCTGCTCCATTGAGCATCATCGTAAGTGCAGAAACACTCTCTCTCTCTCTCTCTCTCTCTCTCTCTCTCTCTCTCTCTCTCTCTCTCTCTCTCTCCCCCCCAATCTGCTCCATTGAGCATCATCATTGTTTTGTCTCTCAAACAATTCATCGAATCGAATGTTCAGAGGCTCGTTATACGCACGAAGAGTGTAGAGTTCATGCCATTCTACCTATCATTCTTCCTCACACTGAATGCGATTGCATGGTTCGGCTACGGTTTCTTCACCAAGGACTTGTACGTCGAGGTAAAGAAAGACCGCAAACAGCTGATTAGATCATGAAGTCATCCCTATTACTCCTTGTTCTTACGTCCTCTTCTCTCAGCTTCCAAACGTTTTGGGGTTCGTATTTGGAGTCGCACAAATGGTGGTCTACATACTCTACAAGAACAAGAAGAAGAGGAAGGACGCCGCGGTAGCAGCCGTGCCGGAGCACAGAGTCAAGATCGCGGAGCTGAGCTCCGCCCCAGCTTCAGAGTTGCAGGTCAGCCTCGAGGAGAAGGATCAAAACAAGAGGTCGACGGAGGCCAGCCAAGACACAGATAAAAACGAGGCGGCAGATGAGGAAGGGCCTGACATTAGTGCAGTGCGAGGCATTGGAGATCTTATGGATCATCTTGTCTACACTTCCTCTACCTCTTATGATTGAGTTGCAGGTCTAAAATTTTGTATTCCCCCTCAATATTCAAAATAAAAATAAAAAATGTTACCACCTCGAAAAGAAAGAAAGGAAGGATTAAAATGGGTTGCAAAAATCGGACCTAATATATTTACGAAATAGGTGACGGTGGTAGTATATCAAATTCACTTGCATAAATATTTGAGTGTATACTATCACAAAATAACTTATTATATTTACTACTATCGAGTGCAAGTCGATTTAAACTTGTCGTGGGAATGACAGTATCAGTGAATTTGATAAGTCCTGATTACACACTAGGAAAGAGATGCAAATGCAAGATTTGAACTCATAATTAAGAATTTGATTTGTGTTTATATATACTAAAGAATATATATATATATATATACATATATATATATATATATATACATATATATATATATATATATATATATTTATATATATATATATATATATATATATAAAGAAGAAGGAGAAAAAGACACTTGTTTCCTAGGCAGGATGTCCCGTCCGTCTTCAATTATTGCACGGATTCAATCATCATTATAAAGTTCGATTAGTTCAAATTAATTATGATGCTTCTTGGAACATATATATCATGCGGGAATGTGTTCTCTAGTTGAGCAGTAGGCAAGTCCAAAATAGAACAAGCATGTTTCTCGGGGGACTGTAGTTGGCGCTACAAGAGCGATTGCAAAAGGTTATTATGGAATCGAACTCCACAGTATCGGTGGATGTGAAACAAACCAAATATTGCTCATTATAAATGTGACTGGGAATATATTTCTTCTCCCGAGAAAATTTCGTCGACTACTGCGTTCATTCAACATAGGTTTAGGAGTAACCAATCGGCCGGCAAAAATTTACTGGCATCAATAAGACGGACCACATAAACTTTCGAGGCTATCGAACTCTAATATGATAAGCTATTACTAATGCATAAATATTTTTGAGTTCCGAAGGACAAGAGCACGATCCTAACCAGACTTAAGGCAGAGATTCCTAGGATTTGTCGACATATGGCAGATACCAACAACAAAGGCGAAGACAAAAACTTCAATATCTTATGCGTTTTTTGTTGGAAATAAACTTATTCCAATAGAGACTAATTAATTCAAGAAAAGGTTCATGCATGAAGGAGATTCATTCTCTCAAGAAGAAGAAAAGATAGATTAGATGTCTATGGAAGGACAAGTCAAAATGACCATGGTTATTGTATTCAAATACAATAAATATGATGTATCTTTGGGACTATATAAACCCCATATGTTGGTTCATGAAAGAATAGAGTTTGTGAAATTGTAAAGAGTATTTTGAGAGAAAAATAGAGAGTTACTCTTCTCCTACTCTTCCTCTGTTTGAAATCTCTATCCTTCTTCCTATCTAGATTTTCAACATTTGGTATCAGAGCATAGGTTGAGCAATGGCCTCTTCCCCAAGTACCATCCAAATTCAGATCCCTAGATTGACAAAAGAAAATTATGATATATGGTGCATCCAAATGAAGGTTCTTCTAGGCTCCCAAGATGTATGGGAGTTTGTAGAAGATGGATTTGTTGAGCCAAATCCAATGTAAGAAGGAGCAATGAATGCGTAGCAAGAAAACAACTCAAAGATAGAAGGAAGAAGGAGAAAAGGCTTTGTTCACGATCTACCAAGGACTTGACGATACAATGTTCGAGATCATCGCCCAAAGCAAATACTTCAAAGGAGGCTTGGGAAATGCTTCAAAAGCATTTGGTGGTGTTGATAAGGTAAAGAAACTTCGTTTGCAAGTTTTACGAGCCGACTTTGAAAAATTACAACAAGGTACTTCTGAAACTATTTCTGATTACTTCTCAAAGGTCATTTCTATTGTTCATCAAATGAGACGAAATGGTGAACAAATAAGTGATCAAAGAGTAATAGAAAAATATTGAGATCTTTAGATCCAAAATTTGATTTTATTCATTGACTATGATTGAAGAATCTAAAGATTTGGAAACAATGTCTTTAGAACAACTTATGGGTTCTCTTCAAGTTCATGAACAAAGGATTACCAAAAGAGGAGAAGATGTAACTTTGGAGCAAGCACTACAAACCAAGCTTACTCTTGAAAACAGAGGTGAATCAAAATTTCAAAGAGGAAGAGGTCATGGACAAAGAGGAAGAGGAGGCAGAAATCGACTAATCAGAATCTCCAAACAATGAAGGTGGTGGAGAAAATTCTAGCCAAAGAGGCCAAGGTTATAGTCGAGGACGTGGCCGAGGCCGTGGACGTGGCAGTAAATTTTAAAAGGTCCAAATACAATGCTATATTTGCAAAAGGTACGGACATTACTCTTTTGAATGCTATTACAATCCTAACAACCAAGGTGATAAGGCAAATTTTGTTCAGAAGAAAAGAATGAAAATCAAGTATTCTTGATGACATATGATAAATCGAAAGAAGATCAATCTATGACATGGTATTTAGATATCTGGAGCTTCAAATCATATGTGTGGTATTAAAGATTTATTTTCAGAAATAGATACAAATTATTTCGAAATGTTACATTAGGTGATATGTCTCGAGAGACCAAGAAGAGGCAAAGGTCAAATTCTCCTTGAACTAAATAATGGTAAAGAGTTATGCATTTAGGATGTTTATTATGTTCCCGATATGAAAAATAATATTTTGAGTTTGGGACAATTACTTGAAAAAGGTTATAATATTGAGATGAAAGATATGACTCTTTCAATTCGTGACAAGGATAGAATATTGATATCACATGTGAAAATGGCAAAGAACAGAATGTTTCTCTCTGCATTTATGTATTTTTGATCGATCAAATTGTTTTAAGACCGATATTGAGGACATTTCTACATTATGGCATCTTAGATATGCTCATTTAAATTTTGAGGCTTTGAAACTTTTAGAGAAATATAATATGGTGACAGAATGCCTAGAATTGATCACCCATCAAAACTATGTGAAGTATGTGTTATGGGTAAGCAAGAAAGAAAGCCTTCAAAGTCGAAGAACAAGAAGAGCATGGCATCTTGATTTGATACACTCGGATGTTTGTGGTCCTATCACCAATATCACTTGGAGGAAGCAGGTATTTTCTTACATTTTGATGATCATAGTGGAAAAACTTGGGTTTATATATTAAAAGAAAAGAAAGAAGTTTTCAAGTAAATTCAAAGAATTTAAGGAGTTGGTTGAAAGACAAAGTGGTTGTAGGATTAAATGTTTAAGAACAGATAGAGGTGGTGAATATACATCAAATGAATTTGAAAGCTTTTGTAGAAACAATGGAATTTTTCATCAATTCACTATGCCATACACACCTCAACAAAATGGTGTTTTGTAGAAGGAAAAATAGGACTATACTTAATATGGTCCGATGCATGTTAAAGGAAATTCCTAAAGAATTTTGGGAGATGTTTGTTTCTCTGCAGTTTATTTGCTTAATGTGTTTCCAACAAAGCTTAATTGGAAATGTTACACCGTAAGAAGCATGGAGCTTTTAAACCAAGAGTTGATCATTTGAGGATTTTGGAAGCATTGCATTTGCTAAGATACCAGAGGAAAAGAGAACAAACCGGAGGATAAAGGTCGAAATGCATTTTGTTAGGTTATGCTTGAAAATTTAGTGGTTATAAACTCTACAATCCTATCACAAATAAAGTTGTGATGTCAAGAGATGTTGAGTTTGATGAACAATGATTTGGAATCTGGAAAAGTGATGAGCAGCATAAGAAAGTCATAGCTTCGTAAGATGATGATATAATACAAGGAAACACCAAGAGGTTGGAATCATCACCTAGATCAGCTAGGTCACTTGATTCAAGAAGTCCGATTATAAGAAGGACAAGACCATTCAGAGCTCTATGATGTGACTCAAGGATTGATACTAACAATGACGAACTTTCTTTATTTTGTCTTTTTGCAGATATGATCCATTAACCTTCAAGAAGCTTATAATGAAGAAAATGGCGACAAGCAATGAATGAAGAGATTCGTGCAATTAACAAAAATGATACATGGGAGCTTACTACACTTCGTAAGACCACCAAGCGATCGGTGTTAAGTGGATCTTCAAAACAAAAAGAAATGCACAAGAGAAGATAGAGAAATACAAAGCACGATTGGTTGCAAAGGGATACAAACAACAATATGGGATTGACTACTTAAGAAGTATTTGCACCATGGCTTGCTCGATTGGAAACAAGAAGATTACTTATCTCCTTAGCATCAATTGAAATGGAAAATTTTACAAATGGATGTCAAATCAGCATTTCTCAATGGAGTTCTTGAAGAAGAGGTATATATTCAACAACCCCCTGGTTTTATTATTCATGAGCAAGAAGACAAAGTATACAAGTTAAAGAGAGCTCTTTATGGGCTTAAACAAGCCCCACGAGCATGGAATTCTCGGATAGATGCTTATTTTATTCAAAATGGTTTTTCTAAATGCCCACATGAGCATGCTCTCTATACAAAATCTAACTCTGATGGAGATATCTTATTTGTATGCCTGTACGTAGATGATTTAATATTTACAGGCAATAGTAGCTCCATGATTGAAGATTTTAAGCACTCTATGAAGAAGGAATTTGAGATGACCGACTTGGGCCTAATGACTTATTTTCTTGGTATCGGGTTATACAAGACAATGGAGGAATTTTTATCTCACAAGAAAATTATGCAAAAGAGATTCTAAAGAAATTTTCTATGGAAGATTGTCTCCCTGCAGATACACCTATTGAATATGGCACCAAGTTGACAAAGGAAGGTGAAGGTAAATACATTAATCCAACTTATTACAAAAGTTTAGTTGGATGTTTAAGGTATTTGACATGCACTGAATTCGACATATTATTTGGAGTTGGTTTAATTAGTAGATATATGGAAACTCCTAAGACATCTCATTTAAATGTCGCCAAAAGAATTCTACGATATGTCAAAGGAACAATTAAGTATGGGATGCTTTATTCATCATCTAAAAATTTGGAGCTTGTTGGATATAGTGATAGTGATTGGGCCTAAGCTATGATGATCGGAAAAGTACAATTGGATTTATATTTTATTTTGGTCCTCCAGATTGTTGCTCTATCAAGTTGTGAAGCTGAATACATAGCAAAGATCCTCTTGTGTTTGTCATGCAATCCTCGGCTAAGAAGATTACTCCAAGAACTTCATATCCCACAAGAGAAGTCAACCAAGATTTATATTGACAACAAATCGCTATTGCCTTAGCCAAGAATCAGTCTACCATGAAAGATCAAGCATATTGACACAAGATTTCATTTTATAAGAGATCATATCAAAAATAAAGAAGTGGAGCTACATCATGTCAAGACAAGTGAACAAGTGGCTGATATTCTTACAAAACCCCTCAAATTTGAAATATTTCAACAACTTCGAAGGAAACTTGGGATGAAGATGGAACAAGTTTAAGGGGGGATAATGTTGGAAATAAACTTATTCCAATAGAGACTAATTAATTCAAGAAAAGGTTCATGCATGAAGGAGATTCATTCTCTCAAGAAGAAGAAAAGATAGATTAGATGTCTATGGAAGGACAAGTCAAAATGACCACTGGTTATTGTATTCATTCTGAATACAATAAATATGATGTATCTTTGGGGACTATATAAACCCCATATGTTGGTTCATGAAAGAATAGAGTTTGTGAAATTGTAAAGAGTATTTTGAGAGAAAAATAGAGAGTTACTCTTCTCCTACTCTTCCTCTGTTTGAAATCTCTATCCTTTCTTCCTATCTAGATTTTCAACATTTTTAACGAAGAACACGCTTGCTGCATCGGATGGATTGAATGAGGACGTAAGCGATCACGCAGTGGGATGATGGACGAATTTGATGTTTCGTTGGCGAAGGAGGAGATGGTTGGTCAACCACTGGGATGGCCAATGAGTCTTGGTTTGACCGATGATTCCACAGAGTCCAAAGATTCTGTAGTACACGGCCTAACCTCGTCGATCATTAACACTCTGTGATCAAATGCACACGTTTCGGTACGATCAAATAAAAGAATGTGCTAGGCACCATGCACTGCCTTTTAGGCGTTTTGCATGTTTATGTGGTATGGTTTGAAAGTAACATATTTTGTTATTATAAATGTTGTTGTAGAATGTATATCATTTGCTCTTTTAAATATTAAGATCTGTTCTTTATTTTAATATTATCCCTAATCTCAACAATGTTTCCTTTTATTCTTTGAATCAGTTTAGATTAATGAACCTGTTTAGAACTTTCTAAATGCTCCTCCTGCTTTGCCTTCCTTCCTCCCCTCCTCCTTGTTCGTCTCCTCCTCGTCTTAAAGTTGTGAAATTTCTCTGTAACACCTCAAATTAAATTGAAATCTGTTCGTCGTTTACATCACCTCTTAAAAAACATACCAATATCGATACAAAAAAAAAAAATCTAAATTTTATTATAAATTTAAAGAATAATTATAATAACTTTTAGTAGTATGTTATAATAGAATTGTGAAAGTTTGAGATGGTTTAATCGAAGTTGATCGATTACATTAACAAATAAATGAAATTAATCTCATTCACAGAATTTATTCAAAAACATACCAAATTTAATAATTAATTTCCATACAATCAGAATTATGAAAGTAAGTTGACTTATTATACTCGAAAATGAACTAAAATATACTTGTTCACAAAACATAACATAACAAAAGAAGAAGAAGAAGAAGAAGAAGAAGAAGAAGAAGAAGAAGATAAAACTGATAATTAAAAACTAATATAATCATTATTAGAATCATTATCTAGTAAAATTATGAAAGTTTGAGATAGTTTGATTGAGGTTGATAAGTCACGATTGAAATGCATTAAAACACACTTGTTCATGTACCTACTTAAAACCTGTTAGATTTGATAATTAATTACCTACTTAAAACTTGTTCATGTGCCTAAGGATGCATGCGATTGACCACAAAATGAACAATAAAAATAAACAGCAAATGAACAATGAAATGGTAGGATGGAGATTTTCTTTAAAACTTTAAACATAATGATGATATTCTTTAATATAAGAAGATTACATGAACCAAAGGGAAGTCGACTATTAACAACAGCAACCACCACCACCACCATATTGTACCAAAAAATTATATCATTATTTTTCCGGCATACAAACACTACAAACCATCTCACTTTTTTTTATTTATAAAAAAAAGATTTGGTTTGAAAACTTGTTTTTATGATTTCTTTGTTTTTTTTTTCAAATCCAACAAAATCATGTATGCACACAATTTTAGTTAGTCTTCTTACCATAATGTACGAGTGTTCTCTCATCTTCCCGTGAGTTGCAAAGAGAATTATTTCAAATTCCATAAGAAAACACCCCCTCCCCCAAAAAAAAAAAAAAAGAAAGTCCAACTCCACCGCAATCTACTTAAGTTTGATCTTTATGACAATGGATGAACAATGTATTTTGAATCCAACATGTTGAAGCCAGTGGTCATGGCAAATAATAATAACTCATCATAGAGGTGAAGCTCATCAAACAGAAAGCATTGTTGCTAATAAGTTAAAATACAGATAATTCTTTATCCGGCAATTAATCATCTACCACTACAGGTGTATTTTAGATTACATTTTTAAATATGAATTAATATTCAACATTTTTTTAAAAAAAATTACATTTGGTTTGAATGCAACATTCCAAATGCTATGCTAAAATGATGATGCTACCTTAGGGTGGCATTGGTATTTCAACATTTGTAAGTTGCTAATGATTTTTTAAATTTTTTTTAAAGATACCTTGTGATATTTTCAAAAGTCATAAGATTATCACTATATAATACAAATCAGACTTGTCTTTTATAAGGTGAATTTTTATTTATTTTTAATTTTATATGATTTTATTTATTTATTTATCGAAAAACTTTATAAGATTACACACATTTATTTATTTATTTATTTATTTTATTCACTTATTGATTTAAATAAAAAAATATTAAAAATATTAGAAAGATAAATTTAACACACAACATTCAATAAACTTTTGAAATATAATTTTATCAAATAATGCTTCATTTAAAATACAGTTTTCCTTCCTCCGAACCCCTTTCTTCAAACATTATTTATCAAACACTCAAACTTTTCTTCTTAATGCATTTTCCCAAACCCCTTTTTTTAAAATATACATTACAAATATACATGTATTCTCTAATATACCCCTTTCTTTAAATACGTAATAAAAATATAAATATATTTCATGCACAGTGCAGCCCTTCTTGCCCATTTATCTCAAACCCTAAGAGAAGGAAATCTGTAACATGAATCACAAGTATTATAACCACATGCAAAGTGCTTAATCAAAGAATGTGACTCTAAACGAACATCAAGATCTTTGATATCCTTGAGGGAGAAAAAAAAAAAAAAACCAGCAAAAAAAATCTGAAATTCGAAATCCAACCATCAACACTAACATATCAGTAGTTTATTGATGACAAGTTCTAATAAGATAGTGCATCAGTGTTTCTGAATCATCCCATTTGAGGAAAAGACAAGATAAAGAGACACATGACATATAAATCCCTTAAAAACATAATAAAATTATCAGAGGTAGGACTTCGTGAATACAGAAGTTTTCTGAAACCACAAAACACAAATATATACACACGCCAAGCAAAGCAGGTTCAACCCTCAACCAATATCTTCAAATGTCAAACTAAGATGATGACGATACTGCAGCCGAAGTCAAGAAACAGAGGGAACGAGGAAGTTAGAAGAGATCATAAGGACCAAATTAGCAGAGGGCAGTCATCTCGAAATGTATATTACCCAACACCACTGGATGGCTCACAAAAGAAATCACATTAACAAACACCAGACGGTTCCTAATGCACATCCTAAATCTATAAAATCCCTGCCTTCAAGAGCTTGCCACTATCTGAATGCCTCACAAGTTTCCTGGAGCCATGATGCTGCTTCCACTGCCGCTGCCCATCCTACTTGTTTCCCCTACTGCAGCTGCTACAGCTTGAACCTCAGGCGTTGTCTCCCAACTCCGACCTCTTCCCCAACTTGAGAGCCTATGGTGTGTTGTAGCTTGCGCTTCCATGCTCCCCGATGCCAGAACCTCCCTGCTTAAATCTGGAGAAACTTCACCAAGCTCACCATCCTTGTCATCCGCTAGGTTTCTATTGCTTAGACCTTCTTCCAGATCACCAACCTGCGTGACTGCCCTTAATTCATCCCATGTCACAGGCTTTCTACCCATCTCTATGTCACCCACTGCTTTGCCCATGTTTGGACTCATGAAACCTCCACCTGATGAACGTGGTTGATATCCTTGTTCTCGTGGCACCCTTGCCCGGAATTTGTTCTTTGACGGAGGGATGCTTGTAAAAAAGATCTCTTTGAAATTCTCCACCACTCCTCTGTTATATGGGTTAGCTCTCCGATCGTAACGGTATCTGAAGTTTTCATAAGTCGTCTATCAAAGAAAAAGAAAAAACTGGTCGATGAATATCATGAGAAGATACTTAACTGAACTTTCAATAAGCAGTCACTGGCAGTATTACCTGGTTGGTGCTCATTAGATATAAATGAAAGATAGAGAGGCCTCCGACAAACCAAACTGATATAAAAGTGTAGATTATGAGAACAATGGAAGCTGGAGTCTTGGTCATTGCTCTCCAGATAGATATTTGTTCAGCATTTTTTATTTTCACTATACAAACCCAGCAAAATCCAAAGACATAGAGGCATAGCAAAGTCGTTGAGAAGACAAACATATAGAAGAATCGATAGTTCCGCTGCATCAATGATAACAGGCATCAGCGACAGCCAGAAAAAAAGTTTGTCCCAATAGAACTGTTTCATCAAGAGCCATCTTTGTGACAAGAAACTCATAACAATATTTCATACTAATATTTAGCTAACAGAGGTATATCGCATACGGTTCCAGGATTTCATTAGTCTTTAGACATATTCATTTGCAAATTCAGTTAGTGCACACCAACATAGAAAACAACTACGACAATTGTATGAGGATTGGCAACTTACAAGCCCAATGCATTGCCCAACCCATGGGCAGTGATGGTCAAAACGTTCCACACAGTTATTGCAGATTGAGCAGTGAGAGCAACGAGGAGGCCGATAAAGCATGCAAGTGTCACAGTATTTCACCTTTACAGTCATCCCATTCACGTTTACATCCTTTGTTCGGGGCAACCGTAATTGTGGAGTTTGGACACCTCCAACTTCATTATTGCCCTCATAAATTTCAGGTTCTGGAGGATGTGCATTACGAGGCACTATACCAGGATCTCTACCAGAGGTAAGAAGTAGAAGAGTTAAATCCTGAAATGCAAAGCCAATGTCATACTTCAAATCTAAGTAATAATTTGAGAAAAAATCTTTGATAGATAAAATGCAAGTAAAATGATATCATGCACCGACTATGTAGCTTTTTCATTCAATACATAGTGACAATACTATGAAAAGGACAAATCTAGCTGAGAGTGAATACATCATCACTCTTTGGATAATGAAATACAAGTACAATGATACCATACACAAAGGCTATGAAGGTATAGTTCAATAGTTAGTTGTAGCATTACAAAAGAAGAAGAAAATCTGGGTAATACAATGAAATGCATTTCATGATCTGCAAGTGGCATACACCAAATACAATAAAAACAGTCAGATATAGGTTTGTATTATTCTGATTTCCAAAAGTGTCTTCTTGTTGATGAATAATATGTCTCATGCAAATACCAGTTCTTTGTATTCTACAGTTGGCACTTGGTAATTCCAAATACAGATCAACATACTCAAAGGGGGCATCAACTTGAACTGCCAGTTCAGCAAGAGATGTTCCAGCCAGTAAATCTCAATTAGACATGACTAATATTATTGTCCTGTCCTAGCTGGTCCAACCATGTTTCAAAAGTTGATCTGGTCACGTGATAATCATGCTACTTAGATCAATAGTTCATAAAACCATGTCAATTCTTTGATGTAAGCATGCTAACCTCGTCAAATGGCACTTTTCAGTAGGCAATCAATATAGGGGTCCCTATATGGGTTAGTAGGTAAAAAGGAAGACACAAGCAGTAAAAGCTTCTTATAACAAATATTATAAAGCTTAATTAATGTATTATATTGCAGATAGAGAAGCTATCATATTTGTACACAACTAGCAGTTGGCACCAGACATGTCACAATGGTGATAGTGGACTGGAAAAAGGATGCCTTAGCATGGGAAAAGAGGTAATAAATTGATTGCTGGAGACTGCAACCACTTTATATGACAATAGTTACCCAGAGTCCATTAGATTTAAAGAAATTTATTACAAAATTCAACAGTGTTCTGACTTTTGAAATAACAAGCTTGAAGTTTGGTGGACTAACAAATAAAATTAAAGTGGGTGTATACTGCAATATCTCATGTAGTTCCTAGCTATCTGGACAGGCTACATGGGTCCTTTCCCACCATTGAGCTCCATTAACAGAAACATGCCGCTTAATTGGAGCCAATTCAACTCAATTTTTTAATCAGTTTTAACAACATCATTTGTCTTTATTTCTTCTCCTTTGGCCCCACCAGTCCTTGTAAATTCACCTTGCCTTATCAATATACTGAGAAATATTAAGACATTCAAACCATCTTAACCAATTTTTGTCAGTTCCTCCAAAATTGATATCACCCTTAACTTTTGATGACTAAAAACACAGTTTGATTCTATATGATGCCAGACATCCATCTCAATATCCATAACTCCAATATATTATGATATTTTGGGTATGTTACTAACTGTCCAATTTTCTGAAACACACTATTTTTTTATTAAATTTGATGGAGAAAACATACAATTTCTTTGCTAGCAAGATAGGATGCCTAAATAAAGACAGCTGTACTGCTTGGAATTGTATGGTACAGGAGGTACATACCGGTCTGGGCATGGCTGATTCAGGGACCACCCCCATTTCAGGCAGTTTGATTAAAATAATTAAAAAAAAGATGGGTGGTGGGGCCTCATCCAACTCAGCATTTAAAAAACCACATATTAGAGCCCTCTTCTTGCATATGATGCCACCGCCACCGCCCCTACCATTGCTGCTTCTCCTACTCTCTCTTCTTCTTCTTTCTTCTCCACTACTTTTTCTTCTTTCCTCCTTCCTCCTCTAATCCTCCACCACCCCTTCCTATTCTCCTATTCTCCCTTTGTTTCTTTCTCACCAAAATATCGGTACATACTGGCACACCATGTGTCAGTACACCAGTACTGACTGGTACATACTGGTCCACCAGATCGTCGAGACGGATCCGATACCAGAAACAGCAAACCATGGTCTAAATTAAAGTCCATATTGTCAAATAGATAGTCCAGCTATTTCACATTGCCCTATCCCCTATAGCTTAAGTTATCCTCTGGTGTCTTTGTTTGGCTAAATATCAAAAGGCACCTGCAAACTTCTAAAAACTTTTGGTTATTTTGTCAAAAATATGACAAGAATTAACAATTAAAATACCATACTAATTTCATCACTTTCACTCATGGCTTTGGATATTTTATCACAAACTGAAATGAGAAGTAAATAGCTTGCAAAGGGATACTTTGATCAACAGTTTCTTATGTCAATAATTAGGACATAAAGTATGTACATGAAAACATGCATTCATTCATGACAAACATTTATCTATTAATGCTTATTACAATCATTATGAACTTTTGTGTCATATTAAGTAATTAGATATCAACCCTAATTTGTTCAGCAACAGGCTAATTTTCACAAAATAATGCACCAAAAATAATATGAGAGAAATGAGAACCCAGAAGAAAAAAGGAACAAATCAATGAGATCTGCTAGTAGTAGTTGAATGTTCCAGCTATAATATCAACAACAGAAAGTCTAGCAGTCGTTGGTCCATTTTTAATGGGTCACTGCTCATCATGAATATGATAGCACCCATGGGAACTGCTTTAAGATCTAGGTAACCCAGAAGTATCCAGAAAATATTTATCATCTAAAACTACTACCTAAATGTCCTATGCAAGTGAAGCATTGGGTAAAGAAACCAATATGACATTGAGAAGTACCTTAAATCTCTCTCATTGCAAAACAGAGACATCCTATGAAATGGATGGTCCAATAATCTGGGTTACATAACCCAGATTATCCCATCACATAGAAGAACAGATGTAATAATTAATTTTATTTACATCAACTATATCAGATAATTAATCCTGAATATGATGTTCAAGAAAATCAACATTCTTAGTATGGCCAACATTCAGCAACTATACGCATAAGATTGTTTGAAAAGTTTGATATGCTGATAAGTGATTGCCGGTTTGTCACGGACTTAGCTGGTTTTGCCTAAGCTGTGCGGCACCAATGCGTATCACCACAAAGGTCAGGCTCCCCGAAATCTCCTACAATCCCTTAGGACCTGCAAAAGAGAAGGCGGGACAGAGAAAGCGCTTCACACGGGATCCGCAAGCCACTCTTTTAGCAAACACTTTATAGCCAATGCAAATTCCAAACTCAGAATGGTTGCACAACAAAGGTATAAAATTGGTCAACTACAGACCGAATTCTAGTACAAGTATTCGCTTGACGCAAACTTTATGTACAAGCCCACAATGGCCACCAAACTCACTCAAATGGGGCATTTAGCCTTTGGCAAGCCCTTTACATACTTTACAAGCTATAACAAACCAAAAGGAACACGGACACTCATAAGCATTTTACCGAACAAGCCATTTACAATTTGTCCGTGACATTCTCCCCCACTTATTCCTTCGACGTCCTCGTCGAAGCCTTTGCTGACGCTAAAACTTCTTTTCTTTGTTGGATCTTTGATCTTCTGCTCCTGCTGCGATGCGCCTCTTGGCTCCCAATTGTTCTCCGCTTGTTGTTGTTGAGTCGTCGAACTTTAATCCGCCATGCTGCTTCAACTCGCCAATGACTCTGACTCTGGTGTGGGGTTGGCAGAGTTGTGCTGATCCTTGCTGGTTCTTGCGAATGGTTGCACAACAAAGGTATAAAATTGGTCAACTACAGACCGAATTCTAGTACAAGTATTCGCTTGACGCAAACTTTATGTACAAGCCCACAATGGCCACCAAACTCACTCAAATGGGGCATTTAGCCTTTGGCAAGCCCTTTACATACTTTACAAGCTATAACAAACCAAAAGGAACACGGACACTCATAAGCATTTTACCGAACAAGCCATTTACAATTTGTCCGTGACATTCTCCCCCACTTATTCCTTCGACGTCCTCGTCGAAGCGGGCTTCACGACGCTTACAACTTCTTTTCTTTGTTGGATCTTTGATCTTCTGCTCCTGCTGCGATGCGCCTCTTGGCTCCCAATTGTTCTCCGCTTGTTGTTGTTGAGTCGTCGAACTTTAATCTGCCATGCTGCTTCAACTCGCCAATGACTCTGACTCTGGTGTGGGGTTGGCAGAGTTGTGCTGATCCTTGCTGGTTCTTGCGAATGGTTGCACAACAAAGGTATAAAATTTGACCGAATTCTAGTACAAGTATTCGCTTGACGCAAACTTTATGTACAAGCCCACAATGGCCACCAAACTCACTCAAATGGGGCATTTAGCCTTTGGCAAGCCCTTTACATACTTTACAAGCTATAACAAACCAAAAGGAACACGGACACTCATAAGCATTTTACCGAACAAGCCATTTACAATTTGTCCGTGACATTCTCCCCCACTTATTCCTTCGACGTCCTCGTCGAAGCCTTTGCTGACACTACAACTTCTTTTCTTTGTTGGATCTTTGATCTTCTGCTCCTGCTGCGATGCGCCTCTTGGCTCCCAATTGTTCTCCGCTTGTTGTTGTTGAGTCGTCGAACTTTAATCTGCCATGCTGCTTCAACTCGCCAATGACTCGACTCACGGTGTGGGGTTGGCGAGTTGCCGATCCTTCTTTGGTTCTTGCGGATTCATCTGATGAAGGAAAAGGCCATCTTTGATATGCGCCAGTCTTCAAATTCTTCTTGTCTCTTGAACTGGATAGATGCTTGTTGGAGCTTTAACGAGCATCGCTTCGCAACCTTTAAAGTTCTCAGGTCCTTCCTCCGCAAAATTTGCCCATCGAATCTTCTTCCACTTAGTTGTCTTGTCCAAGTAGGTTCGCATCACTTCCGCTTTCGATTGGCATTCAGTTGGGAAATGAAACGGACAATCTACTCTTAGTAGCACTGATCACGATTGGTGAGGACTTGACAAATGTTGTCTTCCATTAGTCTCTTCGAAGGGTCTTCAAATTTGTGCAGAGCTCCTATGCTAGATAACTAAGAGAGCTGGGGTACACGGTTTCGCCCATTCTCTTGGGAGTTGAGAAGGCAAAGGTTACTTGACTTCGCCCGCCTCCTCGAGGTTGTACTTTGTGCATCAAGCTGGTTACTAGACTTCGCCTGCTCTTAGCTCACACTTCCAAGCACTTGAAGTGTTTGCAATCCTCGCGTTGAGTCACCACTATGATTCGCCTTTCATTGCCATCAACTTCTGGAATGCAAGAAGTTATCACTCCAACTCGAGTAAGTCTCCGATAGATTTGGTCGCTTTGGGATTGTACCGCTTCTCCATCATTTTTGTCGCCGACTCTCCGAGTAGCAAAGGTACAAGACCGCATCGCTCGCTCCTATCCTTGGTCATGCACTCTTGCATCGACCAAGTCCTTCACTCACGGCTATCTTGATGGAAAGTCTGTTGACACCGGTCTTACGAAGTTCTCTAGCCTTCGCCCTTCAGCCTTGTCTTGGTACATGGAGTTTGCCAAAGCATTCTCCTCCTCCACGGCCCATATCACGACCAAGCGCTCTCCCTCTATGAGAGCAAGGGGACCGATGACTCCCGGAAGTCCCGCCTCTGCGGTACTTCGGCACTGCATTGCCCATGGCACTACTATCCGTTGTCTCAGATCCGTGTCCCTTCTTCACGATCGGTAGATCCGCTCTGCAGATCGCAAAGACACTCCGAGTCCATTCAATCTAACCGATGATTGATCCTGGGTAGTGAGTCCTCTCGACTCGCTATTGCTTCCTCGCTCTATTTCGACCACCCGCTTCGACACCTCTGTGTTCTCTCGAGCAGTTCCACTTGGTCCCCTGGAAAGACAGACTACAACTCCCATGTATGGCCACCGCCATTCATGTTGCAGGGTTTCAGACCGCTTCGTTTCTCCTTAGCTTCATTGGTCGCAACGTTCGCTTACTCGGCCTTGTCCTCCGACTTAGGGCTCCTTAAGCGAATAAGAGCTCAAGCGATACCCAACTCTTCACCGCCCGATCATACCTACTGCGCATGATCTAGTCCCCATGGGACTCACTGGTACTTGCATATGAACTTCTTCCTCGATAGTGCACATTTCCATAAGTCGATGCCTAAGGTTTTCATTCAACGCAAGATTCGATGACGCCACGGAAGACCCGCCTCATGCGGTACCATGGCATTCACCGCCAATCCATAGCCCTTCTTGCCGTCGTGTTGTTCATCGAAATAGAGCTCCCAGTTGCGCTCCCGATCATACCTCTGCATGATCTAGTCCCCCTATGGGACTCACTGTGTGTGTCGACTTGCCACGAACCATTCCACCACGATCTGTTGCATCATGTCGCCGCCTGGTGACATCTCCTTGCATTCTGATCCTTGTGGTATGAACTCGAACTGCGATATCTCCATGTGTGGACTCCACCAACACATCGCAGGGCCTTCGCCACCTTCGATTCTGTTCGCTTCTTTGCAATCGACCTTCGCCCACCCACTCTCGGGTCACACTCTGACAAAGCCTAGCTTCTAGGACGCCCATCGCCTAGCAGCTCCTCTCGAAGTCCCCGACTTCGCTGGAATTGGTGCACCATATGTTCGGATCCGGGACTCGCCTCTACCAAAGACAATCTCACGCGCACCGCTTTCTCACGGCAACCCGAATAGCAACATTGTGGCATATTCTTCAAGAGTAACTACTCTACGCCCTCTTGCCCCGTGCAAAGCTCTTCGACACTTACTTTGCCTCTGCAAACCGTGTGTCGCCTTAGTTCCTTCACAAATGCTTCATCGAGATCGTGTGCATGTGCCTCAAGCTCCTTCGCTTTGGCACCATGCAAGATGAGTCTACTCCATCGTAATAAAGAACCCTTGGAACAACATGATCCTACTCCCTGCCTCTCAGAAGAGTCCATGTCCTGACCTCTGCCTAAGGAAAGCTCCAAGCCTCCGCTCCATGTTTTATCTTCTATGCCAACTCCTTCACGCAGCGGCTTGGGTACATCACCAAGTTACCCCAAGTTGCTCCGCTCCTCGATTTGCAGATTACGTTAATGGTGGCCCTCGCGCCCACTATTCCACGGTCGTCCCTCTGCTGAGACCGATCTCCTATCGGCTCCAAGTGTGCCTTCACTCTGTGTTGCCTGGGTCGCTCCCCACTGATCTCGCTATGCGCCGACCAACGATTACCGCTTGTGAGATCACGCGACGACTCGCCGCTTACTCGATCTATCGAGCTTTGTCTTGAGGTACGCCCAACCGGGTGCGGATATTGATATGATTCTCCTCAACCGGACTTATCCTCCTCGATATCCGCCTGGGTTGGAGCAACTTCTCTCTTCACATCCTTCCCTCCGGAAGTTTAGGAGACCACCATCCCCTCGACTACTCCGCCACGAACAACCTGCGCCCATTCACGCCGCTTTCGCGAACGCGCTGCTAGATGCGACACTTCGCTTAATACAACTTGACCGCACCCTCCTGGTCTAGCAACACGCTTGAACTCGCTTTGCGACATTTCACCTCTCACGAAAGTATCTCGCGCATCAAGAGAAAGTTTCAATGCTCCATCAAGGCCGACCTTCTACGGCGCTTGGGATGGCCACGAACAATCCATCGTCCGCACGCAAGGCCTTGCATGAGTATCGAATTCCTTAAGTTTGCAACTCCCTCACCTCGTGACATTTCAGACAACTCTTTCGATCATCAACAACCCACTCCGCCGCACGGCCTCATCCTTTCGCAAGCACTCGCTTGCTTTCGAGCACCGTCAAGTTTGGGTGCCAACGTCGAGCCACTGCTCGAACTCAGCCATCCCGACCTTTGTACACTACACAATTCTTCTTAGCTTGTTTGTCCTCGTGGTGCCTCTTGCGCGAAGGGTTGGCCATTCTTCTGAATGCTATTCTCGGATGCCCGCTCCTCTAAGCGACTCCTTCCCCTACAACTCCAAGTCCGTTTCCCAAACGGTCGCGCATGTTGGCTGCCCTCAACGCAGTCTCGCTAGGTCCCCCACGTTTGCATGCTAAGTGTTTCTAAGTGGGCTTGTCCCGCTCTGATACCAACTGCACGGACTTAGCTGGTTTTGCTAAGCCGTGCGGCACCAATGTGTATCACCACAAAGGTCACCTCCCAAATCTCCTACAATCCCTTAGGACTCGCAAAAGAGAAGACGGATGCAGAAAGCGCCGACGGGATCCGCAAGCCACTCTTTTAGCAAACACTTTATAGCCAATGCAAATTCCAATCATGGATATTACAAGCTCAGAATGGTTACACAACAAAGGTATAAAATTGGTCCACTATAAATCGAATTCTAGTACAAGTATTCGCTTGACGTAAACTTTATGTACAAGCCCACAATGACCACCAAACTCACTCAAATGGGGCATTTAGCCTTTGGCAAGCCCTTTACATACTTTACAAGCTATAACAAACCAAAAGGGACACGGACACTCATAAGCATTTCACCGAACAAACCATTTACAATTTGTCCGTGACAGATTGGTACTAACTACTAACTGATATGGTAAATCTGAATTAGCCAACAAGTTGGGTGAAATAGATGGCATGAAAGGCTAACATTTAAGGTCCAAATTGATATATGCCTTTTGAACAGGTCGGGTTCTAGTTGGAAATCTCAATCTACATGGAAGAACAACGCGACATTATCATACAGAATGCCAAATAATAAAGGTTCTAGCCAGATGGTAACTTAATCATGGTATCTAAGCTTTTTTACTTGCATTCTTCATCCTGAAATAAGCTAAATTAGAAAATCAAAAGAAATAATGGTCACTGAAGGAGAAATAAAGCAAAATAACCAAGAAACTAACATCTTTTCAAATAATTTTTATTGATGACTGCACTATGACAAATAGCCTCCCAGGATCTAAATATCAAGCTAATTACCATAAAAGCGATATATGCTGCACTTAAGTCAAAATAATGTGTGAGAAGATCCGGTAAAAAAAGGCAGCCTAGAGCAACAGGCTTTTTTCTGAGCCAGCTAGATAGACACAGCCTTACATTGTACACAAAAAGATCGGACGCTTAACCCAACTATGGCAGTGGGGGAATCTAGATCTAAAGTCAAAAATAACAAATTGAGAGAAGTTCATAAAAAAAAAAGAACAACAAATACCACACCCATTAATTAGGATATAAGAAGAAAGCATATTTAATTTCATTTATTAATTAAATAAAATATAAAATAATCTTCAACTTCATCACACCAAAACACCTGTTGTAGATGGCTTGCCCATTCTATAAGTGTGACTCAAGTTAATTTTTCAGATATGATTATGCAGCACAGAAAGTTGGAAGTAACAAAATGGCTGAAAAATAAATAAACAGATGCTGACTAAAATTTGTGATTAAAATATGACAGTTTGTAGGGTGTCAGGGAAGAAAGATAACATTAGGAGCCAAAAGAAAGTTATGCCTGTTAGTACCCACTAGCTGAAAGTGAATTGAATCAATTTCTATAACAGTTTTTCACAGTTTTCAGAGAAAGTTGTGTTTGTTGGAAACCAGGTTCGCATCAACTATAGTCGGGACTGCCTTAAATAATACATGACAATTTGCAGACCCAAAAACTACAAAAGAAAAATCCAGGGTAGAATTGGAAAATGTTATTTAGTGAACCCATTGTTGAGATGAAACCTATACGACTCATACTGAACCAGCCCTGAACTTCCATGGGTTTATGCTGACCAAAAGGGCTACAACCACCATAGTCATTCCTTATTAGGGGTGAACCAAATCCTGCAAGGAAAACCAAATCCTTTAAGGGGCTCTAAGACTCCAACAAAACCTAGGACAGTAGGTTCTGAATACAACTTGGATGAGAGTTGTATGTAAAAACCCAGGGCAGCCTGGAGATGAATTTCTTGACTAAAGAAGTGTTCCTAATAAAGACAGCTCATCTTTGGAAATAAGAATTCAACATTTTCCAGCTGACAGTTTCAATCCTAAATCTTAATATAAGTTCCTCTTATTCAAGCTGGGAGAGGAGAGCTTCAAAAAGCATATATCCATCCTTCAAGCAGAATAGAATAGACTTTTCTAATTAGTAGTCTCTCAACTGATTTTTGTATTGATTTCTAATAGCTATTAGGAAGTCTCTAAAGTTCAATTATAAGTCTATTTGATGTCCAAGAGTCTAATATAATTACAATACAGGTTAATCAAATTGTTTAATAATAATTGTCATATATGGAAAGTTCTGAGTACCACTTTTAGTAGGACTTCATCAGATGATGGGACTAGCTTTTCTCCCATAATTATATATGAATTTTATGCAAGCCCATCACCATGCTTTAATGTTTTGCTCTTTTCCTATTTAATAAAATCAACTAATATATGATCTTGATTTTTTAATTGCCTAGGAAGTTTTCTTTTGTTCTTGGACTGGAGAAAATGAAGTGAATTAATTATAAGAATTCAGTGTCAGAATGAAGTCCACCCGTGACAATCTTCTTATGGATTTTCTTAAATGCCTACACATCAGTTTATAATCTCAACAACAATTACTCCATCTCCAATGTTGCTGATAATCATGCCATATTCAAGTTACAGATTGTCCTGCAGTTCACATAGAATTTCAAATTATTTGATCAGGGTCAGTTAGTCTATGAGTTTTTTCAAGTATCCTCATGCAGGCGAGAACATCCTCGAGCAAATTTTTTAGATACCCTCTGACAGCAATGGTGCCCTCGGTCATTATTTTAGATACCCTCCTACAATGACCATATGCTGAAACATTCTTCAGAATCCAAATATCACTCTACAATAACAGTACCTCCAAACAATTTTTTTCAAACTCCCTTTGCAAGCAGTAATTCAAATGTTTTTTTTAAGGCATAAACTTATTGCAACAACATTTTTGGCTATGTTGTTCACTCACAACAGGCGATGCCAAATCTATTGCACCCAGTAGCATCATCCCTAATTTGGACTCTATGGAGATTAAGGAAAAGCAGTCAACTTCCCATGTTCTACAAGCATACAAGCTACCTACTAACCAGTATCTACAAGCAGAGTCTCTACCAAGTTCTGTACTTGTCTCAAGGACAGCAAGAACTGAACTCCCTCATATTTTCTCAAGACAAAGGAATCCATGTTCAATGTGTTAGACATAGTGTTGTTGAGGTCCCATTTCAAAGACTATGAGGAAGTCAAATCCAAACATTAACATCAGTCTGGAATATTACAATGCTCAAAGGGAGAAATTTCTTGAAGATTGCCATAAATCAAGGCAACTTTCCTAGATCATCCACTCCCAATATCAATTTCTGATGAGAAAGAGCAACCTTTGAGTCTTGAAATCCTAATAGCATTGCTGAAGACAAGAATAAAGTTGCTAAAATTTCAGTAACCTGAATTTAAAACAAACAATACCAATTCAGCTGTGGGCTGGCTCAGATTAGAGGTGTCAATTATATCTGCCGGCACCCGCTTCTAGTGGGACGAGGATGGGGGGATGAACAGGATGAGGGCATTTTCTATTACCCGCACAATTATGGAACGGGGACGGACAGAGCACTCCCCATCACATCCCCATACCAGCTCCCACCCCATTTATATTATTATATTATATATATAATATATTTTATTTATTATTACTAAAATATATTAAAAAAATATACATATTTGAGAATTGAACCCAATACCTATAACTCTAACATTCCAACATTTATCACTAAACCAATCTTGGGTTTAATTTTTTAATGTATTTAAAACTTTTATAAACAAAACAATAGAAAATGTAAATAAAATATTCCATCAAAAGTTCAAAACCCTAACTGAGATTTGTCTCTCCCACCTCATTTCATAATTATCATTTCCCAGACTCCCATGATAGCCTCACTGCCTCAGTACCTCACAATTACAGCCTTTTAACCATCAGCGATTTAACCTTTCCAGTCCCCATCGACACCACGACACCCATACAATCCTCAGGACCCAGCAGCAACACCCCTCCCCGCATGCTCCCTGCATGACACCTACCCCTTATGCCACTCACCTTATCTCTCTTCCTCTCTAACTGTGTGCCCTGAACTATATAAACAAAAAATAAAAACTGAGTGCGTGATTGCTCTGTCTCTATATCTCTACCTGTGTGCTTGAACCGTACCCAAAGAAAAATTGAGTGATTGCTCTATCTGTACAAGAAAATACACCAAACTATATCAATAATTTTGACTAATAGATTGAATGTCTGATTATATGTATATTATGTCAACTGATCAATCGGGAAATGATCATATCATGACTCCAACTTCAACTAAGCAAATGCACAATGACACCAAGCAGCACTCCACCTCAAGTAGGCTTGACTATATGTGATGACAAGGAGATAACCTTAAAAAGAAAATAAACTTCTGCAGTATGGAATCACTTTAAGAAGATTAAAATTGAGGGGTTGATAAGATGGTTGTAATTATTGTAGCAAAAAGTTATATGGTCTAAGTTAGAAAGGGACCAAACATTTGCATGATCATTTCAAAATGTCCTTTACAAAATGTAAAACATAGGGACATTAACTAAGCAAATGCACAATGACACCAAGCAGCACTCCACCTCAAGTAGGATTGACTATATGTGATGACAAGGAGATAACCTTAAAAAGAAAATAAACTTCTGCAGTATGGAATCACTTTAAGAAGATTAAAATTGAGGGGTTGATAAGATGGTTGTAATTATTGTAGCAAAAAGTCATATGGTATAAGTTAGAATGGGGCCAAACATTTGCATGATCATTTCAAAATGTCCTTTACAAAATGTAAAACATAGGTACATTAAGCAATCAATGTTGATACTTTCCAAAACAAGTGAATGTAAAAGCACTCTAGGTACATACAACCGAGGTTCAGAATTTCGTACTGTACCAGAGTATCGAGCTCAGCTCAATACGATATGGTACGAGTATACCGAGTGGTACATCAAAGTATATAAATATATATATAAGTAAAAAAAAAAAAAAGACGATGTCACCTCGTTTTTCTGCCGGTGTGGGGAGAAGAAACCGAGGTTTCCTTTTCCCCACGGAAAAAAGGGCAATGCCTCGTTTTTCTGTTTGCGCTATCACGGACAAAGTTTTAAACATGGTGTTTGATGTAATGCTCATATATGTCCGTGTCTTTTGGTTTTGCTCATGCTTTGCATAGCATGTAAAAGGTTAGTAAAAAACTTAACGGCCCCATTTTAGTTGAGTTTGGTGGTCTTTTAAGCTTGTAAATAAAGATTGTGTCATGTGGACACTTGTGAGGGATCTCGGTCTGTAGTGGACCAATTTACCCTTTGTTGTGCAACCGTTGAGAGCTTGTGAAGTCCATGTTGTAATTTGCATTGTCTATTAAGTGTTTGCTAAAATGGTTGTTTGTGGATCCCGAGTGAAGCACTTTCTCTAACCCGTTTTCTCTTTTGTAGGTCCTAAGGAACCATAGGAGGTTTCGGGGAGGCTGACCTTTGCGGACGGACACATAAGGGTGCCACACGACCTAGGCAAAACCAGCTAAGTTCGTGACAGATGATATTATAGCGGGACAAGTACACATAGAAAGACTTAGTATGCAAACGTGGGGGACCTAACGGGGCTGTGTTGAGGGCAACCAGCATGCACGACCGTTTAAGGGAAACGAGCATGGAGATGTAGGGAAAGAGTCGCTCAGAGAAGCGGCCATCCAAAAATGGCATTCAAAGGAATGGTCAACCCTTCGCACAAGAGGCACCACGATGATAAGCAAGCTAGGAAGAATATGTAACGCACAAAGGTTGAAATGGTTGAGTTCGAGCTATGGCTCGATGTTGACAACTAAACTTGAGGTACTTAAGGCTAGCGTAGCGGTTGGTAGAGGATGAGACGGTGCAAGGCGGTATGGGTTGCTCAGCGATCGAAAGAGTTGTGCAAAGCTCACAGAGGTGAGGGGAATTGCTAACTCAAAAAATTCGGTACTCATGCAAGGGCTTGTATACGGATGATGGATTGTCCATGGCCATCCCAAGGCGACCAAAACTCGGCGCCATGGAGCATTGAAACTTTCTCTTCGACGTGGGAAGGATACGTCCGTAGGAGGTTGAAGTATGCAGTAGATTTAGCATGTATGTTGCTAGGCCTTGAGGGGTGCAGCGGGAGCTGTATTGGCGAAGAGTCGCAATCTAGCAAGTGCGTTTGCAGGGGCAAAACAATGCACAATTTGTTCAACAAGGCGGAGTAGTCCAAGGGGATAGTGATATCCGAAACTTCCAGAGGGAAGGATATGAAGAGAAAAGTTGCTCCAAAGGGATAGATATCCAAGAGGGATAAGTCCTGGTTCTCCAAAGAGAGAATCATGTGCAACAGACTGCACATATTAAGGAGTACCTCGAGACAACAATTCCACAATGCTCAACAGATCGAGCGAGCAGCGAAGAGTCATCGTATGATCTCGCAAGAGATAATACATTGGTGAACGCATAGTAAGATCAAATGAGGGAGCGACCCAAAGCAACACAAAATTAAGACACACTTGGAGCTAATATAGAGATTGGACTCAATGGAGGGTTGACTCGTGGAATGGTGGGCATGAGAGCCACCATCAATTCACTACAAATCGAAGAGTGGAGCAACTTGAGCGTAACTTGGTTTAGTACCCAAGCCGCATAAAGAGAGTTGGCTTAGAAGATGGAACATGAAGTGGAGGCATGAAGTTTTCCTTGGACGGAGGTCAAGGACATGGACTCTTGTAGAGGTAAGAGCAAGATCATGTCATTGCATGGGTCTCTCATTCTGATGGAGCAGACTCATCCTGCATGGTGCCAATGACAAATAGAGCTTTAAGGCACATGCACCTTATCTCAGTGAAACATTTGACGGAGGAACTAAGGGGTGACTCAACTTGCGGAGGCGAAGTTGGGGTTATAAGACCTTTGCATGGGGCAAGAGGACATAGAGACGGGTACTCTTGAAGAATATGCCACAGTGCTATCATTCAAGTTGGCATGAGAGAAGCAGTGCGCAGCAGAGATTGTGCTGGTAGAAGCAAAGGCTCAAGATTTAGACAATGGTGCACCAATTTCAGTGAAGTCAGTAGACTTCGGGAGTTGCTAGGCGACGGACTGTCCTACAGCTATGCTTCGTCTGGGTGTGACCCGAGAGCGGGTAGACGAAGGTCGATTGCCAAAAGAGTGAACATAATTAAAGGTGGCAGAAGCCTTGTGATGTGTTGGTAGAGGACACTCATGGAGAGATCATAATTCGAGTTCATCCCACAATAATCAGAATGTAAGGGAGATGACACCAGGAGGCGGCATGGTGCAGTAGATCGCGGCGGAATAGTTCGAGGCAATGCGACATACACGAGACAAGTCCCGCGAGGGAATGGGTCATACGGAGGTATGATCTGGAGGTATTGGGAGCTCCACTTCAGTGAACAAAATGACGACAAGAAGGGCTATGGATTCAAAGAGTGAAGGCCATGGTACCGCAGTGGCGGGTCTTCTGTGCATGCATCGAATTTTGCATCGGATGAAAGCCTTAATCATTAGCAAATTAGGGCTATGTACCACCGAGGGAGAAGTTTGAATGCAAGTACCAATGAGCCCCATTGGGGGACTTGATCATGTAGAAGTATAATCGGAGCGGTTGGAGAGTTGGACTGCTTCAGAGATCATATTTGCTTAAGGGAGCCCAGCAAGTCAAGGAACAAGGCCGAGTAAGTAAATGTTGCTACCATGGAAGCCAAGGAGAATAAAATCGGCGCAAACCCTACAACATGATGGTGGAGGCTATACATGGGAGTTGCAATCTGTCTTTCCATCGATCAAGGGGAACTGCTTAGAGAGCACAGAAGTGTTGAAGCAGATAGTCGAAAAGGGGCAAGAAAGCGACAAGTCCAGAGGGACTTAGCTACCCAAAACCAAGCATTGGTTAGAATGAAGGTGGACTTAGAGGAGTGTCACAGTGCCATAGAGGCGGATCTACCAATCGCGAAGAAAGGGACGCAAATGTAAAGCAACAGATCATTGATTTAAAAAGCACTAGGCGCCAAGGTCCAAAAACGCCCAAGGTGCTAGGCACTCGCCCAAGCAAAGCGAAGCGCTAAAATATAAAAATATATAATATAATTAATAAAAATAATTATTTAAATAAAAATATGATATTAAATTAAAAAAATCTTACAAAAATCACAATATCACATTAACAAAAAGTCTTAAAATTCAAAACAATAACAATAATTTTATATAAACAAAAATTAGCAGTATTAAAATTAAAATAATATATTATTAATCTAATAAATAAAAAAAATATTGTTACTAGTATAAAGTTAACAATATACTGTTAATATATTGTTAACAGTATACTATCCAATCGATGTGAGAAGAGGGAGTAAGAGTAACAGTAGCGATGAACAACGATAGCAACAGCGAGAGCGGCAATAATGGCGAGTAGAGACAACAGCGGCGAGCAACGATAGTAGCAGCAGCAGCGATAACAGGGGCGCAGCATAAGAGTAAGATTGAGGCTGTTGATTGAGAGAAGCAACAGCGGTAGCAACGAGCAACGGCAGTAGGAGCAAGAGCGGCGAGCGGTGATAGTGGTAGCGGAGAGCAGTGACAGCAAGCAACGATAGTGGCAGCGGAGAGCAGCGACAACGAAGAGAGGCAACGACAGCAGAGAGAGGCAACGACGGCGGAGAGAGACAGTGACAGCTGAGAGGAAATGTCAGCGGCAGAATCGCGAGCAGGGTTAGGGTTGGGAAAGCCGCGAGAGGGATGCTGGGAGGTTGATATCGGTGCTTTAATTGGTTCAATTGAATCAACTAAAGCACCAGAGACCGAACCATACGTAAAACGCTGGTTCGGTCACTTGGTTTAACCCGGGCGCTTGTCCGAAGCGCTCGCGGCTTAGGCTCGGGTGAGCGTCGAGGCGCGCTTCTTTGAAGCAAGGCGCCTAGACATGAAGCGAGGTGCTCAGGCCTCGCCTCGCCTCGCCTCGCCCAAACGCCTAGGCAAGCACCCAAGCATCCATGGAGTCATTGATCCCTTGCTCTCATGGAGGGAGAGCGCTTGGTCATGAAAGGGGTCAAGGAGGTAGAGAATGCAAAGGTAAACTCCAAGTACCAAGAAACGCTGAAGGATAGAGGCCAAGAAACTTCGTAAGGCCGATGTCAACGAGCTTTTCATCAAGATAACCGAAAGTAAAGGATTTCGGATCGATGCAAGAGTGCTTGACCAAGCAATACGCGGTGTTGTACCTTTGCTACTCTGAGGAGTAGGCGACAGAAATGATGGGGAAGACAGTACAATCCCAAAGGCGACCAAAACTATTAGAGACTTGCTCCAAGTTGGGGTGAAAACTTCTTGCATTCCAGAAGTTCAATGGAGAAAATGAATCACAGTAGCTAACTCAACACAAAGAGTGCAAACACTTTGAGTGCTTCGAAAGTGTGAGCTAAGAGCAGGCGAAGGCTAGTAACCAGCTTGATGCACGAAATACAACCCTCCAGGAGGCGAGCGAAGTCAAGTAACCTTTGTCTTCTTAACTCTTAAGAGAATGGGCAAAACCGAGTACCCTAGTTCTCTTATTTACCCAGTAAAGGAGCTCTGCACAGGTTCAAAAACCCTTCGAAGGAACCTAATGAAAGACAACAATTGTCAAATCCTCACCAATAATAATCAGTGCTATTAAGAGTAGCTTGTTTGCTTCATTTTACAATAGAATATCAATCAAAAATGAAAGTGATGCGAACCTACTTGGAAGTGACAACTAAGTGGAAGAAGAATCGATGGACAAATTTTATGGAGGAAGGACACGAAAACTTCAAAGCCTACGAGGCGATGCTCGTTAAAGCTCCAACAAACATCCACCCAGTTCAAGCGACATGAGGCATTTGAGAGACTGGCGCATACCAAGGATGGTCTTTTCCTTCATTTGAAGAATTCATAAGAACCAACAAGGATCAACACAACTCAACCGACCCCACATCAGAGTCAGAGTCATTGACGAGTTAAAGCAGCATAGCCGAGCAAAGTTTAACTACTCAACAATAGTAGCGAGGAGCAGTTGGGAGCCAAGGGGCGCATTGCAGAAGGAGCAGAAGATTTAAGATTCAGCAAAGGCAAGGAGTTGCAACGTCGGCAAAGACTTCGACGAGTACGTTGAAGGAATAAGTGGGGGAGAATGTCACGGACAAAGTTTTAAACAGGGCATTTGATGTAATGCTCATGTATGTCCGCGCCTTTTGGTTTTATTCATGCTTTGTACAGCATGTAGATGGCTAACCGAAGGCTTAATAGCCCCACTTTAATTAAGTTTGGTGGCCATTTTTTATTGTCATGTGGACACTTATGGGGGATCTCGATTTGTAGTGGACCATTTTGGATCCTTTGTTGGGCAACCGTTTAGAACTTGTGAAGTCCATGTTGTAATTTGCATTGTCTATAAAGTGTTTGTTGAAATGGTTGTTTGTGGATCCCAAGTGAAGCGCTTTCTCTAACCTGTTTTCTCTTTGGTAAACCCTAAGGGACCATAGAAGGTTTCGGGGAGGCTGACCTTTGCGGACAGACACGCAAGGGTGCGACACGACTTGGGCAAAACTAGCTAAGTCCGTGACAGCGTGGGGAGAAGAAACCGAGGTTTCCTACTCCCCGCGTAAAAAAGGGCAATGAGGCGACGTCGCCACCTCGTCGCCTCATTCCTTCTGCCTACGTGGGGATTAGAAACGTCGCCTCGATAACGCTCGGTTTCTTCTCCTCGCGACGTTGACGAGGCTTCTCCCCGCATGGATAAGGAGAAGTCACCGACGACGCCAAGGCCTCGTCACCTTAGATGAGGTGGAGGCGACATTATCTGCGACATCCAGTGAGGGAGGGCGACGACGGATTGAGATCGTCGAGGGAGAGCGGCACCGAATCTCGAAGTTCTCCCTCTTCTTTCTTCTCCCTCAGTTAATACCACCTGGTAGTGGGCTATGATGGTCGAAATCAACCGTCACCGACCGATTTAGGGTGCTAACGGGAAGAAAATAGCCCCAATCGATGGTAGCGGGCAGTCCGGTATGTACTGCCCAGTATGGGCGGTATTGTTTGAGATTAAAATCCTTGCATACGACTTTGAACAAGAAGTTATGAGAAGAGAGCTTGCAAAGATGATTATATTGTACGAGTACCCTACTTCAATGGCCAAACATAATGGTTTTAGAATATACTCAAAAGCTCTCCAATGATTACTTAATGTGGTGTCTCAAAACACAATTAGGAGTGATATAATGAAAATTGAGAAGACTAAAATAAAGAAATTGATTGAGCACAATCATAGTAAGATTGTCATTACTACAGACATGTGAACTTCTATTAACCAAAATAAGAGAAAACATAGTTGTCATTGCTTATTTCATATGGATGGCAGCGTTATCTGTTGTCATAAGCCGGGCCTATGAAATAAGCTGTGAGAACCATGTATCCCTCATTATGTATCCCTTCTTCTGGTTAGTAGAAGTCCACGTCTGTAGTAATAGCAATCTTACTCTCATTATGCTCAATCAATTCCATTGTTTTAGCCTTCTTAATTTCATAAATTTTCATGATATCACTCATAGTTGTATTTTGAGACACCACATTAAATAATGATTGAAGAGTTTGAGTACCTTGTAAAACTATTGTGTTTGATCATCAAAATAAGATGCTCATATAAAATAATCATCATTGCAAGCTCTCTCCTTACAACTTCTGGGAGAATCAAAAAAATATGTGACTAAAAACTAAAATAAATAGAAACATGGCTTGCTGAAGGAAAATATGTAGATATATTTTCAAATTATAATGATAAATTTCTAGTCAGAAATTATTTAGCATGATGATCTAATTAATTATTTAGTATGATCTAATCAAGTGAGAAATTTATTTAGTATGATCTAATAAAGGCAAAACTAGCTTTTGAGGTCCCATTGAGAGAAAAAGAGTTATTAAATTTAGGAAAAGGATCCCTTGATTGGTTAACCAACAAGACAATAGCACAAGGCTGCAAGAGACCGCAATTGATCAAGAATTCACTAATAATGAGGGAGCTGCTGGCATGATTTATTTGATTGAGCACAGAGACTATCCACTAATGGTTGAGAGGAACCAACAGCATATTTAATCTTTTTCTGTTTGACAGAGAAACAACATAACTTAACTTTATTTGTCGATAGACTTAGTCTTGCCAAAATTGGCTTTACTGCAAAAGAAGCTTTCCTAGTTGCAGTGATCATTTCACTACATCAACCTCAATTCAAGAGGAGGGAACCCAGAAAATAGGTCTCTCACCTACCTCATTCTTCTCTCTTTCTTTTTCTATTTGTCGGTTCTTTGCAATGTCATGACATTATAACATTGTTCCTCATCAATGACAGTTTTATGTGTGAAAAATTTTTTCTAGTAAAAGCATCAGGGAAAAAATGTAGTTGCTATATAGATTATTGGATGAACATTCTGTACAAAACTCAGTTTAAAAATGAGAATAACAAGAATACAGCATGTGGTGGTATATCTATAGGTATTAAAAAAAAGAAAAAGCATTAAATAAAGTGAAACAAGATGAGAATATAGGAATTACCAATGAATTAGGTACATACAGATCCTAGCTCTAATATTACTTTAAGCAAGAAATTTTGAATTTATAGATATATAGAGATTACTAGTGTTAATATAAGTATGGAAGCAAGACAATGCAGAAAATTATAAAAAAGAGATACTGGTGAAAGATCTGGCGAAGATAAACAGGTGGATAAAAGTCCACAAGGAAGAAGATAGATTTTGTAAGAAAGAAGAAAACATAAAGAGGAAGAACAGGAATAGAACCTGAGCCATCCCAAATATGGGATCAGAAATAATACTTGTATCTACCTTCCATAATTAAACAAAATCTTAAGAAGCCCGAGCCATCTTAAATACAGATTAATAGCTAAAATCTGTATCAATCTTTAATGATTAAACAAAACTATGTACATTATAAAGCCCTATCTTAACAGCTGATAAACAGCAGTCTATGTTTACCAACTTCAAGACACTTATCAAAATGAAACTACATTGAAATATCTCCTAAATCATAAAAGAAATAATATTTTTTCATTTTCTAAACACCTTTAAAAAATTATAAAAGAAATCAAGACCCAATTTGACTGATTATCGAGCATAAGAGACATTTGTGCCAACAAAGCCCATTACACCAAAAACTTATATGTCAGCTATCAGAGTGGCAGCTTCTGTTCCTACAAACAATCTAAGGATATTAGAAGTACCTCTTATTGCAATTCAATCATCATATTAGATGGAAGTTACACTTGGAGAAAATAATTTCATATTAAATAGTAGATACCAGGCCATAAAAGATTTTTAGCTACAGAAGAGAAATCCAGAAACTCTTGTTTGCATAGAAACTTGAAACCAAAGAAAATTACTTGCAGGATTAACTGTTAATTGATATATGCATAACCTACAAAAAGTTCAATAAATCAGAAACTCTCTTTGTTCAGTGCTTCAAATCTAAACAACATGCTCATTGAAAGATCTTGTAAACAAGAAAGGAAGCTAGTATCTTCAACAAAGAATTCCAGGTCATAATATCCAAAGCAGAATTTTATGGTTCAGAAAACAAGGATCACTAGTTGGTATTTTATCCAAGACGCTTGTGCAAGAGGGGAGTAACAGGTGCAGTTTATGGCCAAAACTTGGAGATTTTCCAAAACATTAGCAACCGTTTATATAGTTGTCAGAATTTTCAGACGCATCATAGCTTTTTTTAATTTTTCAATGTCTCTATAAAATATTTGGAAGCAACATCCAAAAGAAAGCATTTAGATATCATAGGAAAATTCATGATACAGGAACAAAGATAAAGAAACACTTACATACAAAGTGAACACAACAGCTACCACCATCACAGGGACACCCAGTGTATTAGAAAAATCATCCATTAGTTTTCTGGCAACAAGCACACAGAAGACTGAAACAGGTGCAACAATCAGGAATATGGTGAGAAACAATGATCTCACATCAGGACCAAATATAAATCTTCCTTGAAGGAAAAATATCTGCAGAAGATATGGCAAAGATATCAATAGAGAACTCCTAGTATTAATCTTCCCAAAACAAAAAATCTGCACAGCTGTTATAAAATTATAGCAATGATTCAATATAATGAAGTCAAAAGTAATAGAGGCAAACAAATAAACATAAGCCACTCAACTTGTCAAGAAAATAAAAAGTGATCACAAAGTAATGCACAAGCTGAATCAATGTAAGCTGGTATCATTCATTATCACAGAACACCAAGACTCTTCATAGGTTCTAAAGTTGAGTCATCTAGTATAAAAACAAGACTACAGCAAAAGATTGACATGTTATAGATGCAGAACTTTTAGTCTTGTTATAGGTGTTAACAGGAAAGCTTTACTCTCAAGTAGTACAAAGCCGACCAAAAGTTTCTCTGTTTTTAGCTTCATATAAAATTTCTATTATTTCACATTTTTCATGGAATTAACACAAGTTTCCTAAATAATTGTCAAAAAAGGAACCCTAAAATTAACAAAAAAACTACATCTTCAGTCTAACATATTTATTGGATGAGCTCTAACTATTTCAGAAGTTCCCCGCACAGGTAATCGATACACCATAAATACAGGTTGGTTTATTCACAAGTGCCATAATAATTCAACTGACACAAAACAGGAAATTGAATGGATCTGACATGCCTAAAATAGGCACTATGGTACTCTTGACATGACTTTTATTTGAACTCACATGGTCGGCAAAAGCGCATGTAAATTGCTGTATTCTATGACTTAGGATACACCTACTAAAAGTTAAGCATCCTAATTATGCATACCATGTTATGATTATTTAGTTAAATTGCAGTGCATAACAATGAGTTAAAATATTCAATGAGGCCATTTCAATAATTAATGAAACAATACAACATAATTCTACAACTAAGTAACAAGGTCAAATTATTGACAGAATTATTCACACAAATATTGAAGCTTGATTACAATCGGATAACAAGCAAAGAGAAGCTGAAAGTTGAAACCTGTTTATTGCACAGAAAGTCTAGACCAAAAATGCAAATTAGATGACTATTCAAATTCATACTCAATCACAGAACGAAGACAGCTTCAGATTTAAACACATAACAAATGCAGTATAAACACCAAAAAAATTGAAACTTCAACTTCTCATGTCCTCCTGCGCACAGATCACGACCAAACCCTAATTTCCCCAAACAGCAAGCCGCTAGCGTTTCAACCAATCGAGCTGGACAGAGCCATCAATGAAAGTTGGAAGGCATAGATCAGCACTTACGTTGCTTCCCTTCCAAGCCTCGTACACTCTCGGCGCCTCCGCATCCGCCGCCATGCCGGCGGCGCCGAGATCCGATCCTCGGGCAGGCGGGCCGACGTGCATTACCTCTCGTCGGCGCCTCTAAACCACCTCGTCCCCCCAGACAAATTTCGACGCCTCACGAATCTCCTGCCTGCGGACAGCAGAGAAAGGATCTTTCCTAGGGCTCAGACTTGCACCCTACGACGACAGCCACCGGATCACCACCACGATTCTCCTCTATTCCGACTACCTCCACCGCCGCGCGTGGTTCCGCGCCTTTGCCGACGGCCGCCGCCGCGTCTGGCGGTTGGCTATCACCCCTCCGACGAGAGAGATTGGTGAAGAAGATTGGTGATTGGGGCGGAGCGAGATATGTCGTCCCCCCTCTCTCTCTCTCTCTCTCTCTCTTCTTGCTTTTCTTTCCATTTTGATTTGGTTTCGGATCATATGTTTTGCGCATCGCTGGCAACACCCGTTTAACGTAGTACATGGTGACGTCACGACCAAGAACGTTCACATCCCATCGCCTTTCGTCTGAGACGGTATACGTGTTCCCTGATTGAACCGAACAGGAAAATCCAACACATGGCTTTGGGTCGGCAGGACGCGCCACGTGGTGAGTAGCTGGCATGGTCGCCTGCTTTTCCATTCAACGTGAAGAACAGGAATATTTTGGGAACAGAGGAAATCAAATAGGCCCCAATTAGAGATCATGTACTTTCCTTCTTTATTGTCATTATTGTTAATAATTTTTGCCTAGTTTGCCATAAAGGAGTTATAATTGTGTTCATCCGTATGAAATGTTAAAAATTACTTCTTTTTTTTGTTAGGAAATAAATATTCATAGGGTTTGATACATAAAGTAAGCTTTATTGTTTTGATTTTTTGTTACTATATCATATTCTTTACAGTCGCAATAAACTAAGGATATCTAAATATAAAGTTTAAAATAATAGTGAGGACGTGAATCAACTCCAAGAGCATTAATGGAGAAATAAAAATAAAATAAATTTTTTTTAGAAACTACTAATCTTGCATGTAAATCCTAATTTTTATTTCAGTGAAAAATAACTGTTTTAAGGCATTCTCAGCGAAAGGAGACAATAAAATTTATTTATTTTATTAAAATAAATAAAAACATGCTCGTTTCTTTCACAAAATAAAACTTTATTTATTTTATACAAAAATTAATGCACACGGATGATGTTTTTTTGTTTTTTGTTTTTTTGTTTTTGCCAAACTACATGGTGTTTTTTCCTCAAAAATGGTCATAGTCCATCTTAATTAATTCGGATGATGGGAATTATATTCCATCTTAGGGTGGACTGTGACCGTGCAAAGATTGTGGGTTGACTTTTCAAGGTGGGTAGGATTAAGTGTTGACTATACAACCTCATTCCAATCCCCAAACTATTTAGGGGAAGACCAAGTGTCTATCTTCCAATCTTTAATGGATCGTAGTCCAATCCTAGTTAGACAAGGCAGTGCTAACCAAGTCAAATCTTTGTATTGACAAAATATAATATGGACAAGACCAAAGAGGCCAAATCAAATGGGTTCATAATTGGGGGTGTCTCTTTATTGGCTACATCATTTTGGTCCATGTGCATGCTGTTCTACAACTACTTGAAGTATCAAGCCAGCAAAAAAAAATAATATATATATATATATATATATACATACATATATATATTTGAAATCGAGACACACAAAAATATGGTTGACTTGACTGTTGTTTGATTTTGACTAAGATTTTTAATAACATTAATACTCTTTAAAAGCTGTATAACGAGAATAAGAATAACAAAGATGTATCACATTTTTTTTATTTTTAATATGCTTTAAATTTAGTTAGCCTTTGTTTACTATATTAAAAAGTAATTAACTTGAGCTTTCTAAATGGATATTAGTGCGAGTAAAATATCAAATTAGTATATATATATATATATGATTTAATGATATTGGTAAGAGTGAATATGCTGATTCTATATACAATTCCCTATAAAACACTGTACTTCCTCTTGTAGGCCGGTGAAGTACAGAAGAGTAATATTGATAGTTGCTTCAATAAGTCTTTCGATCATAATTAATTCGATGTTGGTTGGACCATGCCTTGTAAAAAATTAAATAAAAAAAAGGGGTAAAGGGCCATTTCTCTCTCAGCAATCAATTACTTGTATCATCAAATAGTTCTAAGCTTTGATGGGATTTCTTTTAATCTGGTATTATTTGGAGAGCTAGAAAACCAAAACCTTACCACTTAAAAGGTCTGTTCTGAAGTCCATCCTGTATCAACCAAAATGTGAATCTCAAGGGATTCAATCCGCTAATAATATTTTATATGAAATTAAGAAAAGAAAAAAAAAACGACATCTGTGGTCAAACATTGTGACCGCTTGACTCGGTCAATTAAATGACACAAACAGCAGTTGGATGGCTCAATTCAAGGGCAGTTAAGTGGGGACTACTCACCAAACACATCAGCTTCATGTGATTTGGTGGAGTTTGACCGGTTTTGGTCAAAAAATAAGATAAGACCGGATCTAATCTTCACAATTTTGACAAGTGGAGACAGTACCTAGTATCCCAAAAAAGAAAAAACCTGCTCTCTTGTACTAATTTCTCATACTCTCTTGCAAATAAAAAAGACATACATATAGATTGTCCTGAAGAAATAAGCACACGACGAAAAGGAAACAAAACATTTATGATTTAGATTTCTCAAGTGAATGCCATGTAAAAAGAAGATGGTAAATTAAGCTATCTTTTTGCAGTAGCTTTCAGGAGAAGTAAGCTAGAATGACAGCTGCAATGACTGAATAACCATTGAAAAGATACAAAAGTTACCACCAGATTTTATCCAAAATACAGCCATTACTGTCAGTCGAGCATATTAAGTTGACATCCAATCTCAAGAATGGTTGTACCATGCAGTCAAATTTTCCCCTTAGCAAATCTTGGAATCATGCTACCTGATTTGTTTTCATGTCATGGTCATGTATGAAACACAAAACTACTAATCACCAGAAATTAAAACATCAGGACAGACTGTAGCATCAGGAAACATCAAGCCTAACCACCCAATTCGTGAAAATGAAGATTAACTACTGCACAGAAGAGAGAGCAACAGCAGAAGCAGAAGCTCTCTGGTACTTGAAATAACTGGGCAAATTAACAAAGAATTAGACAAAATCATAATGAGCAATCCTGCTTAAGGTGTCAAATCTAACTAGAATGACTTCGGAAAAATATGAAGGGGCAGAAAAGGCTTTGAAGCAACAAATCAAGCAATCATAATAGTAAGAGTCATATCACCTTAGTCGGAGAGGGATCAAAATGGAACCTGCCTTCAGTTCAAGGTCAAATTTTTTAATGGGTTAGCACACATTTGAGACCTCTTTAGCCAAACACAAACAGTCCTACACTCAAAAAACCTGCCAACAAAAGAAGGAAGCAAGACTACCGATCAAAACAAGCTTTAGTCAATTTAATCACTATCATACCAGGTTAATATCAGCATTGTTCACAGAGATGAATGAGTCTGTGCAAGTGTTTAACCATATAGATGCACAATTTACAGAAAGTAAACAGATTTTAGCTGGAGCAGAGCATTTCTAGAGCCTGGTTCTCATCACCATTAACGCTCTCCAGCGTGCTCCTCACTAGGTCCTCAGGAAAACCCATCTCCACCAGCTTCTGGACCTGGATCCACCATAAAATGCAGTCATCAGATATCAAATATTTTTTTTCTTATACATATAAAATAAATTGTACCTTTTCTTCAATGCCAACAGATGACCTTCTAGCAAATGCCTCCGTCCAGTACCGAGCTGTGGCCATAAACGTCTGGTGGTCACGCAAGTACTGTCCAATGTGGAAGAGATAAAAGTAAAAAGCCATGAATACTAACTATCAACTCCATTTTGGTATTCATACAAGAGGGAAGCGTGTGTTCTCTTAGACCTGCTGAGCAACAACAGCATCTTGGGGGTCATCAGGCTCAGGTGCTGAGAGTAGAGCTTGCAGAGAAAGCAAAGCAGTCTTCAATGTGAGGGCAGGGCTCCATTGATCCTTGAGAATGTCCAAGCAGATTGCCCCATTTTGACTGCTAATGTTTGGGTGCCTTCAACAAAAACATGTGAGCAAATAATGCAGGCACAATTGGTGCTAGATTCAGAGCTCTAGAATCAACTCATTCTTACAATAGAAAAGCACGTGATATGCAGAAGCCCTATTAATCCTGCTATAAGTACTAAATGAAGCAAAAACCTATCTGAGGAAGAAACATGAGTAGTACATGAAAATAGATGCAGAATACACAAACTTCAAATTCCAATCACCAATCTGACAAATAAAGAAGAATAATTAAAATCCAAACAGACCTCTCACTTAACAAGATACCATGTAAAAGGTATTGGTACTCCCAAAATAGTTATATAGTCCAACAATCAAAACTGATGTATAGTTGTCACAAAATCGTAATACCAACATGAATCTATGATCCAACATAATCACTTTTTTCTTAGGTATATCTTCAAATCATTGTAAATCCTTGCTGAAAACATCATAATATATGCAACAATTAACCCCTACTTGAAGAAGCAGCAAGGGTGTCGAGAAACATAGCTTTCAAAAGAGGGTGTCTTTCTCTATATACATAAACCAAACTAATAGAAGAACTATTTTAGGAAACAAATCTTAAACTCAGAAATAAAGAGAACAAAAGATCAAGATTTTGCCTTGCATAAGCTTTCCCATTCTACAGTTCTTGCTTCCTTTTCCTCATTAATATTCTGAGAAAATAAAAATGAACAACAGCATACTGATACTGAGCTATATTATTTCAATATCCGTACTTGGTTGGACTAGTAAATAACCATTACAATTTACAAGCTGACCAGTACAGTTGACATTAGAAACCTTGATTCTCATCACGTGCAAGTGGTTTTTTGTCACAATCTTTCTCCAATGGCAATTACATTATCCACATATGAGTGTAGGAAAGTGAGGTCTTCATCCTTGGGAGCAAATGTTGAGCCAGAGTGACTTACTATTCATCCTTGATGGGGCAATGCCATGATTCATGCATGAGACATGTTTGAGGAACTCTCATTTTTTTCTTTTATGCAAAGGATAAGTGGTGAAGGTGGGTTTTGATACCAGAACCATATGGTGATTTAAAAAATCCTCAACAGCAAGGCTAGTAAGAACCATGTATTCCAAGTTTATACATCCATCTATTATTTTATCTTGTTCTTTCTACCTCTTTCTCTTTCACATTTCAAATCCTAGAAAAAAAAAATTGTGAACCAAGTCCCTTCATGCACCTCTACAACACCTAGTCTATAAAATACGCACAATTGGGCCCTTAACATGTGAAAAATGATCCGATGATCATAAATGAGTGCATCACAACAATTCAAAACAACAAACTCATTAATTCAATTAATGAATAAAAGATGATATGAAAGACAATAGTTTTTAGTTAACTTCATCATAATTCAATCATTTTCTAATAAAAAATGGAGAATACCGTAAATTGAAATTTGAGATCAAGAAGGAAATAATCAAAGTTTCCATATCATGTTTCCCCATATCCTCTTAGTGGAATCCCCCTTGGCCGGCCTATTAAGTATGATATATGGCCCACTTGTGGTGACATTATGATCCAATGATTGTGAGTGGAGCATAGCATATAACACAATAAACTTGTTGAATCTATCATTATATATAAGCTTATAAAGAAATAAATAAATATCTCAATTAACTTCACTATGATTTAATCACTTTCTATCAACACTAGTCTACTGAGATCAAAATTTTAGATAAAGAAGGCAATAATCAAAATTTCTGTATCATCTTCCCCAATACACTCCTAATTGGAACCCCCTCATCTTAAGTTCATGTCAACCTCTTAAAGAAAAAAGACAAACAAATTTACCTAAAAACTCTAACCTCCTGACAAGCTAATCAAGACTAAAATCACTCTCATGTTCAGTATTTATCAAACTTGAAGCAAACAATTGTATGGACATAACCTACCAAAATGAAGTTCATTTTATTAACTTGCATCCTTGCTTATATGTGAGCACTTAAACCTCAATTTTCCATCATTTCATATACACTAGAATTGCCACATTGTTATCATTTAGCATCAATCCAAATAGATTTGGTTCAAGCAATTTTTTTTATATTTGTTCAATAATAAAGATACAAACATAATCAACCTGCCAAGAGATCCTGTTAATAATATTCATTATATAATACCAGTAAGGGGAAAAATGTCTCCAGAAAATGAAAAAAATAAGTGCCAATCTGATACATAATCCAAGTTGCCCAAAGAAGACCAAGGTTAGACATCAACCTCGTTAGAAGGATCAATTAAGTTATATTAGCTTGAATGATTTTTTTTAAAAAAAAAATGCTAAACAGGAGATTTAGCTCCTCAACATAGAATGCAAAATTTCAAGAATATAATGCAGTCATATTAGCAAATAGAGGACAACTAACAGGAGCATCTGATTAAGTACAAATTACATGATAAATTAGTATGATCTAGAATAGCTTGGAAGCTGGCCACTATATATATATATGTGTATATATATATATGTATATATATATATGTATATGTATATTTATATATATATATATATGTATATATATATATATATGTATATATATATATATGTATATATATATCCAAAAAAACCTAATAAACTTGGTGAAAAACAAAAGAAAGAAAAGAATAATAGTAAAGCTCCTAGCTAGAAAATTCTCCCACATGCATATAATATTCATACCAAACTTTTGTTACAAACTGCATTTTGGGAGGCTCAAAGGGGTAGCCACCTGCAAATATATTAGTCACCATCAATTTCTAAACTAAACCTATAAAAGAATAATTCAACTCATGCATTACATTAATAACATATAGGAAGAAATACATAGTATAAATAAGTACCAAAGAGACATAAGGTTAAGCTCCAATACATACCTCAGCTGATCATATGATTATGAAAAAACGGCATAGATCATACATATGGGAATGAGCAAATACATGAATACCTATTACGCATGCATGTACGAGATCAACAAGGGCACTCAACATATAACATGGATGTGCACAAAGATAGGTACATATATTTGGCACTAAGTGTCAGAAAAATTTAAAATACATTTAAGCAAACATTTTAATAGAATGCATATGGCACTTGATACATATTGATGCAGGACAATTTTAATTCGTCTCATAAGCTGTCAAATAGAATTATCTTTCATAATCCTATATCGGTTATCAAAATTGCTCAAGGAGAAAGAAAACGCAAGTTAGCTGAAGGAAGGAAGGAGACAAATCTTATATTAATTTTCAGTTTCCGAAAAAAAAACCAATGCCTCCAATTGAAGATATCATCCTAAGAAAGTTTCTTCTTGATTGAAGAACCTACAGTAGAGGAAACCAATCAATAATACATTTTATCAATAAAGAATATTGTTTGGACAAAAAAACATGGAATACATCTTCCCTAGAAAAAGGAAAGACGAAATAATTAATATGTTTCTGATTTATAAGATGTAATTTTATTTATTGTATTTTTCTGTTTATATTTTCCTTTTCTTCTTCTACTTGGAAAGACTATTAAAAGGGAAAAGACATTATAATTAGAAAATCAGAGAATAAATCAATAAATTAAGATTCTTTCATACATATGAGTGGTGTGAAGTCATATTTTTTTATGGTAAAAATCTATATCAATGTGCAAGATGTATGAAATAATGAAAGTGTGATGTTTTTGTTCATCAGTGTTTCTCCTTAAGCCAGAGCAAATCTACTACTTATCATTTTTTTATTAATATCCTTTTCCATCATAACTTTTCTTTTTTCTCCCTCTATCTTTCTCTATTTTCATAGAAAAGATATATACTTCCTCATGCAACATTACATATGCTTTCTATGAAAATAACAAAAATAAAATAAATGTTTTTCATTGAGCTGCTGAATTATTTGGGTTCTTACCATGTAAATCTTTAACAATTAGTTGGCATCGGAAAAAAATACTTATGTATCATCCTAGACTGATTCATGCTTGTTTGTATCCTATAAAAGAAAAAAACTATTTTCTCCAACATATTGAAGAAACCATTGACTAAAAGAAGTATTCAATGTGAAAAGTCGGGGGAAATGCTGTTCTTAACATATGTAGCAGAAGCAATTTTGTTAAGCAATCCTATTTTTGTTGGTCAGATTACCTAATCAGAAATACCTAGTTTGTCATAGCCAGAGATAAGCCTTATACAAATGGATCTAAACCCACCTGAAATATCAAATTCATGACATTATTTTCATTAAAAAATTTCAGATGATGCTATTTGCAAAGCATCATACTGTAGGCCCACAAAGTTTTGGTCCAAGTCATCATTGCTATTTTGAAAAAAGACATAACAGCCATTAAAATGGCCAAATTACATCTTCTAGTAGTTCCTCTCTCATCCTAAATTTAACAAACAAAAAGATAACAAGAGGTTTGAAGCATGGTTTAAATATGGTAAATAAGAATAGTTCATTGGTATACATACAAAGAAATTCCAAATTAACACTGATATCTTCAACTTGAAAAAGTTTTCTTTCTCATAACATCTCAGAAGTTAACTATCGGTTGAAGGTACGAAGGTGGAAAAGGCATCTCTAGGTAACTCCATTTATCTAATTGAGTCATTTCATTTAACCACAATATCTAATAGGTCTTCTTTGAATATCATCACAGTATGTAATTGATTTTCCTCATTTTAGATCCTATTAGGGCTATAAATTACTATTTGTAGATAAAAATATTGCTTATTTTATTTTTTCAAGTAACTACACATCCAGCCACGTTATCATTGTTTATAACTTTGTTTACATGTTTCTTAACTATCTAACACTCTTATTCATGGTGCATGACTAGTTTTACAATCATCTTATAAATTTTATTAACTAATTTAAGGTATCTAAGGGACACTAGGCATGACACTATTCTTCTAATGCCTCTCTCCACTCCAGCTCTTCTACTTTTACTCCCTGAGCAATTGTTTCATCAAGTTAACATCCTTATAGAATGATAGTCCTACTTCGTCTAAATCTTTGGTATCTAAACCTTTATTGTCATAACTTAAATTTTAGAATAACCCCAACCAAATTCTCATCAACCAAAACAATATTGTCAACAAACAACAAACACCACCATGGAAATCTATAGACTCTATACTATGACTAATAAGTTTGCATTACTATTACCAATATAAAAAAGGTCAGGACTTATTACTGACTCCTGTTGTGACTCTATGATAATCCTACTTAGTCTAAAACTCTTAATTTCTAACTTTTATCGTCATAACTCAAATTTAAAATTAATCCTATCTAAACTCTCATCAAACAGAATAATATCATTATCAATAAAATATATCATTAGTTACCAAAATGCCAATATAAAAAAGGTAACACTTAAAACTGGCTGTCGGCAGAACCTTATGATACTCCAGTACATCACTAAAAAAATAGTTAAAGTGTGTGAATACCTTGATAAAGAAAATTATATTGTGTATCAGTATGCAACAAAACATTGTATAATATTAGTATTCTCAGTATATTGAGATATTTAAATCCATGTTATAGTTAAAGCAACAATAACAAGTATAAAATTTCTACCAACTCGCTTGATTGTATCTTCTAATATAGTCTATAACATGGTTCGCCTTATCGGTCCATACTAACGTATTGATCGGCTGTCGGTATGGTATGTATCGGGTTGTACCAAACCATACCAAGCATACCGACACATAGTACATGGAGGTATACCATTGTACCACCTGTACCGATCCCTTGTCAGATCGGCACATACCAATCATACCAAGTGGTATGGCACAGTATGACGAACCTTGGTCTATGGTATTTTTCTAAATTTTACATGAGGACATAATTGTTTCTTGTACTATAATCCATAGAAAAGCATGTACGGCTGCAGCTTTTAATCAACTATTACTCACATGAAGGTCTTTGTTCTTTGATAACCAAATAACTAAGCATATGGTTGCATTGGAAAAACAATTACATCAGAGATCATTAGTTTCTGCTTCCACATTCTTCACCTCTTTGGCCTTCCATTTACCATTCCTTCGCAATGCTGATTACCAAAGTTAAGAACAATATATTGAGCTTCATGTTTAACAATTCGTACAATTATTCCATTATTTAAGCACCATGTATACAAAAGATAGAGGGATCGTTGTTCCAATCAAGGTCGGCAATACCAATCTGTACCGCCCGTACCGGGCAGTATGTACCGGTCCAACAGGATACCGATACGCGGACCGCCCACTACCGGTCGGTATGATTTTTTTATTTTTTTAAATAAAAAATAATTTTTTAATAAAAAAAATATTTTTTTGGTTTTTTTTGAAGCTCGGCGACGTCGCCGAAGCCTCGGCAACATCGTCGAGGCTCAAATATTTTAATAGAAATTTTTTTTTACTTTTCGGGCGACGTCTCCTCGGGAGTGGCGTCGCCCGTTGACATCTCGAGCGACGTTGCAGAGGCGACGTCGTCGAGAGAATATATATATATATATATATATAATATTTATAATTATAAATATATATATACCGAGCGGTATGTCGAAACGTACTGCTCGGTACCTATACCGTACCGTACCAGAGAAGCGTCGAAACTCCAATACGGTACGATATTGCAGACCATGGTTCCAATTTCTCCAATCTTCACCCATGCAATGTTTAAAGTTGACACCACGAGAATCAATAAGCTGTGAAGCTATTGGACTCATGGTTTATGTCAGTCAGTATCAGTGATTTAAAAAGTGCTAGGCGCTAAAAGGCGCCAAGGTCTAAAAACGCCCGAGGCGTTAGGCGCGCGCCCAAGCAAAGCGAGACGCTAAAATATAAAAATATAAAATATAATTAATAAATATAATTATTTAAATAAAAATATACTATTAAATTAAGAAAATCTAAGATACAAAATCAATAATTTTAAATAAATAAAAATTAATAGTATTAAAATCAAAATAATATATTATTAATTTAATAAATAAAAATACTATTATTAGTATATAATTAGCAGTATACTGTTAACAGTATACTATCAAAGCGAGAACTAAGAAGGAAGATCGAGCCTGCTGAGGCAATGACAACGGTAGCAAGCGGCGGCGATAGAGCGCAAAGCACAATGGCAATTGGGAGGGCGAGCGCGAGCGCAAGCGGGAGCGGGAGCTAGAGCGACGAGCGACGATGGGAGCGAGCGCGAATGATGGGAAGCGGCGAGAAGCGAAGAAGCGAAGCGGGGCGGCGAGCAGACAACGATGGTAGCGACAACAGACACCAGCGATAGCGACAGCAGAGACCAAAATCACGAGGGTTAGGGTTGGGGAAGTCGGGGAAGTCGCGAGAGGGAGGCTGATATCGGTGATTTAGTTGGTTCAATCGAACCAACTAAATCACCGGAGACTGAACCAGACCTAAAATTCTGGTTCGGTCGCCTGGTTTAACTCGGGCGCTTGCCCGAAGAGCCCGACGCCTGGGCTCGGGGAAGCGCCCGAGCGACGCCTCTTTGAAGCATGCCGCCTAGAAGTGAAGCGAGGCGCTCGAGCCTCGCCTCGCCTCGCCCGAGTGCCTAGGCGAGCGCCCGAGCGCCTTTTGTAATCATTGGTCAGTATGGGCCAGAATTTACCTTTTTAATAACTGACTGGGATACAGATCAAAAGATTTATCCGGTTCAGTTCGATACGGGTTGTACCTCCAACTTAAGGCCAATATTCTCATTGTACCAAGTTTACCAGCAGTATGCACACTGGTACAAAACTACATCAAGAAATAAGATCACTGCCTACTACTGATACCCATCTATATTTTTGACAATTGTGATAGTCAAGGTTTTAAATACTGCCAAGACCAGGCAGTATCGACTGTACCACTTAATAAGCTCACCATGCTGGACTTACTAGATGGGAAATAGCTCAGTACCAAATTGTATCGGTAGTATGCTTAGTGCCCAATACAAATACCAACTTTTATTTTTAAATTTTGTAACAGCTATTTGTCTTTTTTATTTTTTTTCTATTTCTCTCTCTCTCTCTCTCTGTCTCTCTCTCTCTCTCTCTCTCATGCACATGCTTTCTCCCCTCCTCCACTGCTTTATCCTTCCCACAGCATCGCCACCTCTGCCTCCTCCTCTTCTCCTTCCCCCCCTCCTCCCCCCTCTTCTCTCTGTCACTTTCTTTGGTCCAGGCTATGGTGCATTTCACCCTGACTGGTATGTATGGAGTTCTGGTACATATGGATCAGAGTATGGACCAAGTTCTCTCCGTCCTTCTCTTCTATTCCTCTGACGCCTCCTCCTCTGCCTCACAGCATCATTGCCACCTTCTCGTCCTATTGGTGTGCCTCCTCCTCGTCTCCCCTACTTCTCTCCCTCTTTCTATATGGTCTGAATGGTATCCACTTGCACCAAGGATCAGCAAGTTGATCCATACCAATTCCGTACCAGTCTAACTGCCAACCAATATAGTCAAATCGGACCAAAATTTCGAAACTTGATTGAACCAAACAATTTTCTCTTTAATTTAGCCCTTTTTTTGGACAGCTTGATAAATTTTCAAAAGAAGGTACATCCAATAAAGAAATTGGCCATCTCTACGAATTATCATCTGAACCATGGTTGGCCGCTTCTTCCTCTTCTTGTACAAATTATTGCCTCTAAGTCAACCATATCCCTCCTTGATCTCACCATTCTTTCCACAACAAGAACATAGAGATTATCCGTCTATATTTCCTATTGATTCTCCCAATTTACAAAAAGAAAAAGATAAGACCCTAAATCATTTGCATTGAATCAAGAAAGCCATCCAAAAGAGCCATGAACTCCAGCAATATGCGAACCCTTCCAGACAATCGCTTCAAAGATACCACCAAAGAACACGTTTTTCATAGAACAAAGAACTGGAATCGTACTGGGCAATCGGATGTCGATCTGGAACGTGCCGCCCTCGTAGGGGGTGGCGACGGGGCCAGAGATGGTGCCGGATAGGTGAGACAGGTCGCTCCCCCCATCGTGGAGGGCGATGCTGACTCCGGAGATGGCCGTGTCCCGGTTACACTCCGCCAGCTCTTTCTGAACCCTAGACACGTCCAACATCTTCACCCGACCACCTAGAATCACCGGCCACGAAGAAAGCAGGTTTCGATCGAGGCGATCACGGGAAACCCTCGCGGGGAAGGAAGGAACGAATCCTATTCGAGGGAGAATTGGTGGGGAAGGTGGCTTCGCATTTGGGGCCGCGAACAAGGAAAGGCGTTCGAAAAAGCGAAGAGTGGTAGCTTTGTTGGGTTTGGGCGTTCCTGCGGAACAGGTTGAGTGCATGTACCACACAAGCGAGAAAGGACTGGGCCCAATTAGGCCCAATTAGGCCCAAATCCAACAATGGAGTTTGATTGTGCCTTGGATGAGCTTTATCCGAAATCTATGGATTAGATTCGGGACTCGGCCCGAATCCAACATTACAGTTAATATTGTAATATTATAGCATTAGAAGTCAAAACTCATTCCTTTCAAATGTATTGATACCTCTATGTTTGATGACAAAATTCATTTTTGTTAATCTGCTAGTACCTCAACGACACTATTATTTTTTCATGAACAACATATTATGTATTAACCAAAAGTCACAAACCCTAATCAAGGAAAAAATTCCGATCAGATTTGGGTTGTGATTCGTGCATGGATTGATGGTCTAACCCGTAAACCCGGGTCGAAGCAAACAATTTAGCAAACTTTGGCATGAAGGTTGATCATTGATATATTTGCTTGTTGGCAAAGATTTGGATGACTTAAATTGGTCTCTACTGTTGCTATATTAGAGAATATGATGATGGCTCAAAAAATGGATGTTTGCCTGTACTATCTTTTGTATTAATAGAATGGTGATTCTTTGTCCCATTAAAAAATTTAAATCTTATGAAAGGATGGCGATTTTAATTTGAAAGCATAAAAGCTAAAAGATTGGAGATGCAAAACATCGAATGACTTCCAACCCTAATATGATCGAAAGGGTGATTCTTGGCATCTAAATAAACTCTCTCTCTCTCTCTCTCTCTATGCTTTAAGTAATTAGGGTTGTACCCAAAATAATAATCTCTTTTCGTGCAGGACTCACTCGTTTAATTGTCTCAAGCAATTGTGATTGTACCGAAAACAAAAAGGCCTAATCTGATTGCAATATGATTCTTGTTAAGTTTATCATGCATGCAAAACATAGCCTTCTCGGTACTGTAGAGTTCATCGATACTGGATCCCGATATATGATCCGAATCCAACATGGATTTAGTGGGTTTAGGTTAAGCTTTTATAGATCCGGCCATGATTGACTTGATATGATTCATCCGATTGATCAATTAATGGTTGGTAGATGTATAGATCAACCCATTGATTCTAATTAACCCAATTCATAATTAAGTAAAACCTTTTGTTTCCTATCACTGTATTAATTTTGAAATTTTATGTGTCCAACCAAAATGGATGGGTATCTAACAAAATTTGGAGAATTTATTTTGTTGAGCCGGTGTTGCTCTGAATCATTGACGCAACCCAAGTTTCAAATTTTTTTTAGTTTTTGTTAAGACATCGATTAGCGAATATATTATTGTGCAAATGATATCCTCAACCCACCATGATGGGTTTAGAAATTCTTAGTCCTATCTTGATTAATACTGGATCTTCTAATGATCAAATTGGGCGAGGAAAGATCGACTTCCATATCCAACCCAAGTTGAGCCCATAAACACAAACTAAACTTTTGTTTTCATGCAAAACAAATCAAATCGAAATAGTAATTCCGTGAGATCAGCTTAATTTACAGGGATAATGGAAGGAATAATGTCATTCATGGTGGTCAATATATTTTTTGGGGTGTAATAAGATCACATGGTTTAAAAACCATGTTATTATTAATAACCATGGAGGAAACAAATCTACAGTATTAATAACCAATTATTATTGTTATTATTATTGGTCACTCTCACTCTCACTCTCTCTCACACACACACACACTCTCTCTCTCTCTCTCTCTCTCTCTCTCTCTCTCACACACACACACATTAAAAACCCTAATCCTGCTGCTATAAGTGTTCTCACGGACATGGAAGCGGTGAAGAGGAGCCAAGAGGGAGCAGAGAGAGCCCACAACCGGTATATCAAGCTCCAGGTCTGCAGTCGGGTGATGGCCGCCCTGGCCGCTGCCACGCTGATGGGGTTTAACAAGCAGACTAGCGTGGTCGCCGGCTTCGCCATCGAGGCCTCCTACCGCTCCTCTCCTGCGTTCAAGTCAGCGAAGCTCGGTGCAGATCGAGTGCATGAATGCATTTCCACGGTTCACGCCTCTTACCTAGTTTGCGTTCTTGGACGGGTTCTTCGTGGTCGGCAACGCCATTGCATGCGGCTACTCCGTGGTATCCCTCCGTGGTATCCCTGGTGGATGTTGGGCCGATAACCCAATTTAGTCCATATGGGCTTTATCAGCCCATAGCCTATTCTATTTATTTAACCTAAATCCTTTCTAACCTAAATTCTAATTATAAATAAAGACTAATAGTGACTGCTAAAATTAAGAGAAAAATCACAACAATTGGACAGAAATTTCACAGCAGCAAAGGAGATTCAAAGAGAGGAGAAAAGGATAGAAAAACAAGAGAAAAAGAAAGGGAAGAAGACAAGAAAAAATACAGAAATTATTCTCATTCATCCAAATAGTTTCTCATCTCAGGTTAAATCAAATTTACAGTGAATTTTTACTGTGATTGCTTAGGGAGATTTTGGATATTGTGCATAGTGACGTGATCCTTGTATCCCAGTTATTCTCTTATGATTGTTGCTTGGGTTTTGGGCAAGAGATTTTAGAATTGTACATTCATTATTTCTATAGTGGTTTTTACCCTTTCACGTTGAAGGGGTTTTCCATGTAAATTCTTGGTGTTCTATTGGATTGTTATTTTTGTTTAATTCCGTTGTATGTTACGGCCTACTAGTATTTGTTCTTATACAAAAGTTATTCCTTGTTTGTTATCATTTTATTCTCATCAATTGGTATCAGAGCAAGGTTTTGATGATTCAATTTTTTTGTTTGAATATGGAGGCCGGTAGTGTTTCTCGCATGATTAGTTTGAACAGAAACAATTGGATGATATGGAAACCAAGAATGGAAGATCTCTTGTATTGCAAAGATTTGTATGGACCTTTGCAAGGGGATAGTGAAAAACCCATAACTATGACAAATGATGAGTGAAAGAGGTTAGATCGAAAAACGGTTGGGTTTATTCGACAGTGGCTCGATGATAGTGTCTTTTACCATGTTTCTAATGAAAATTCTGCATATTCTCTTTGAAAAAAGTTAGAAGGTCTCTATGAAAGAAAAACAGCTGGCAACAAAGTTTTTTTATCAGAAAACTTATGAACCTAAAATATAAAAGGGTACTTCTATTGCTGAGCATTTGAATGAAATACAGAGTATTACTAACCAGTTATCTTCTATGAAAATGTCTCTTGATGATGAGTTGCAGGGATTGTTACTTCTCAGTTCATTGCTAGAAAGTTGGGAGACACTGATGGTTTCCCTCAGTAATTCTGCGCCAGATGGTATTGTCACCATGAGTCAAGTAACAAGCAGTTTGTTGAATGAGAAGTTGAGAAGAAAGAACTCAACAGCATCTCAGATTGATTCACAGGCACTTATCTCAGATAATAGAGGAAGGTCAAGGTCTAAAGATAGAAGCAGTTTACGCATAGGTAGAAGCAAGTCAAGATCAAGGAAAGATATTGTTTGCTACAACTGTGGAGAGAAAGGACATTATAAGAATCAATGTAAGCAACCTAAGAAGAGCAAGAAAAAGGGAAACGAAGTGGAGTCTACAGAGTCAAAAGAGAATACCACAGTTATAGTGCAGGTTGGTGATTATTTGATTTTGTCCCCTTCTGATGATATTTTTGTTGAATCTCGGATTTTGATGATGAAACTAATTGATTGTATTTTATTTGTCTAACTGCGTTTTGAGTTACGCAGGTCTACTCGATTAGAATTAGACAGTTGACGCTGGAGGAATTGACGTTGCACCGGAGGAAATCACGTCAGGATATTGGACAATCGGCAGAAGGCTTCGGACATCGGGCATCGAGCCAAGAAGAGCGAAGTTATGCTAAGGATATCGGGGTTATAGTGGTCAACCACCGATTGGGCAACGGATCGCAAGAGAGGACGGTGTGCCAAAGAAACGGACGAAGCACCGATAAGCCAATGACGTGCCGGGCAACAGAATGTCGATACGTATTATAATAACTGTCTAGATCAAAGTAGAGTGTTTATTTTTGTGTGTGCATGATTAACTACGATAACGATGAAGATGTAAAGCGAAACAAAGTGCCGAAAGTCAAGAGCGATGGATCGTTGGAAGTTCGAGAGTTCGACGGAAGTCCGAAGATTCATTGGGAGTGCTGTCGGAACTGGCCGAGAACGAGTAGGGAGTTTGCCGAAGAATTTTCGAAAGTTCACCGGAAGGTTCGTCGGAAGTTCACGGAGCTTTCCAAAGAAGCTCGTAGGAACCCGCCAAGATCATCGTGAAGTCCAAGAGCTTGCTGGGAGTCCGTAGAATGGTTTCCGAGGGTTCGTCGGAAGACCTCCCGGAAGTTCGTCGAAAGCTCGCCGGAAGAAGTCTTGACTTATTGGATTTTGTAATAGCTTAGAAAAGTCTTTAATTTCATAGTTAGCATGTTAATTTGGGTTAAGATTAGGTGTTAATCCAATAACCTAGGTAGGGGGCCAATTGGGCCTTTATTGGGCTATATTGGGCCGAAGGTTAGGCCCATACAATTTCTGGCAAGGGCCAGCGGTAGCACCGCCGGATCCAGGCGGTAGCACCGCTTGTTGACTGAAGGCCAGGCGGTAGTACCGCCCTAGGCAGGCGGTGGTATCGCCTGACAGGTGGTTGCAACCACCTATATCAGGCGGTAGTACCACCAGCACAATGACACACGTAAAGGTGTGTCAAAGTAGTAGTATCTGCTTGATGCTAGCTGTGAGTACCGCTTACTGATACCCAAAATTTCGAACGAGACCTCTTTGAGCGGGATTTTTGAATCCCAGAAAGCTCTATAAATACCCCTTTACTTCTAGCTGGTTGGGTGACCTTTTGTAGTGTTAGAATTGAGTCTAAGCTATAGCAAATTTCTACTTTCATTTGCTCAAGTGTTCTCCTCCTTTCTTCTCCTTGTAAAAATCCTGTAAAGAGAGGGAACCACTTGTCAAAGGATGTAAAGAGGTGTTTGGTCCTTCTCCTTCAAGAGACTTGGTAGTGGAAGTTGGGAGCCTCATTGGAGGAGGCTTCAAGAGTGGACGTAGGTCATTTGACCGAACCACTATACATCATTGTGTTTATTTACTGTGTGAGTACTTAAATTCTGCATCATAAATTTCTTAAGCTGTAAACTGATCGGATTTCTTCTCCCTACTTCAAATTGCATTTACCTGAATATTTTCAAGTTAAAGTTTCTTTCGCTGAATCAAGTTCTAAAGTAAATCTCCGGAATCGGTTTTCAAGCTTTATTCAGTTTTATCCGCTATACTAATTCACCCCCCCCCTCTTAGTGCCACTCTGAACCTAACAATTGGTATCAGAGCCACGTTCTTTCTCTTTCGGATTTACTCCCGTGAGAAATGGCTCTAAATGGTTTTCAAGAGGGCTTTTCGATTTTTCGTCCACCGTTCTTTAACGGTTCGGACTATACTTATTGGAAAACTCGAATGAGAGTTTCATGTTTTCAATGAATTTGGATTTGTGGAACATCATCGAAAATGGCTTTCAACTTTCCTCTAAACCGACGAACGAATGGTCGGACTTACAGAAGAAATCATTTTCTTTAAATGCAAAGGCTATGAATGCCTTATTTTGCGCTTTGGACAAGAATGAGTTCAATCGGGTTTCTATGTGCGAAACGGCTTTTGACATTTGGCGAACTCTTGAAATCACGCATGAGGGAACTAGTAGAGTTAAATACTCGAAAGTAAACCTCTTGTTGCATGATTTTGAGCTCTTCCGAATGACACCAAGTGAAACTATCGACGATATGTACACCCGTTTCACGGATGTCGTCAATAGTTTGAAAAGTCTTGGTAAATCTTTTTCAAGTTTTGATTTAGTAAACAAGATTTTAAGATCCCTTCCAAAAGAGTAGGATCCAAAAGTAACGACAATACAAGAAGCTAAAAATTTACATGACTTATCTCTTGAAGAACTCATTGGGTCTTTAATGACCTATGAAATGGCTTTCTTGGAACACAATGAACTCGATAAACACATGGACCACCTTCCAAAGAATAGGAAGGATTTGGCACTTCGGACTATGAAATGCCACTTGAGTGATGACTCAAGTGATGAGGACAATGAAGATGACATTGAACTTTTAATGAATCTTAATAAGTTCATTAAACAAAAATCTAAAATGAACAAAGAACTTGAACGGAGGAAGAGGCCAAAGATGAAGAAGAAGCGCAAAGAAGAATCAAATGACGAAACAGCGAATTGGGCTTTAACGGGCTTCGACTATAAGGTAAGTAACTTAACTCCCTTGAATTATTTTAAAATTACATAATGCTTTCCATGAATGCTTAACTTAGTTAGTAGGAGTTTTTTTTTCATGCTTTTCTTATATTTTTAGAAATTTAAATTATTTTAAAATTATACTATGCTTTTCTTTCTAGTATTTTTGAAAAGTAAAAATTATGAATGATACTTGCATGATTTGTGATATTACCTATGATTAATCCATGCATGTGTATCTTAATGTTTTATATTTAAACATGATGTTTGATCTTTAAATTTTTGTATCATGCTTAATGAGGAATTGAAATGATGAAGATTAAAATCCTACATTTTGGAATAATGTATATTCGAACTTGATGGTTTTCATGATGAAATTATTTTTCACATTTTCATAAAATGATGCATGATTTTAGCAAAAATTTGAGCATTGATCATCTTGTTATTACAAATGAAAGAAAGAATTAAAATGATTTTGATGATGCATTATGAAAACATGCTTAATGATTGTATCATACTTGATGACTTAAAATCTCATATTTTGAAATAATAGATTCATAATGAATCCATGAATCTTGATGATTTTCCTATCACTTTTTGGCTTTAAACTTGATACATATCTTTCATGCAAAAAGTTTTTGGGCATGCTTATGTGAAATCTTACTTGATAAATAAAAATGCTCCATACGTATGATCATTTCATGATTTTACATTGCTTTTGATTTCAAACAAGATGCATGATTTTTCGACATAAAAAATTAATAGCATGCTTCAAGATAATGCTTACACACCAAATATGAGTAAAAGATAAAAGCAAGCATATTGATGATTTCATTTTTACATGAAAGTTTTGAACATGCTTATATAAGATCAATCACATAAAATAAAACATAAAAGTTAAAAAATATTTTAATCACGATGTTTTATTTTTGATGTGTTTGGTCTTAACGGTTTTTATAACGAAACTTACGTCTTGCTTTGAATTGTTGATACATGCTCACATGCAATCAATTTATGTTACTCTTATTAAAATTTTCGAATGAAAGATTTTGATACATTTAATCTTGATGGGTTTAATGACAAAACTTGTATTTCAAATTTATATGATGATGGTCTTCATATGAAAATTTTAAAATTTTTTATGAAAGATCAATCGCATAAAAATGGAAAATGTGCTATCATGATGTCTTTTACACTTTATGTGTTTGTTCTTGAAGGCTTTGACGAGATAACCTTTTCGGTCTTAAACTTGATACACAACTTTTATAAAAAAAAAGGAGGACTTGAGCATGCTTACATATAATTAATCTATATTGTTCTAAGTAAAATTTCCGAATGGAAGATTTTGATAATAATATCCAATTTGTATGATGATACATGGCTTTCGAATAAAAAATCTTGAACATACCTTTTGAAATCTTACTTGATGATGAACATCTCAATATTAAAAGAATGTTATCATGCTTGAAAGTTATGGAATCATGCTTGATAAATTGTTTTATGAAATTTGCCTTTTGTTTTTAAATGTTGAAACTTGTTAAAGGCAAAGGCATGCTTATTTGAAATAAATCATAAAAAGAAAATACATGATATTGAAAATTTTTCTATCTCTAAAGTTTTTGGTTTTGATGAATCCATGTGAATCTCTTGAATCGAATCTTTTGGAAAATGTCACATACTTAATGTGATTTGACTTAACGATTTTTAGGACGAAGTTTGCCTTTCGTTCTAGAATGTTAATACATGTTTCTACTAAAGGCAAAAGCATGCTTATAGAATGAATCACATAAAAAGAGATTATATCCTATTGATATGAATGAATTTATTTATAAATCACTTAAATTATGAACGAGATTTTGATGATGTGGTAATAACTTTATTTATGTTATGGATCTCATAAATTTCTTGAATGTTATTTTGATCATGAGTTTTAAGTTAAATGATACATTCAAATGAATCACCTATCGATATTTACGATTGCGATATATCCTTTTGAAATATCTTTCTAAAAAGATTTTGATAACTTAAGATGTCTTTTGGAATTCATGACTCGATCCTTGTCTTATATTGATATCTTTTATGAATTTTTTACATCTACGACTTGTTTGTATCACATAAAAATTGAAATATTGATTGATGCAAAATTATTTAAATGAAATATTATTCCTCTCTTCTTTTCGACAACGATAAAGGGGGAGTTAACATGCTAGCTTGGATATCACAAGAGAAAGTGACAAACATAGCTAGCTAGAAATTACAAAGTTTTTTTTAACTCGTGAGCTTGCATGTTTAAAAATGTTATAAATTTTACAAAATTGTTAGCTCATTGCAAACAAAAATTTGATAGCTTGCGAAAGAAAAACTTGGTTGCAAAAAATTGAAAGAGAGCTAGCTTGTGTATCACAAAGAATGCTAGCTTGCTTATCATTATTGCTTGCTTGCTTATCAACAATTGGTATCATGATTTATTTTTTCTTAAATGGTTAATTCATATTCATAACTTCAAATTTTGATGATTGAAGCATTAATGTCAATATTCATTTTTGATATCTTGCTAGCCATAAAGGAACTTGCTATCTTGACAATAACAAAATTGCTACCTTGCAATCTCAAGAAAAGCAAAGGGCAAACTTGCACTAGAAGCAAGTGTTGAATTATCATGAACATCATCACAACAAGTGCTATCTTGCATATGATGATAAACTTACTGTGATTGAATGTTAATAAAAATCTAGCTAGTATGATTTAAAACTTGCATATCTTTTAAAAACTAGCTAAATGCTACTTTTTCTTTTTGTTGATGACAAAGGGGGAGAAGTGTAGATTGATGAATTTATGCAATGTAATGCTGATTGAGTATTTTATATATTTGCATGATGGTTTGATGTTTTCTCTCAATATGTGATACATGTAGCTTGGATTTGGGATAATCCAAGTGTTCTATCAATGGCATATTGATAGGGGGAGTTTGGGTTGAACTCCGTGGAGTTAAGGTTAACTCCATTAGTCATCAATTAGTTGTTATCATCAAAAAGGGAGAGATTGTTGAATCTCGAATTTTGATGATGAAATTAATTGATTGTATTTTATTTGTCTAACTACGTTTTGAGTTACGCATATCTACTCGATTAGAATTAGACAGTTGACGCTGGAGGAATTGACGTTGCACCCGAGGAAATCACGTCAGAATATTGGACAATCGACAGAAGGCTTCGGACGTCGGGCATCGGGCCAAGAAGAGCGAAGTTGTGCCAAGGATATCGGGGTTGCGGAGGTCAACCACCGATTGGGCAACGGATTGCAAGAGATGACGGTGTGCCGAAGAAATAGACAAAGCGCCGATAAGCCAATGACGTGCCGGGCAATAGAATGTCGATTCGCGTTATAATAACTGTCTAGATCGAAGTAGAGTGTTTATTTTTTTGTGTGAAGGATTAACTACGATAACGATGAAGACGTAAAGCGAAACAAAGTGCCGAAAGTCAAGTGCGATGGATCGTTGGAAGTTCGAGAGTTCGATGGAAGTCCGAAGATTCATTGGGAGTGCTGTCGGAACTGGCCGAGAACGAGTAGGGAGCTTGCCGAAGGGTTTTCGGAAGTTCGCCGGAAGGTTCGTCGGAAGTTCGCGGAGCTTGCCAAGAAAGATCGGAGCTTTCCAAAGAAGCTCGTAGGAACCCGCCAAGATCATCGTGAAGTCCAGGAGCTTGCTGGGAGTCCGCAGAATGGTTTCCGAGGGTTCGTCGGAAGACCCCCCGGAAGTTCGCCAGAAGCTCGCCGGAAGAAGTCTTGATTTATTGGATTTTGTAATAGCTTAGAAAAAGTCTTTAATTTCATAGTTAGCATGTTAATTTGGGTTAGGATTAGGTGTTAATCCAATAACCTGGGTAGGGAGCCAATTGGGCCTTTATTGGGCTATATTGGGCTGTATTGGGCCGAAGGTTAGGCCCATCTGATTTCAGCAAGGGCTAGTGGTAGCATGCCATGGGACCCAAAGCGGTAGCATCGCTGTTGATCGGGTGAAGGTCGAGGCGGTAGTACCGCCTTGAGCAAGCGGTGGTGGTACCGCTGACAGTGGTTGCAACCACTGTGCTAAGCGATAGTACCTGCTTGCCATGCAGCTGCGGTAGTACCGCTAGCACAATGACACATGCAAAGGTGTGTCAGGCGATAGTACCACCAGTGCCAGGCGGTAGTACCGTCTACAGTTCGAAATTTCGGACGAGACCTCTTTGAGGGATTTTTGAATCCCAAAAAGCTCTATAAATACCCCTTTACTTCTAGCTGGTTGGGTGACCTTTTGCAGTGTTAGAATTGAGTCTAAGCTATAGCAAATTTCTGCTTTCATTTGCTCAAGTGTTTTCCTCCTTTCTTCTCCTTATAACAATCATGTAAAGAGAGGGAACCACTTGTAAAAGGCTGTAAAGGGGTGTTTGGTCCTTCCCCTTCAAGAGACTTGGTAGTGGAAGTTGGGAGTCTCATTGGAGGAGGCTTCAAGAGTGGACGTAGGTCATTTGACCGAACCACTATACATTGCTGCGTTTACTTGCTGTATGAGTACTTAAATTCTGCATCGTAAATTTCTTAAGTTGCAAACTGATCAGATTTCTTCTGCCTACTTCAAATTGTATTTACCTGAATATTTTCAAGTTAAAGTCTCTTTCGCTGAATCAAGTTCTAAAGTAAATCTCCAGAATCGGTTTTCAAGCTTTATTTAGTTTTATCCACTGCACTAATTCACCCCCCCCTCTTAGTGCCACTCTGAACCTAACAATTTTTTCTTGTGTGTGTCAGGATCTCGAGTGGATAATTGATACAGGAGCTTCTTATCATGCTACACCACAGAGGGAGTTTTTTGCTACCTACAGGTCTGGAAATTTTGGTGTTGTCAAGATAGGCAATTATGGCACAGCAAGCATCATTGGCATATGGGACATCTACATAAAGACCAACCTTAGATGTAAGTTGGTGCTTAAGGATGTGAGGCATGTGGTTGACTTGAGGCTAAATCTAATTTCAGTTGGAAGACTAGATGATGAAGACTATGATAGCATGTTTCACAGAGGGCAATGGAAACTCAGTAAGGGTTCTCTTATTATAGCTAATGGAAAGAAATGTCACACTTTGTATAGGTTGCAGGTTAAAGCTTGTGATGAGCAGCTAAATGCTACAGAGAAAGACTTCAGCATGGAGTTGTGGCACAGGCGATTGAGACACATGAGCGAGAAGGGACTATAAGCTCTTTCCAAGAGAGAGGTATTGCTTGACCTCAGAGGTATACGTTTAAACCCTTGTATTGATTGTTTGGCTGGTAAACAACATAAAGTTTCTTTTGCTAGTCCTGTTTTGTCTAGAAAAATACATGCCTTAGACCGTGTTTATACAGATATATGTGGTCCTTTAAGGACAAAAACTCATAATGGTTTTATTAATGTTCCTGGCATCAATTGTGCACTTTATTTTGTTACTTTTATATATGACTTTTCTAGGAAAGTTTGGGCCTATACTTTAAAGACCAAAGATCAGGTTATTGATGTCTTTAAAAAGTTTCATGCTAGAGTTGAAAAGGAGACAGAAAGACAATTGAAATGCATAAGATCAGATAATGATGGTGAGCATACAGGATTGTTTAATGATTATTGCAAGTCACATGACATCCAACATAAGATGACAGTTCCTGGTATACCTCAGCATAATACAATTGCAGAGAGAATGAACTGCACCATCATGGAAAAGATCAGATATATGCTTTCACAAGCAAAGCTACCCAAAAGGTTTTGGGATGAGGCTTTGAGAACTGCAGTTGATATGATCAACTTATCTCCCTGTACAGCCCTAGATGCTGATGTTGCAGAGCATGTATGGTCAGGGAAAGATGTTTCCTATAGGCATTTGAGAGTGTTTGGTTGTCGTGCATTTGCACATGTTCCAGATAATGAAAGGTCCAAGCTGGATGGTAAGACAAAAGAATATATTTTTCTTGGCTACTCACATAATCAATTTGGTTACAAGCTTTGGGATCCAGAAAAGCAGAAGGTGTTTAGAAGCATAGATGTGGTCTTTTTTGAGGATCAAACCCTTGATGAAGAAGGAGGCACTAGCCAAGACTTCTGCAGAAGGATTAGCATATTGTGACCCAATTATTCCTCTAGTATATCAGGGTGATGGGGGAGATATATAGGAAGATGGTGTAGAGCTAGATATTAATCTACCTGTAGGACATATTGAGCAAGAAGAAGTTAAGGAGCAGCTTCCCGCAGAACCTCAGTTGAGAAGATCTTCTAGACAACATCAGCCTTTCAGAAGATACTCTGCAGATGAGTATGTGATGCTTACTGATGCAAGTGAACCAGAGAGTTACCAGGAAGCAGTTGAAAGTGAGTAGAAAAAGAAGTTGCTAGTTGCTATGCAGGAAGAGATGGATGCTCTGCAGAAGAATCATACATATAATTTAGTACAATTACCACAGGGAATGGAGGCCTTGAAGAACAAGTGGGTTTTCAGGTTGAAAACTTAAGAATATTGTTCTCAACCAAAGTATAAAGCTAGATTAGTTGTAAAAGGCTTTGGTCAAAAGAAAGATATTGACTTTAAAGAGATTTTTTCTCCTACTGTTAAAACGTCTCCTATTCGTGTTGCTCTAGGTATTGTTGCTAGCCAAGACTTGGAGGTGGAGCAGTTAGATGTGAAGATAGCTTTCCTTCATGGTGATTTGGAGGAGGAAATTTATATGGAGCAACCAGAAGGTTTCAAAGTCAAAGGTAAAGAAAATTTTGTCTGTAAGTTAAGAAAGAGTTTGTATGGATTAAAACAAGCTCTAAGACAGTAGTACAGAAAGTTTGATTCATTTATGACTGAAAATGGATACAAAAGAACGACTTCAGATCATTGTGTGTACATCAAACGGTTTGGTAAGGATTTTATTATTCTCTTACTTTATGTTGATGATATGCTTATCCTTGGGAAAGATATGTGTACAATTGATAGGTTGAAGAAGGAACTAAGTGAGTCTTTTGCAATGAAGGACATGAGGCCAGCAAAGCAAATACTGGACATGCAGATTTCTCGTGACAGGAAAAACAAGAAGATTTGGTTGTCACAGGAGAAATACATCGAGAAGGTATTAGAAAGGTTCAGTATGAGCAATGCAAAGCCAGTTGGTTCTCCTCTTTCAGGTCACTGCAAGTTGTGCTTAGAACAGAGTTCGTCAAGTGATGAGGAGATGGAGAAAATGCAAAAAGTTCTTTATGCTTCAGTAGTTGGAAGTTTAATGTATGCAATGGTATGTACGAGGCCAGACATCGTATATGTAGTGGGTGTTACTAGTAGATTTCTTGCAAATCCAAGCAAGGAGCACTGGGCAGCAATGAAGTAGATCTTAAGATATCTCAGAGGAAGCTCTAAGATTTGTTTAAGCTTTGGAGGAAGACCACATGTGCTAGTGGGTTACACAGATGCAGATATGGCTAGAGATATTGATACGAGGAAATCCACATCAGGTTTTGTACTTATTTTTGCAGGGAGAGCTGTATCATGGCAATCTAGATTGCAAAGGCAGAATATATTGTTGCTATAGAGGTTTGTAAAGAAATATTATGGATGAAAGAATTCTTACAATAATTAAAACTGAAACAGAAAAACTATGTGGTGCATTATGACAGCTAGAGTGCCATCCATTTATGTAAGAACCCAACTTTTCATTCCAAGTCAAAGCATATAGATGTCAGATACCACTAGATTCGAAATATACTTGAAGAGAAGTAGTTGCAACTTTAGAAAATTCATACAAATGATAACGGAGCAGACATGTTAACAAAGACCTTACCGAAAGAGAGGCAGGAGATGTACCGACAGTTGGTCGGCATTAATTTATACTGAGGAGTCATAGGACAGCCTCCCTTATGGGCTGAAGGGAGAGGTTGTTAAGTTGACAGCCCAATTCAGCCCATATGGGCTTTATCAGTCCATAGCCCACTCTTTTTATTTAACCTAAACCCTTTCTAACCTAAATCCTAATTATAAATAGGGGCTAATGGTAGCTGCGAAAATTAAGAGAAAAATCGCAACAATTGGACAAAAACTTCGCAGCAACAAAGGGGATTCAAAGAGAGGAGAAAAGGGCAAAAAAATAAGAAAAAAAGAAAGGGAAGAAGACAAGGAAAACACAGAAATTGTTCTCATTCATCCAAACAGTTTCTCATCTCAGGTTAGATCAGATTTACAGTGAATTTTTATTGTGATTGCTTAGGGAGGTTTTGGATATTGTGCACAGTGATGTGATCCTTGTATCCTAGTTATTCTCTTGTAATTGTTGCTTGAGTTTTGGGCAAGAGATTTGAGATTTGAGGTTTTGGGCAAGAAATAAGAAATAACATTCATTATTTCTATAGTGGATTTTTTTCTGATTTACCCCATGATTTTTATCCTTCACGTTGAAGGGATTTTCCACGTAAATTCTTGGCATTCTATTGGATTGTTATTTCTGTTTAATTCCACTGTGTTACGGCCTACTAATATTTGTTCTTATACAAAAGTTATTCCTTGTTTGTTATCCTTTTATTCCCATTAGTGGAGGGATGCACGCTGAACCTATTCGATCTGGTACGCGTGCGATCCTTCATGAAGCTTGAATCATGAAAGCAATCTTCGTGACTCCCACCGCTCGTTGGTGCTGGCGCAGATGAACCTAGGGCTGGTGATGGTGGCGGCGACGGCGGCGACGAGCACAATAGGCTACGTGGGGATGCATGGAAACGACGAGATCGGGTGGGCCAAGGTGTGCCCCTACTACGAGAGGTTCTGCAGGAGGACGGAGATTGCTTTGGGCTATTCCTACGTGGCTTTTCTTCTCTTCCTCTTCGTCTTGTCTGTGTTCTCTTCTCGGTCTACAAGTCTAGGCAAGTTCGCAGTGAGTGATGTATGTGTGTGCTACCTTCAACTCATATCCATCTGCTTGCACTTTTTCCTTGAGGATCTTTCGCAAACATGATTTGGTATTAATTCTAGTTTTGTAGTTGAATCTTCTCGTCAATCCGTCATCGTGAAATTGACCTAATCTGGTTTTGTTTTTCATATGTCTTCGTATTTAGCAGAGGGAAATAAACTCAGATCGGTGGGGGAGAAAATTTAATGTCTCCATTTGTCTACTCTCCATTGACCTGAGAATTAAAATACAATATAAGGCGTTTTTATTATGTTTTGAAAATAGTAATTCAAATAATACTCGTAAAGAGTCTTATTGAAAACCAAAATAAAAGATTAGTGTACGGTTATAACAAAACTATACACTAATCTTTTATTTAACCAAGAAGATTTAAATCTAGAAATTTAGAAAGTAAACAAAATTCACCAAATACCACTTTTAATTTTTTTTTTGGAACTAAAAGAGTTTTATATCGTTACACATCAAATTAATACCAAGTAGTTGTTGGATGAAATCTATTCATTATAATTAGTGGAAGTAAAATGGCAAGAGCTAACACATTCTAATAAAATTAATGTTTTAACAAAACCACTCCCTCATTTTTTTTTTGGTTGAATCTAAGGAATAAAAGAAATCAAACAAACCAAATTATGCCATGCTGGGAATATTACAACTAGACCAAAAGGCATTATTACAACTAGAGAGCTATGTGGCATTTGGTGCGGTCTGGATTTGGGTGATGGTACCAAATTTGAGAGATTAAGCAACCCAAACAAGGTTAGAATTCAAATATGAACGTATGGTTGACAAGGTTATTAAGATGGATGAGCGAGAGGAGTATATTTTTATTTTTGGTATAAAACATTCGCCAAAGATATGTGCCTTCAACCTTTTAACGACTAAAAATACTTTTTAATTATCTGTTTATCGTCAACAATTAAAAATTTTAAACGATATTAAAATCTTTGAATTATAAGAATGGAAAAGGAAAAAAAAATCCCATTATCCTCTCATCTTCTGATTACGTTTGCTAAGGCGGCCTATTATTATTCTCCCCCACTATATTATAACTATAGTATAAAAAAACTAGTTTTTATTTTTAATAATTTTATCAGTATGTTTTATATTTTTATTCTTTAGAAAAATATTGGACATGTGGTCCGATGTGAGTGACATGATATTGAAGGAGCTAATGTTCTGTTTTGTTTCCTAAATCCAACTAAATCAGATATTGTGCTTGTAGGTATTATGAATTCGAAGTCTAAAAATGCAAGGAATGAAAGGATGCGAATGTTACCGCCGGTCGAATATAAGCTTCATCAGAAATGGTCGGTAGCAGGTCTCCGTTGTCATATGTTTCTATAGGATCCAAAGCTCAGATCTCGGTGTATCACAACCCAATAAACCTTCGAACACACGACTTTAATTATGTGATGACACTAAGGTGATCGCCGGCTGACAAAAGCAAAACACCAATAATAGTCAAGACTTGAATGTTCGTGCTCTATGCGTCAAATGCGAATCACCACTTACGAGTAGATGCCCAGGAGACTTTACAGTGATTCATTTGGCATCGCATTCCCGCTCGTACAACTTTGATCCGATGTAGCAGTCTGCAGCAACGTGACGGATGATGGTAAAGTGCAAACCCATTGACGAACGGCATCGGGCAGATAGATAGCAAACACACCAAACCTGTAAGAGATCACTTTGGGTAGAGGATGTCGTAGTGGCCAGGGCGATACAGCAAGGTCACCAGCGGCACGGGTGGGCTGCTTGCGTCGGACGCACTGCTCTGCGTCGGAATGAAGTCGTGATGTGTTGGCGTCAAGTCGCCGGAGCTGGATGTGCTCTGGTCAAGACACTCCACACGTGTCGGCACGCCTAATGCATCACATAGAGCTGTGATGTGCACATGGTCGGCGTCCTCCCCCATCGCCTCCACCGAGTCCTGGCAGAACTGCGAGCAAGACGCACGAGATTGAAACAGTAGTGATCATTGTGACCAACAACTCGTTCACATCTGATTAATACGCATAGCGCTAAGCCATGGCTCGATGCCTAATGTGCAAACTTGGGAACGAAGTGGGTCATGGCGATTGATGCTGCTAAAGATGCACCAGAAATGCTACTCCAGATGGATGAGAAATCACAAATATAACCTTGGTCATGCCCCTACTTTCCACGCCAGCAAACGGCGCAAAAAACTCCGCTCTTATGCGTAGTTCGCCAGAAGTAACCATCCTGAGGAACAAAACAACTGCCAGAAATTTTGTTAGAAGAAAGAGATCTTATTGTACGGTCTGGGGCGGATTTCCTCACCATTATCTGAAAACGTTTGATCACAGCTCTTCTCCAGAAGCAACGCGTGACTGCAAATGCAGAACAAGCACGTTCATTACAAGTTTACCCGTATATGATATCTCCCTTCTTCTTCGGTGGCCCATCATACAAGACAATGCTGCAGTCCAAAATCTACCTGATTGAATTGCCGTTCTCTTGAACAACACTTTCCAGCAGATCAATGAATAACTGAGATAATAGTCATAGCTGTCAGAAAAACACATTCATAGCAGGCTTTTCATTCATTGTGGAAATAAATTTCATAATGAAGAAATTCAGCAGAACACCGTGTGTGTGTGTGTGTGTGAACAAACATACATTGTGGAAAGGGGCTCTTCTGTACAAAATCCATTCCATGGTACTCTTTGATGTTCACTTAAGATACTTCAGCAAGTGTAAGTGGTGATGCCAATTCAAAAGATTTACAAAGAATGACAGAAGGTGGGCCCGTTGAAAGTGATTAGTGATGATCAACTTAAGATAATAAATAATTTACCTTGAAAATGAATTCAGATCAGTTCAAAATTGAGGCTGATCAGATTCATTCGTTCTGACAAATAGCAGCAAGACAGCTGTTAGAGCAAACTCTAAGAAAGGTGAAACCAGTCCATAGAGACCTGACTGGACTTTCATAGGTAGGCAAAGAACAGCATGTCTGCTGTTGATCATCTACAGTCAGAAAGGATAAAAGGTAGAAGAAATGAGAAAAAAACAAATACGAGAAAATAGGATAAGGATCAACCGCTGAACCGCCCAAACAAAATATAAATTCGTATAACTAGGTGGTGGCTGAGTACCCCATCAACCAGTACGTATGAAGGCCATCTGATATGATACTAAGTTAACTTGACAACATGCATTGAGTTACAGGAAATACCAGACACGGAGATCTAAAACAATCTTATGTGCCTTATTTGATCTGAAAAATTGACATGATACATCAATGTATACCAGTCACGGAACAGAGTTTGCTTCAGTTAAGAGTGTACTCGGTACCAGCATGCATGGAACAGAAAGAAGAATTAACGAAACACAAGTGAAGAACCTAAGTGACAAAGCTTACCGAGAAGATTTCACTGATCGTATATTCTTGGTCTCCCAGAACTAGTTGTGCCTTCCTACACTGTTCAATATTTGCAAGAATGCGATCAACCTCGGCTCTGTCTTGTGTTTCCAATATATGTTCCTAATTGCACATCACATAAACATCACCAACTCATGCTAAAAGCTTTTGCAGAGCTAACAAATCACAAAGGCCACAAGAACTTCTAGTAATTTTGAAAGAAATTACCAGATAGGAGTACATAAAACTTCGATAGAAACAATTTCCATCTTTTCGTACTCGCCTCAATGCAGCATATTTATCATAAAGGAGCTGCAAGTTTAGTGACGTATTTGACACAAACAAAATCCAGTCGAAGGTAATGCTTAATGATTATCAATGGATAACGAACAGACAGAACAGCAGCGACTGTTGAGTCATTCCATGAACCTTGATTTTTGCCTGAACGATGAGGCTGCCTGATTGAAACTCAGCAACCAGTGAGGAAAGAGGTTCCTATGCAGTCAGAAGATAAGAGTTGGCTTTTACGTGACAGCATTGTATAATATAATACAACATAAAATTGAAGGCAAAAGAGAATCCTATGAAGCAAAATAAAGAAGACATTGTCATCATCTTATTTGATACTCAAATAGAGAATCTTGTATTCGCTACTCACTGCAATCATTTATTTTTTATCGTCTGACAATTCTGCAATGTCTGTTGTCAATTACTGATACAATGGAGAGAAGGATTCTGGGAGAGTGAAAGGAAGGAAAACAAAAATAGTAACCTTTGAGGAAATAAACATCACCATTTTAGATAAAAGGAATAACATGGGCTTGCTGATGACATTCTCCTTAAAGATGCCATTTGATAAATTTTTGGTATGACATACATAATAAATGTTCGATATATCAATATCTTTGTACGATATGATCAATATTTCTTTTTAATGAAATATGCTTCATCACGCCTAGACCTCTTCCTTGCTGACTCAAAATTCTTTTGGAATATCTCAGTAACAGATCAAACTTTTAAAAAAAATCAAGTTTTTGTACCATGAACAAATGAAGTCAAAACTAAGAATAGCTTGTCTTTACCTTAACATGCTGTGATGCTTGAGTAGATCAATAATAAGTCTAAAACTAGTTTGTTGAAATTTTATGTTCTGTACTTTCTAGTCTTTCTACCATCTATTACAACAAAAAATATTTTATGGATATCATAATATTTAATGTGCCTCGGATTTACCTTATCTGTAAGAAGAAAATTACAAGATGTGCCACCATTGAGATTATTGAGCGAGATTAACTCAAGGAATCACATATCAAGAAGAATCCAATAACAACAAAGCAAAACTTAGATTTGGAACTATTGTGGAAAAATAATTAGTGGTCAGAAAAAAGACTAGTTGGGGGATTTGCGTGTAGCAGAAAGCCCAAATCTAACTACTGGTCAGAGAAAACACAAATTAGGGGATTTGCATGCGGCGGATACATGTGAATACATAATTGTTTCTGGCACGACATGAAAGAATAAGAATTCCTGCAAACATACTAAATGTAAACCAAAGCAGCATGGATACTCTGAAGATTGCACTAAAGTGTAGCAAAAGGTTGACGAAACTACAAATTCATTTTTATTAGACAATCTTGAAAAGGAACCAGAGAACAAACAGGAACAAGCTAACATCACAGCTTGCACCATTGGAATCCACTACATATAAACCTTCAATTGATATTGCCACGCTAAAGAAGTCAAGCAGCAAGGATCCTACTGATGTGATGCACAGTTCATCCACCATCACGGCGCAGAGCTTAGATAGATGCAGTCAGAGCATCGCTAAATTACACTAGACTACATCTTTGGCTGCCAATTTAAGAAAAACAAGAGGTAGGATCCTAAAATGGGTAAAATGATTCTTCCATGAGTTTGGGAATGTACACGAACTACCAAGAATGTGGGACTAAACAAACACAGTATCGAGTGATCCAAAGATAAAAGACTAAAGAAAGCTGATCCAAAGGGGCAGGGAGATTCGCTTACCTTGTGGCCAACGCACGCGTTGTCGTCGGCGACCTGATCGCGGCGGTCGGGAGAAGTCTGAATGACGTATTCCGGAATATAGGGTTCATAAAAGTCGATGGATTTGCTCGCCACGTTTCCGACTGGGGGAGTCGCGCTGGGTTCCTCGGAAGCGGTGCCGGATGGACTCGCCACGTTACCGACTGGGGGCGTCACGCTGGGTGCGTCGGAAGGGGCACCGGTTGAACTATCCACGTTTTCGATTGGCGAAGTAACGCTGGGTGCGTCGCAAGCGGTACCGGTTGAACCCGCCACATTTCCGATTGGGGAAGTCACGCTGGGTGGTTTGGAAGGGGTGTCGTGTGAACGCACGATGTAGTCTTTGAACTGGTCATCCCCCATGAAGGAGACGGTGACGTTGACAGCGCTAACGGAGGAAACGGACTGGCTAGCCACCGCCGGCTCATCTCCTTCTGCGCTGCTGCCACTGCTGTCGACGTCGTCGGCGACCTTCTGCTTCTTCGAGGATACTTCCATCGCCTTCTTCCTCTTCGCCGCCAAGTCGACGAATCTTCTGCCGGTCTGTTGGACTCAAGAACAAGAAACGAGAGGAGGGAAAAGGACACCGAACACGGACAACAGTAGTACGAAACCATAACATCCATTTTAACCGTCTGCTGCTCGGGACGACTTCAATGATTTGGCGAATTCTTCGAGGATTTCCCGCCTCAATTTTCAAAAAAATTTATGAAATGCCTAAGTCCCAATTTTTAAAAATATTCTTAGAGTATCTGAATCATATGACAAAATTATTTTATCATCAAATCCAAAACCTCCTCCTCGCTGTGTCACCTTTGCCATCACCCTTATGCCCTCTAGACCCAAGAATATTGCGGGTGTATGGGCGTCTACTAACTCTACTTATCTTCATTGGACTTCAACGATATCACGTGCATTGAGGGAGATGGCCGATGGATCTAACTCGTACATGAAGATGTAAGTGACCAGGGAGGATGGTCGATGGGGTGGGGGTGCGGTAGTCGACAAATATATGAATGATGATAATTTTTTTTAAAAAATGATATTATCTGAAAATTTTTTAAATTTAGAACCCTGCAAGAAATTTTCAAATTTAAGAATTTTTCTAAATAATTATCATAAAAAGTTTATGCACATGAAATATTCAACAATCTAGTAAAGGTTTTGATGGTCATTTAATTAAATTTAATAACAGATGAACAAGAGGTTTCGATTATTGATAATAATATCTATATTTTATATATAAAAATTATCATATGAGATTTTAAAAATTAACATAATATAACTGACAGATTAACTAATATTATAGGATAGACAATATTATTTAGTTGTAGTTACTTTACTTGCTTCAATAATTTTATTAATAAAATTCATAAATGGCATGTTCATAGTCCCTTTTTTTCATTTATTTGATAGTTGATGAGTCTCGTATGATTATAAATGAAGTGTTAGAAATATATTTGCAATACCAACATACAAAGTCGTGTGCTTAAATCCGGCCTTGGTTATCTGATTTTAAAAAAAAATACAAACATAATCCTCCAATGTTGAAATATAAATTTAAGAGTTTCGTTATAGCATAATCTTTTTTTATAATCTTTTTTTTTCACCACTACGATGAGGAAAAAGGATTTTTATTTTTTTTTTGTTAATTGAATGCAGCATGCACCAAGTTTTCTGAATAGGTTGCTTCTTGCTAGTGTTACATTTTATCGTGTATAAAATCTTTTTTTTTTTTACAACATTTGTGGATGGTTTAATGGTGTGCCATGGGATTTAATGATTTTGGTCTGATTACTGATCTCAAAATTTTCTAATTCAAAATTATTGGTTAAAAATAGGATATACAGATTTTGATTAAATAATAATAATTATTTAAAATAATAAATCAAAAGATAAAATTTAGAAAGATATGTAATAATTGTCTTAAATACAACCAATCATCCAAAAATTTTATCATAAAATTCAACTAGTAATATCTCTCATATCAGTATGATTTAAAAAAAAAAATATATTATTCAGCTCATAATATCTCTGATATGAGTAATATCTCTCGTTAAGAGATTATGTTATAGTTTTGATCGAATTTTGATTGTGGTTATTGGCTAACAAAAAGGAAATCCACTTATGATAGAATTTCCTAGGATATGATCTTAATGAAAAAGGCTCCTAATTACTTACTTATACTAGATCATCTGTTCTATACTATAAATAGACAAATACTCCTAGGGACTCAATACAACATAATCAATTGATTATGGTTATTGGGTGTTGATAGAGGAACATCTGCTCTCGGTGTCATGAGAGGAATATTCCATATGTTCTTGCTAAGACAAAATTCCTGACCAAAGTCATTCAGATTGAGAGAGAAAGAGTTCTCCGAGAGAATCCAATTAAAATGAGACTCGAGTAGAAACTATATGGGTCTGATAGCTCCATGCCTGATATACGACCTCTGGGATATTAGATGGATGAGAGACTATACGTATACGATAACTGAGGACAGATAGGTCCAAAGGATTAGATTTTCCTGTATCGTCTAGGGATTGTGACATGGTAGCCTGGTATATTTGTAATCGATGAGTCGAGTAAATTATTATGGAGATAATAATTCATTGAGCCAGAAGGAGTTTTGACAGGTATGACTCATGGCTAACTTGATATTGAGCCTAAAGGGTTATACACATTTGGTAGATGCTGCAATGAGTAGAGGTTCAGATATGAGATATCCGCTGGAGCCCCTATCTTATTAGATATCCAATAAGTCCTTGAATTATTGGATCCTCTGGATGTAATCCAATAATAGCTAATAAGAGATTATTGGGTAGAGACCCACTAATCTAAGAGGCTTGGGTAATTGGATGGATATCTAATACCCAATAGGGTATGATCCATTAGAGTTAAGTTGACAAGGAATCTCTATAAATATAAGGGAACCAAAGGCCCATAGGCTAGGGCTCTCTCAGTTATCATCACCTATTCTCCTCTTCCTCTCTCCTCCTCAGCCAGCAGCTCCTCTTTATAGTGTGTGGACAGCAGAAAAGGTCAGCCCCTTCTTAATTGCGTGGTACGCCCAAAGAGGAGAATTAAGCAGCGATTTAATGGGCATCTTCACAGCCCCTGTCGTGTAGATCATCGCTAGAGATGAGGATAATAGACCTTCTTCATCCTCTCTCATAAATCTGTAAGAATTCAGGGATATACGATCTCCTTAGGTAACATAATTCTCTTATATATGTAGTTTTTTGGTTTCGTGGGTTTTTGCGCACCAATCTTTTGCACGACGATGAAACCTTATTTTCTACAAAAAATTCTAGGATTTTATTTTCTATTCTTCTGATGTGTGTGATGTGTGTGTACATATGATATAATTATTATTATTATTGGGACATATGAGCCTCCATTTTTCTCGTTTATTATCGGGCTTGCATGTTTGTGATTATATTATAATTATACTAGAAAACGTAGTGGGAGTATGGAAGCGGTAGCAGGACTCATGAGGTTGAGATATATGATTGCGATACATGGAGATGCACCGAGATACCGACGAAATCGATAAGGACGAGATGGATGATCATAAGGCATGGAGATGCGTCGCTGCACATATAAATCTTGATGTGAGTGATTGGGTCCACTGGCTCGGGCTTGATCACATGATCATCTAGTGTGATTGCTCATGTGATGTGTGATTACTTATACACCTACTAGATATGTATATATATTTGCATGTGATGTAGATATATATTAAATATGTATATGTATGACACATCATATTAGGATATCAAATCAAAATCCCCTCTCTCGATAATATTAAGTCGGTAAACGTGAGACAATTAGATTGACCCATGTGGCCTTATATTATTATAGGTAGGAATCAAATCTCGATGTAGGTTGAGTTGGTTGAGTCCCTCGAGGCTCACCTACATTGTGATTCAATATCTTACCTACAACGTAGAGATGTCACCAGATACTTGAGGACGTGGCATACTTGATCGAGTCCCTTGAGGGCATATTATCATATTATACTCATCTTGTAACAATAGTAATGACTTAACTAGACATCATGGTTGATCGAGTCTCCCAAAACCATGATGGCTTCGAGGCCGAACTGCTAGTTATAAGTGACATACAAGCCAATCACATGAGTGATGACACTTGTAACATACTGCATCAATCTCGTTGTTTATGATTATTGGCATTTTCTCACATTATCTGGATATATATTGTGATGTCCTTGGATCTGTGCAATGAGAATCGGATCGTGATGAAATCACGATAATGAGACCGATTCACCTTTAAACACAAACCCTAAATAATCCCGATCATAGGTTACTCGAGAAGAAAATTGAGATAACCGGACATACTAGTGTGTTGTATACCCATCCATATGATGGAGGTAGTTAGTCTCATAACTACTCGTATGAGGACACTAAGGGTACAGTGCAGGTGCTCATTGGAGAATGAGTTCATTGATTGATCCGCTTACGGAATGTTTGATGGTTATTGATACATCGCGTCAGATAGCGATTCCGTAGTCCTAGTAGTGTATCTGGTCCTTAGACTTGAGACACTAAGGAAGTCCTATACGAGTAATCTACTCTTTGATACCGGATTTATAGGTTTGAAAGTTCCAGATCTAGTACAACCAATTATTGAGAGTGGTAGCCAATCTTACAAGGGCTATTGAGTGTCAATAGAGGATCATCCACTCTCGGTATCATGAGAGGAAGATCCCATGTGTTCTTGCTTAGGCAAATCCCTGGCTAGGGTCATTCGGATTGAGAGAGAAAGAGTTCTCCGGAAGAATCTGATTAAAGCGAGACTCGATTGGAAACCATATGGGCCTGACAACACCATGCCTGATATACGATCTTTGAGATATTAGATGGATGCAGGACTATAGGTATATGGTAACCGAGGGTAGATAGGTCCAAAGGATTGAATTTCGTTGTATCGTTCTTAGGGATATACGATCTCTCTAGGTACTATCATTCTTCTTACATACGTACTTTTCAGATTTGTGAATTTGTTTTTGACGCACAGATCTTCGCACGACGACAGAACCTTTCATGGAAATCTAGGAGTTTTATTTTTTGTTCTCCCGCTGCGCATGAGATGTCACCCCTAGATTTCCCAATAGTAGTATTAGAGCCAAGTTGTTTGTGCGAAGATTAAATTTTAACTGCGTGTGTTGTGATTTAGGCTAGCTTTTGACGTTAAAATTGTTAACGCAATAGCAAGAAAGAGGCAGCAACTGTTGCTACCCTCAAGGAATGGGTTGCTGCCCTCGCAGAATGACCAAAGCGTGCTTGCAGCCTTGGCCACCGTTGGCGGTTTACATGCATTCGCACGATGGGCTGCGGGCCACAGGTAGGTAGCGCCTACAGGTTGCCTGCATGGGCAGCCTCCCTGCAAGGGGCGCGCTGCTGGGAAATTGGGAGATTCGGCATCTCATGCGTAGCGAAAAATAAAAACAAGATCGGATTTCCCATAATTATGTACTTGGCCATCGTGCGACGATTTGTCACGGACAAAATTGTAAATGACTTGTTCGGTGTAATGCTTGTGCTTGCCCGTGTCCCTTTTGGTTGGTTGTAATTTGTAAAGCTTGTAAAGGGCTTGTCAAAGGCAAAATGCCCTATTTGAGCGAGTTTGGTAGCCATTGTAGGCTTGTACATAATGTTTGCGTCGAGTGCATACTTGTACTAGAATTCGGTCTGTAGTGGATCAATTTTATACCTTTGTTGTGCAACTGTTCTGAGCTTGTAATATCCATGGTTGGAATGTGCATCGGTTATAAAGTGTTTGCTAAAAAAGTGGCTTGCGGATCCCGTGTGAAGCGCTTTCTCTGTCCCGTCTTCTCTTTCGTAGGTCCTAAGGGATTGTAAGAGATTTCGGGGAGGTTGACCTTTGCGGTGATACGCATTGGTACCACACGGCTTAGGCAAAACCAGCTAAGTCCGTGATAGATGGTATCAGAGCGGGACAAGCCCACTTACAAACACTTAGCATGCAAACGTGGGGGACCTAGCGAGGCACCACGAGTACAACAAGCTAAGAAGAATTACGGAGTGCACAAAGGTCGGGATGGCCGAGTTCGAGCAGTGGCTCGACGTTAACACCCAACCTTGATGGTGCTCGAGGCAAGCGGAGTGCTTGGCAAAGGATGAGATCGGGCAAGGTGGAGTGGGTTGTTCAACGATCGAAAGAGTTGTAAACTCAAGGAATTCGATACTTATGCGTGGCCTTGCATGCAGACGATGGATTGTTCGCGGTCATCCCAAGGTGACCGAAGGTCGGCGCCATGGAGCATTAAAACTTTCTCTTCGGCATGTGCAGGATACTTTCGTAAGAGGCTGAAGTGTGTAGCAGGTTAAGCATTTTGCTAGACCCAGAGGGGTGCAAGGTCTGGCTGTATTGGTGAAGTGTCACAATCTAGCAAATGCATTTGCAAAGGCAGAATTGGGCACAGTTTGTTCAGCAGAGGCGAAGTAGTCCAAGGGGATAGTGGTCTCCAAAACTTCCTAAGGGAAGGATGCGAAGAGAGAAGTTGCTCCAACGGGGCAGATATCCAGGAGGGATAAGTCCCGGTTCTGCAGAGGTAGAGTTATGCGCAATGAACCGCACTAGTTGAGGAGTACCTCAAGACGAAGCTCGACGGATCGAGTGAGCGGTAAGGAGTCATTGCATGATCTCGCTAGTGGTGATGCGTTGGTGGGCGCATAAGCGAGATCAAGTGGGGGAACAACCCAGGCAACACAAAGTGAAGGCACACTTGGAGCCGATAGCGAGATCGGACTCAACAGAGGGCTAACCCGTGGAATGGTTGGCGTGAGGGCCACCATTAATGCAATGCAAATCGAGAAGTGGAACAACTTGGGGGTAACTTGTTGATGTACCCAAACCGCATGAAGGGAGTTGGTAAAGAAGATAGAACATGGAGCGGAGGCGTGGAGCTTTCCTTAGACAGAAGTCAAGGACATGGACTCTTGCAGAGACAAGAGTAGGATCATGTCGTTCCATGAGTTTTCTATTCTAATGAAGCAGACTCATCTTATATGGTGCCAAAGACGAAGGGAACTTCGGGGCATATGCACCTCATCTCGGTGAAGCATTTGATGGAGGAACTAAGGCGATACAACTTGCAGTGGCGAAGTTGATGTTAGAAGGCCTTGGCACGGGGCAAGAGGATGCAGAGGCAGATACTCTTGAAGAATATGCCATAGTGTTGCTATTCAAGTTGCCATGAGGAAAGCGGTGCACAGCGGAGATTGTGCTGGTAGGGACAGAGTCCCAGGATCCAGACAATGGTGCATCTAGTTCAGCGAAGTCAGGGGACTTCAGAAGAGCTGTTAGGCGATGGACTATCCTAGAGCTAGACTTCGTCCGAGTGTGACCGGGAGTGGGTGGACGAAGGTTGATTGCCAAAGGAGCGAACAGAATCGAAGCTGGCGAAGGCCCTGCGATGTGTTGGCGGAGTCCACACATGGAGATATCGCAGTTCGAGTTCATACCACAGGGATCAGAATGCAAGGAGATGTCACCAGGCGATGACATGATGCAGCGGATCGTGGTGGAAAAGTTCGTGGCAAGTTGACACACACAGTGAGTCCCATGGGGGGGACTAGATGATCGGGAGCGCGACTGAGAGCTCCATTTCGATGAACAACACGACGGCAAGAAGAGCTATGGATTCAAGCAGTGAATGCCATGGTACCACAGAGGTGGGTCTTCCGTGCGTGCATCGAATGTTGCATTGAATGGAAGCCTTGGACATCAGCTTATGGGGGCTGTGCACTATCAAGGAAGAAGTTCAGATGCAAGTACCAGGGAGTCCCACAGGGGGACTAGATCATATAGAGGTATGATCGGAGCTGCTGAAGAGTGGAACTACTTGAGCTCACATTCGCTTAAGGGAGCCCGGCAAGTTAGAGGACAAGGCCGAGTAAGCGAACATTACAGCCAATGAAGCTAAGGAGAATAGAAATGGTGCAAACCCTGCAACATGGTGGCGGTGGCCATACATGGGAGTTGTAGTCTGTCTTTCCAGCGACCAAGTGGAACTGCCCAGAGAACACATAGGTGTCGAAGCAGGTGGTCGAAATATGGCGAGGAAGCAATGACGAGTCCAAGAGGGACTCAGCTACCCAAGATCAATTATCGGTTAGATTGAAGGTGAACTCAGAGGAGTGTCACAATGCCGCAGAGGAGTGTCACAATGCCGCAGAGGCGGATCTACCGATAACGAAGAAGGGATGCAGATGCGAGACAACGGATAGTAGTGCCATGGGCGTCGCAGTGCCATGGTACCGCTGAGGCGGGACTTCCGGGGAGTCATCAATCCCTTGCTCTCTTAGAGGGAGAGCACTTGGTCATGATATGGGCCGTGGAGGAGGAGAATGCTTTGGCAAACTCCATGTACCAAGACAAGGCTGAAGGGCAGAAGCCAGAGAACTTCGTAAGACCAGTGTCAACAGACTTTCCATCAAGATAGCCGTGAGTGAAGGACTTCGGGTCTATGTAAGAGTGCATGACCAAGGATCGAAGCAGACAGTACGCGGTGCTGTACCTTTACTACTCAGAAGAGTCGGCGACAGAAATGATGGAGAAGGCGGTACAATCCCAAAGGCGACCAAATCTTATCGGAGACTTACTCCAAGTTGGAGTGATAACTTCTTGCATTCCAGAAGTTCAATGGCAATGAGAAGGTGAATCACATGAGTGACTCGGCGAAGGATTACAAACACTTCAAGTGCTTTGAAGTGTGAGCTAAGAGCAGGCGAAGTCTAGTAACCAGCTTGACGCACGAAGTACAACCTCGAGGAGGCGGGCGAAGTCAAGTAACCTTTGCCTTCTCAATTCCCAAGAGAATGGGTGAAACCGAGTACCCCAGCTCTCTTAGTTATCCAGCAGAGGAGCTCTGCACAGATTTGAAGACCCTTCGAAGACAACTAAGTGGAAGAAGATTCGATGGGCAAATTTTACGGAGGAAGGACCTGAAAATTTCAAAGGTTGCGAGGCGATGCTCGTTAAAGCTCCAACAAGCATCTATCCAGTTCAAGAGACAAGAAGAATTTGAAGACTGGCGCATATCAATGATGGTCTTTTACCTTCATCAGATGAATCCGCAAGAGCCAGCAAGGATCAGCACAACTCTGCCAACCCCACACCAAAGTCAGAGTCATTGGCGAGTTGAAGCAGCATGGCGGATTAAAGTTCGACGACTCAACAACAACAACCGGAGAACAAATGGGAGCCAAGAGGCGCATCGCAGCAGGAGCAGAAGATCGAAGATCCAACAAAGAAAAGAAGTTGCAGCGTCAGCAAAGGCTTCGACGAGGACGTCGAAGGAATAAGTGGGGGAGAATGTCACGGACAAAATTGTAAACGGCTTGTTCGGTGTAATGCTTGTGCTTGTCCGTGTCCCTTTTGGTTGGTTGTAATTTGTAAAGCTTGTAAAGGGCTTGTCAAAGGCAAAATGCCCTATTTGAGCGAGTTTGGTAGCCATTGTAGGCTTGTACATAATGTTTGCGTCGAGTGCATACTTGTACTAGAATTCGGTCTGTAGTGGACCAATTTTATACCTTTGTTGTGCAACTGTTCTGAGCTTGTAATATCCATGGTTGGAATGTGCATCGGTTATAAAGTGTTTGCTAAAAGAGTGGCTTGCGGATCCCGTGTGAAGCGCTTTCTCTGTCCCGTCTTCTCTTTCGTAGGTCCTAAGGGATTGTAAGAGATTTCGGGGAGGCTGACCTTTGCGGTGATACGCATTGGTGCCGCACGGCTTAGGCAAAACCAGCTAAGTCCGTGACAGATTGGTGCATAAAAATCGTAAATCCAAAAAATCCGCATGTATCATGTCAGAAGCGTTACCTGGGGATGTCGTATATCCCTGAAAATTTTAGATCCGATGAAGAGGATGAAGGAGCACTAGTGTACTCCTCTCTAGCGGTAATCCACACAACGGATGTAGCAATGACGCTCCTTAGATCACCGCAGGATCTCTCTCTACGTGCACCATAAGGCTGCCAAAGCCAAGGAGGAGGAGAGGAGACTAAGGAGAATAGGAGAATGACTACCAAGAGCTCTCAGCCTATGAACCAGGAGGTTCCTCCTATATATAGAGGTGGAGGAAGCTTATTTTTAACAGATCTTGTACACACTGGATCTCTATCTAGTTGGATCTCATTGGATCTTATTCACAGGATCCAATTTGATCTCATCCAATTGGATCTTATCTAATCATTTAATTAGATCTCATCTAATCACTCAATTGGATCTCATCCATAGGATCTAAACTAGGGGCTTCGTAGATATCTCATATCCGCACCTCTACTCATCACAACATCCACCTTATGTGTGTGACCCTCTAGGCCCGATATTGAGCTGGCCATGAGTCGCTCCCATCAGAATTCCTTTTGACTCAGAACACCTTCTGAAATAATGAATTATTATCTCCATAATAATTCACTCGGCTCATCGACTATGGACGTACTAGGCCACTATGCTATAGTCTCCAGACGGTACAGGGGGATATAATCCATCGGACCTGTCTGTCTTCAGTTACCATGTATTTATAGTCCCTCATCCATCTAATATCCCAGAGACCATATATTGGGCATGGTAGAGTTAGGCCCATACGGAATCCTGTCCGAGTCTCGCTCTAATCGCATTCTCCTGGAGAACTCCTTCTCTCTCAATCTGAACGACCTTGGCTAAGGATTTTGTCTAAGCGAGCACACGTGGGATATATCTCTCACAATACTGAGAGTGGATGATCCTCTATTGATATGCAATTGCTTTCGTAAGGTTGGCTATGATTTCCGAGAACCAACTATACCAGATCTAGAGCTCTCCAAACCTGTAAGTCCGGCATCAAAGAATGGAGTACTCAAATAAGGCATCTTTGGTGCCTCAAGTCTAAGGACCAGATACACTATTGGGACTACAGAATCACTATCTGACATTAGGTATCATTAACTATATAACATTCTGTAAGCGGATCAATCAATGAACTCATTCTCCAATGAGCATCTGCACTGTACCTCTAGTGTCCCCACACAAGCGACTATGAGACCAATCGCCTCCATCATATAGACGAGTATATAACGCACCAGTCTATCCGGTTATCTCGATGTCCTCATCTAGTAACCTATGACCAGGATAATTTAGGATCTGTGTTTAAAGGTATATTGGTCTCATTATCATGATCTCATCACAATTCGATTCCCATTGCACAGATCCATGGACATCACAATATTCATCTAGATAATGTGAGAAAATGTCAATAATAATATGCGAAGAGATCGTCGTAGCATGTCACAGGTGCTACCACTCACATGATTGGCTTGTAGGACACCTATAACCAATAATCTCCCACTTGACCTAAAGCCAATCACATACGTGTTTGATCCCTATCAAACCTCTGTGTCGCTCAAATATAATCTGAGTCAGTGGCTTTGTTAGTGGATCTGCAATGTTATTTTCAGATGGAACTCTTTCCACTGCTACATCTTCTCGGGCCACGATCTCTATGATCAAGTGGAACCTCCTCAGAACACTTTTGACGAGACCTGGGTTCCCTAGCTTGATCGTGTTGAATCTCGAATTTTGATAATGAAGTCAATTGGTGAATTATTTGTTCTAATCCATATTATCAAGATAAGTGTGTAGGATTAACTACGATGGGATGAAAACATAAAGTGATTTACTGAGGTCAAGTTCGCTGGGACTTCAAGAGGTCATCGGAAGGATCGTCGAAAGTGCTGTCGGAACCAATCGAGATAGAATCAGGGACTTGCCGAAGGTTTCAGAAGTTCACCGGAAAAATCGTTGAAGGTTTGCGGAGATCACCAAGAAGGTTCAAAAGCTTGTCGAAGACTCATTGAACTTGCCATGGAATCTGGGAGCTTGCTGGGAGTCCTCCGGAAGAAATCCGAAGGAGTGTCAGAAGTCCACTGGAATTTCGCCAGAAAGCTCGTCGGAAGAAGACTTGAAAAATGTCAGTTTAAATCACTTAGAATTATATTTTAATTTTGTAGTTAAGTATGTAATTTGGGTTAGGATTATGTATTAATCCTATAACCTAAAGTAGGGGCCCATTGGGCTTTGTTCTAGACTGGTTTGGGCCGAGTTTAAGGCCCAAACTGATGTGCTGAAAAGTGCTGGGCGGTGGCACCACCCAACACCCGAGAGATTAGGTAGTGGCACCACTGCCTTGGGCGGTGGAACCACCCAGTACATTGTCAGTCTGTCAACTAACAGGCGGTGGCACCGTCACTGACAAGCGGTGTCACTGCCAGTACCGAGAAACCCAAAATGAATTCAAATTTGAAGCCCAAATTTGAATCCTCTTGGGGTTTATAAATACCCCTCCTCAGCAGAAAGAGCACCCATTTGAGAGTTAGAAATTAAGCAAAAGCTTTGACAAAATCTTGTTTTTGATAGCTAGTGTTCACCTCCCTTTTTCTCTTTGAAAAATCTGTAAGAGTGTGAACTTCTTGTAAAAGGGTTGTAAGAGGGGTATTTGGTCCTTCCCCTTCAAAGTGACTTGCTAGTGGAAGTTGGGATCATTATCGAAGAAGGCTTCGGAAGTGGATGTAGGTCATTTGACCGAACCACTATACATCATGGTGTTCCTTGAATATATGAGTGTTTAAATTTTTGAATCATTTCTCTACTTAGCTGCAAATCATTTGGTTTTCATCTCCTTTACTCAAGCTATTTTAACTAAGTCATCTTTCGTCGAATCAAAATCTTCATACGAACTAGCTATTTATGAAATTGGTTTCAAACTTATGAGTTTTAATCCGCTGCACTAATTCACCCCCCCCTCTTAGTGCCTCTCAGATCCTAACAATTGGTATCAGAGCAAGGTTCACTCTCATATTTAGTTTAAAACCCAAGAGAGATGGCTTATTTCGGCATGCAAGAGGGTCACTCTATTACACATCCGTCTATATTTAATGAGTCGGATTACATGTATTAGAAGACTCGTATGAGGATTTTTCTTATTTTCATGGATTTTGAGCTTTGGAGCATTGTCAAAAATGGTTTTCAAAAATCTTCTCTTCCGACGAGCGAATGGAATGAATCGGAGAAGAAGACTTTTGCTTTAAACGCAAAGGCTATGAATGCCTTGTTTTGTGCTCTTGACAAAAATGAATTTAATCTCATTTTGATTTATGAATCGACTTTTAATATTTGGCATACTCTTGAGATCACTCATGAAGGCACTAGCCGAGTGAAATAGTCCAAAATCAACATTCTTATGCATTCTTACAAACTTTTCCAAATGAAACCAAGTGAGTCCATCGGAGACATGTACACCCACTTCACGGATGTCATCAATGGACTCAAAGTATTTGGTAAAGGTTTGTCTAATTTTGAACTTGTAACTAAAATTTTAAGATCCCTTCCAAAGAGTTGGGATCTAAAAGTTATGACCATTCAAGAGGCCAAGGATCTTGAAACTTTTTCTCTTGAAGAACTTCTTGGATCTCTAATAACCTATGAAATGATGTGCCACGCTCATGAAGAGCTCGAGAACCCCATTCCAAAGAATAAGAAGGATATAGTACTAAAAACACAAGAAGACCACTTGAAAGGAACATCAAGTGAAGAGGATAGTGACAATGACATTACACTTTTAACTCAAAAATTTAAAAAATTTATAAGAAAGAACAAATTTAAAAATGACACAAAAAATAAACTTGAACAAAAAAAAGATCAAGTAATATGTTATGAATGCAAGAAGCCGGGATACTTTAAATATGAATGCCCCCAAGCCAAGAAGAAGCAACTCAAGAAGAAGAAGGCATTGAAGGTTATATGGGATGACTCAAGTGACTCCGAGGATGAAGAAGCAAGCAACAAAAAGGAGTTCGACTTTGCGCTAATAGCTTTAGGAGAAGAGGTTAGTGAGTTATTTAATGAAAAGTTATCTTTTGATGAACTTTTTATCGCTTTTTATGAATTATTTGATGAATGTAGAACTATTAGTAAGAAGTTAAATTTATTAAAGAAAGAGCATGCTTTATTACAAGATAAGTTTGATAGTCTCCAAACTCTTTCTTCACCCCCATGCTCTAAGTATGAACACTTAGAAGTAATAAAAAATGAAAACTTGTTACTTAAAAAGATCCTAAATAAGTTTAAGGTCGATAGCAAGGGCTTGGACATGATCCTTGCAAATAAGGGTCATGTCGGAAATAGAAGTGGAATTGGATTTGTGAGTGGATCTCACCGAAATCCTACCACCTTCATTAAAGGACCCACATTACATATTTCACCTCATTTAAAATGTAATTTTTATTGTAAATCCAGACATATTATTTACAAATATCTATTTAAGAAAATTAGTCCACATAAATTGTTATGGGTTCCTAAAGGAACCATAAATAATTCAATTCTAAATGACAAAGTTAGTAGATCAATATTTGAGGCATCCAAAATCAAATGGGTACCTAAAAACCATCCTCTTTTGTAGAACCATTCACCATCATAAGCTAGGAGCAAGAGATGGTATCATGATAGTGGATGCTCAAGGCACATGACCGGAGATTCATCTCAATTCTCTATGCTCACTAGCAAAGAAGAAGGGTATGTCACATTCGAAGATAATAACAAGGGTAAAATCATTGGCAAGGGAACCATAGGTAACAAATCAAGTTTTTCAATTGATGATGTATTATTAGTTGATGGATTAAAACATAATCTTTTGAGCATTAGTCAATTATGCAATAAAGGTTATATTGTTAGATTTGAATCTAATGCTTGCATCATTGAAAAACCAAATAATATATCTATGATTGTGTTAAAACAAAATAATGTTTACACCATTAACATTGAAGTACTTAGTAATGAAATGTGCTTCTCCATTCTAAATGATGATGCTTGGCTTTGGCATAGGAGATTAGGTCATGCAAGCATGAAACTAATATCTAAAATTTCTTCTAAAGAACTAGTATGAGGAATTCCAAATATCAAGTTTGTCAAGGACAAAGTATGTGATGCATGTCAACTAGAAAAACAAATAAAAACTAGCTTCAAATCAAAGAATCAAATAAGCACCTCTAGACCATTACAATTGATCTATATGGATTTATTTAGACCAATCGACACAATAAGTCTAGGAGGTAGAAAATATGCATTTGTCATTGTAGATGACTATAGTAGATATACTTGGACCTATTTCTTAGCTCACAAAAGTGATTGCTTTAAATATTTTTCTAAATTTTGTAAACTTACTAAAAACGAAAAGGGTTTCATGATTTCATTGATTCGAAGTGATCATGGTGGAGAATTCCAAAACCATGACTTTCAAAATTTTTGTAAATCTAACGGGTATAACCATAGCTTCTCTACTCCAAGAAATCCTCAACAAAATGGAGTAATAGAAAGAAAGAATAGAAATTTACAAGAAATAGCAAGAACCATATTAAATGAATATAGTTTACCCAAATACTTTTGGGCCGAAGCCATTAATACGACTTGCTATATCCTGAATAGGGTTCTAGTAAGACCATCTCTATCCAAGACTCCTTATGAATTATAGAATAACAAAAAACCTATTGTTTCTTATTTTAAAGTTTTTGGTTGCAAATGCTTTATTTTAAATGAAAAGGATGCTTTTGGAAAATTCGATGCTAAATCCGATGAAGGCATCTTTCTTGGTTACTCTTTCGTTTCTAAAGCTTTTCGTATTTTTAACAAAAGAACGTTAGTTATAGAAGAGTCTATTCATGTAGTTTTTAATGAAAATTTTAAATTTAAAAAAATATTTTGATGATGATTTTGGTTTTGATGGTTTGAATTTAAATGAACCCTCTCCTCAAAATAGCAACTTGGATGCATCTTCTTCCCAAATTTCCTTACTTAAGGAATGGAAGTATGTAGATGCCCATCCCAAGGAGTTAATTATAGGAGACATATCAAAAGGGGTTCAAACTCGTTCTTCTTTTAAAAATTTATGCCCATACCGCTTTTCTTTCTCAAATTGAACCTAAATGCATTGACGATGCCTTGAAAGATGATTCTTGGGTTATCACAATGCAAGAAGAATTGAATAAATTTGAAAAGAATGAGGTATGAAAGCTTATTCCTAGACCTAGTGACCATTTAATTATTATTACTAAATGGGTCTTTAGAAACAAGCAAGATGAATGCGGTATCGTGGTTAGAAACAAGGCTAGACTAGTGGCCAAAGGTTTTAACTAAGAAGAAGGTATCGATTATGAAGAGACCTTCGCTCTTGTAGCAAGATTAGAAGTCATTAAGATGCTCCTTGCCTATGCTAGTAGTAATAATTTTAAGCTTTTTCAAATGGATGTCAAAAGTGCTTTCTTAAATGGTTTTATTTCTGAAGAAGTGTATGTTGAACAACCACTTGGATTTGAAAATTCTCTTCTTCCTAATCATATATTTAAACTAACTAAGGCTCTCTATGGATTAAAATAAGCCCCTAGGGCTTGATATGAGAGGCTTAGTTTTTTCTTAATTTCAAATAATTTTACTAAAAGCAAGGTTGATACTGTATTATTTATTAAACATTTTGAAAATAATTTTCTTAATGTTCAAATTTATGTTGATAATATTATTTTTGGTTCTTCGAATGAATCACTATGTGAATCATTTGCCAAGTGTATAAGTCATGAATTTGAAATGAGCATAATGGGAGAATTAATCTTTTTTTTAGGATTACAAGTTAAACAACTTAGTGATGATATATTTCTTAATCAAACAAAGTATACATTAGATTTGTTAAAATGATTTAACATGGATGGTTCAAAAGCCATCAACACTCCAATGAGTACTTCCACTAATTTAGATTTGGATGAAAGTGGAGAAAATTTTGATCAAAAAACATATAGGGGAATGATAGGTAGCTTACTTTATCTCACTGTAACTAGACTAGATATCATGTTTAGTGTAGGTCTATGTGTAAGATTCCAAGCTAATCCTAAGTTATCTCACCTTAAAGCTGTTAAAAGAATCCTTAGGTATCTTAAAGGAACTCTTAATATAGGATTATGGTATCTAAAATCTGATAACTTTGATTTAAAAGCCTATGCGGATGCAGATTTTGGTGGATGTAGAATAGATAGAAAGAGCACATCCGGAACATACCAATTTTTAGGACATACACTTGTTTCTTGGACTTCTAAGAAATAAAATTCGATTGCACTATCTACGGCAGAAGCCGAATACATAGCCATAAGTGCATATTGTGCACAAGTTGTTTGGATGAAAAATACCTTAGAATACTATGGAATTTATTTAAAGAATATTTTCATAAAATGTGATAATACAAGCGCTATTTATCTAGCCAAAAATCCAATTCAACACTCAAGAACTAAGTATATTAACATTAGGCATCACTTAATATGAGATCATGTCAATAATAATAATGTCATTCTAGAATTTATTGATACAAAATAGCAATTAGCGGACATCTTCACAAAACCCCTAAATGAAGAACAATTTGACTTCATTAGAAGAGAATTAGGCATGCTAAATTGTTCTAATACATGATGTTGTATGTTTCTTTTCCGAAATTTTCCAACTTCGGTTTTGATTGTATCATCTTAATATCACCTCTTCATTTTTGAATGATATCTTTACAATATCATATTGACATTTTGATCTTCCTATGAAATTTTGAGTTATGACTTTTAATGAAATGATTAAATTTTCAGTTTTGATAGTTTCACATTGATATTATATTTTTGCATTTTGATGACATCTTTATATCATGGAGCTCTCATTTTTATCTTTCGATCATAATCTTGATGAAAGCTATCATGATGCTATTTTCCTCCTTTAAATAGTGGACACTAATGATGTAGTCAAAACTGATTTTATACCCTCCTTTAAGTATGACTAAAGATATTTCATGACTTGAATTTTATATGAAGCTTAACACATGCATAAATTAATATTATTATTTGTGCAAAATTAAGTTCTTAAATGTTCATTTTCAATTTTTATTCTTGTGCTAATTAGTATGATTCAAGATTTTATGACTTCCTTCTCATGAATCACTACAAGAATACCACGTCGAAGTTTTTTATTTCAAATTTTTGATATTGATATATTTCAATCATTGAAGTTTTATGAGTTTTGACATCTCATTCTCATGGAGTTTACCTTAAAATATGAAATCCTTGATGAATGACTTTAATGATCTATCCTTTCACAATTCTATGCTTGAATTCTCAATTAAAAAATTGAGTCTTATATTCTTCATGTATGAATTCTTCATGAGCATTTTGACACTCTAATGTTTTCTTTCAAATCTCATGAACATGAATAAAAATGATCCAAACATTTTTCGGATTTCTCCGTCAAGGATGACATATTTTGCATTATGTTTAACTCATTTATCATATGCTTGAAAATCGACCACTCATTTTTTGTGTATGGTATAATACCTTGTGATGGCTGCTTCACCTCTTTTTTGTTGATGACAAAGAGGGAGAAAAATGTGAAATTGATGACAAATGACTTATATGTAGCAATATGTTGAAATGAAAAATGACTTATATGTATTGTATCTCATCGCAATAACTTACATGGTTCATATTGTAAATTGCTTTTGCTATGCCTTGAAATCAACAATTAATTGCTATGAAGCATTGCAATATATCGCAATATATCTCAAATGCTTAAATTTTTTAAGCTATTATTTTATTTGATATCATGCCTTGACTTTGTGCATCTCATTGATATCATTTGATCCTTGTGTTATTTCAATTTGTGATTAGTTTCTCTTGTCGAAATGATGAATGTTTATCATTAGACTAGAAAATGCATATCATGCCATGACATTGTGAAAAATACGAAGTTTCGTATTTATGGATGAAAAATCATGTTTATTAAGCTTGACGATAAATGAAACTTATCAGTTTCGGCTTGAATTCAAAAGATTGAATTCAAGTGTTTTTACCTTCTCATGATATGACATATAGATAGGGGGAGTTAAGTTTAACTCCATCATCAATTGATTGTTATCATAAAAAAGGGAGAGATTGTTGAATCTCGGATTTTGATGATGAAGTCAATTGATGAATTATTTGTTCTAATCCATATTGTCGAGATAAGTGTGTAGGATTAACGACGATGGGATAAAAATATAAAGCAATTTACCGAGGTCAAGTTCGCTGGGAGTTTAAGAGATCACCGGAAGGATCGTTGAAAGTGCTGTCGGAACCAACCAAGATAGAATCAGGGACTTGCCAAAGGTTTCAGAAGTTCACCGAAAAAATCGTCGGAGGTTCGCAGAGATCATCGAGAAGGTTCAAAAGCTTGCTGAAGACTCATTGAACTCGCCACGGAATCTGGGAGCTTGTTGGGAGTCCACCAGAAGAAATCCAAAGGAGTGTCGAAAGTCCACCAGAATTCCGCCAGAAAGCTCACCTTAAAAAGACTTGAATAATGTCAGTTTAAATCATTTAGAATTATATTTTAATTTCATAGTTAAGCATATAATTTGAGTTAGGATTAGGTGTTAATCCTATAACCCAAAGTAGGGGCCCATTGGGCCTTGTTATGGACCGATTTGGGCTGAGTTTAAGGCCCAAACCGATATACTGAAAAGTGCTGGGCAATGGCACCGCCTAGGACCAGCAAGCTGGGCGGTGGCACCACCCAGTGGCCAAAAGCTGGGTGGTGCCACCGCCCCAGGTTACCTTGGGCAGTGAAATCGCCCAGTACATTGTCAGTCTGTCAACTGACAGGCGATGACACTACTACTGATAGGCGATGGCATCGCCAGTACCAGGAGACCCAAAATGAATTCAAATTTGGAGCCTAAATTTAAATCCTCTTGGGGTCTATAAATACCCCTCCTTTCTCAATAGAAAAAGCACCCTTTTGAGAGTTAGAAATTAAGGAATAGCTTTGGCAAAGTCTTGTTTTCGATAGCTAGTGTTCACCTCCCTCTTTCTCTTTGAAAAATCTGTAAGAGTGTGAACCTCTTGTAAAAGGGTTGTAAGAGGGGTATTTGTTCCTTCCCCTTCAAAGTGACTTACTAGTGGAAGTTGGGAGCCTCATCGAAGATGGCTTCGGAAGTGGATGTAGGTTATTTGACCAAACTACTATACATCGTGGTGTTCCTTGAATGTGTGAGTGTTTAAATTTCTAAATCATTTCTCTACTTAGCTGTAAATCATTCGGTTTTTATCTCCTTTACTCAAGCTACTTTAACTAAGTCATCTTTCGACAAATCAAAATCTTCATACGAACTAGCTATTTATGAAATCGGTTTTAAACTTATGAGATTTAATCCGCTACACTAATTCACCCCCCCTCTTAGTGCCTCTCCGATCCTAACAGATCAATCACCCTATTATTGTCACCCTATATAATAATCAATTTCATGCCGTCTGATACGATTCCCAAATCCATGATGAACTTTTCATCTATACACCATATTTTGCTGCTTCTACCACAGCAATGTATTCCGCCTCTATGGTACCTAACTATCTAGATAGCCAAGCTTTTACTATGGAGAGCATTCCTACATCATTCCCAATGATTAAGATATCATCCACATATAACACCAAGAAGGTGATAGTGCTCCTACTTACCTTCCTATACATACAAGACTCATCTTCATTCTTAACGAAGTCATAAGATCTGATCACCTTATCAAATCTTATGTTCCAACTTCGGGAAGCTTGCTTTAGTACATAAATGGACTTAAGCAATCTACACACCTTATTTGGACTGTGCTTGGACATGAACCCCTCAGGCTGTATCATATACACTTCCTCTTTGAGGTTGCCATCGAGGAATATAGTTTTCATGTCCATCTGTTAGATCTCATAGTCATAATGTGTTGCAACAACCAATAGAATTTGAATGGATTTCAGCATAGCTACGGGTGCAAAGGTTTCGTCATAGTCAACACATTGCTTCTGACAATACCCCTTAGCCACTAGCCTTGCCTTATAGGTCTCCACCTTTCCATCTACCCCGATCTTCTTCTTGAAGATCCATTTGCAGCCAATAGGTATGATACCCTCAGGTGCATCAACAAGGTTCCAAACCTTATTGGAGTACATGGATTCCATCTCAGAATTCATGACTTCTTGCCACTTCCCGGAGTCTATACTCATAATAGCCTCCTCGTAGGTCTGAGGATCAATATCCTGAGTGACCTCTCCACTGATATATCCCACATATCTCTCAGAAGTATGTGATACCCTACAAGTCCTATGTAAAGTTAAAACTTGTGTGTCAGGTACTTGAACAGACTCGATCTCTGGAATGGTGCCTGAGCTAGGTTCTCCAACCTCGCTCAATTCTATCATGCTCCCACTATTTTTGCTAAGAATTTGTTCCTTCTCAAGAAACATTGCTCTCTTGGCAACAAAGACCTTTTGATCTTCAAGGTGATAGAAATAATAACCACAAGTTTCCTTGGGGTATCCCACGAACTTGCATCATTTCATCCTGGATTCCAACTTATCGGGGTCGTGTCTTTTAACGTGGGCAAGGTAACCCCAAATCTTAACAACCTTAAAATCGTGCTTCTTTTCTCTCCATATCTCATATGGTGTAGACACTACCGATCTAGATGAAACTCTGTTCAGAAGGTAAATTATGGTCTATAGGGTATATCCCCAAAATAAGATGGGTAGGTCAGCGAAACTCATCATAGACTGCACCATATCTAATAGTGTGTGATTCCTCCTTTCTGATACACCATTGAGTTATGGTGTATAATGAGGTGTCCACTGAGATAGAAACCTATGATCCTTGAGGAACTGGGTGAATTCTGTACTCAAGTATTCTCTTCCTCGATCTGTTCGAAGAGTTTTAATACTCTTTCCAGTCTGGTTCTCTATTTCATTCTTATACTCCCTGAATTTCTCGAAGGCTTCAGACTTGTACTTCATCAGGTACACATGTTTATACCTAGAGAAATAATCAGTAAAGGTAATGAAGTAAGTGTAACCACCTATGGCCTGAGTTGACATAGGACCACATACATCACTATGTATGAGTTCTAATAACTTGATGGCTCTCTCTCCAGTTCCACTAAATGGAGAGTTAGTCATTTTTCTACGAAGGTAAGGCTCGCAAGTTGTATATGACTCACAGTCAAATGGATCTAAGTATCCATCTTTCAATAGCTTTCGAATCCTTCCCTCATGGATATGACCTAGCCTACAATGCCACAAGTATGCACCGTTCACCTCATCTTGTTTCCTCTTAGATACATTTATATTCATGATATGTGGAGTAGTATTTAGTATAAACAAATCATTATGCAATGTCCCTCTAGTAATGATCTTATCATTCTTACTAATTGAACAACAATTGTTCTCAAAAGCATTTTATAACTATTTAATATCAAACATGAAATCGATATAACATTTTTGACGATAGAGGGAACAAAATAACATGCATCTAATGTAATAATAGCTCCATCAAGCAGGTGTAGAGTGACCTCGCCGACAACAACAGCAGCAACTCTTGCTCCATTGCCCATCTTGAGGTCCATCTCGCCTTTTGCTAATCTCCTAGGCCTTGCTAGAACCTGCAACGAATTACAGATATGATAAGCACTACCGGTATCCAATACCCATACATTATCACAAGTATCTGACACATGAAGGCTGATCATGAATGTACCTGAAGCTTCTCCAAGCTTCTTTTTCACATTTTCTGCAAGATATATCTTATAATTCCTTTTCCAATGTCCAACTTGACCATAGTAGAAGCACTGTCCTTTGTCCTTTGTTAGGTCAATTTTGGCACCCTTTGCCTTACCCCGTTTGCCCTTGCCCTTCTTAAGGGTCTTTCCAACTTTTCTTTTCTTTTTGGTCTCACCAATATATAGAACTAATTTCTCTTTCTTGATAGTGCTCTCTGCCTCTCTCAACATATTGAGGAGCTCAGGGAGAGTCACCTCAAGTTTGTTTATATTAAAATTCATGATGAACTGAGAAAAAGAATCTGGCAGGGACTGAAGTATAAGATTAACGTACAGGTTATCATCTAGGACCATTCCTAGACCTATGAGTTTCTCAATCCACTCTATCATCTTCAGGACATGGTTCTGAACCACTGTCCCTTCACTCATCCTAGTACAGAAGAGACTCTTAGATATCTCATATCGCTAAGTTCTTCCATGTTCCTCAAATAGTTTGCAGAGGTATATAGGAGTATGGAATGAGCATCCATGTTTTCATGTTGTCTCTGTAACTCAGGAGTCATAGAGGCTAACATGTAACACTGAGTGAGAGTGGAATCATCTATATACTTCATATATTGGGCAAACTCTTCTTGAGGAGCTTCTGCCTCAGGTTGGGGCATGACCGTATATAAGACATATACGATTTTCTTCACTGTAAGAACTATTCTTAGGTTACGAAGCCAATTCGTATAATTTAGACCAGTGAGGCAGTTGGCATCAAGTATGCAACATAGAGGGTTTGGTGACAATATGTTTCTAATAAACAGGAGATATAGCATAAGTAAATAACACGCAGATTTCGCAAAAATAAACAATCAAGATATGAACTTCTATCTTGACATGCTCCGACTAATTTTTCTAGCGAGTCACATGACACCCCCTCATACACGTGAAAAGAAGTCTCTGGCAGACTTCTAGTGGGGATCAGGATCCAATCGGCATCTTAGTGCAACCTCGAGGGACTCGACCAATCACACTAAGCCCAAAAGGTAGACAACTCTTGCTAATCATAACTCCTTATGATTCCCATCATATTTGGCCTCCGAACCACCATGGCCTCGAGGGACTCGACCAACCATGATGTCTAATTAAGTCATCACCATTGTTACAAGATGAGTCTGATTCGGTGATATGCCCTTGAGAGACTCGACCAAGCATACCATGTCCTCAGGTCACCGGTGACATCTCTATGTCTAAGACAAGATAGCGAGACATAAAATAGGTGAGCCTCGAGGGACTCGACTAACTCAGCCAACGTCGGGAATCGGTTCCTACCCTTAACGATGGAAGGCCACATGGGTCAATCTTATTGCCTCACGCTTACCGACTTAATATTATCATAGGAGGGGTTTTGAGGTTCCGTCTCGTGATATGACATGTCACACACATACATATTTAATATATTTACATCGCATGCAAATATATATATACTTATCTAGTAGGTGTAAAGCATTCACATGCACAAGCATACCAGATGATCATGGACTTCAACCTAATATGATTAGGCCTAAGCCAATAGTCCTAATTACTTACATTCATGATCTATGTGCATATTAGTGCATCTCTATGCACGGTGATCATCTATCTCATCCTTATCGGATCTGTCGGCACCTCGATGCATCTCCATGCATCACGATCGTCTGAATCGGCCTCAAGGGTCCCGCTACCACCTTTAGGCTTCCGTCGCATCTCTAGGATAATTATAACATAATTATAGGCATGCAGGCCCAACAATCAACAAAAAATGAAGACTCGCAGGCCCTAATAATCACATACACATCATAAAGTCCATGATTATCTTCTCACATCACACATCACATGTACACATCATGTAGGATTACTAGATAAATAATAATAGTTACTTAAACCTTTTAAATAACTAAAATTCTGAAATCAAGGACATGCAGGGAATTTTTAAAAAATATCAGGGGTATCTTTCATAATTTTTTTGGGACATGACCTGGAATTTTCGAGATTGACAAGGTCAAAACTATCTTTTGCCCCTAGATCTCCCCCAAACAGAGTCGGCGGGGGTCCCTGCTATGGCCACTGCCTCGTAGGCCTACAATAGTCGTAATTTCTTATGACCGTTGCTTGCTAGGCGTGCAGCAGCCCTCGGCATGCGTGCGGCACCTCCTTGGGCATTGCCGCCGCGCAGAGGCAGTTGCCGCCTCTCTTTGCGGTGCCTCCTCGCGCTGGCGATGCGTAGCCGCCTATGCAGAGGCGCTACCGCCTCACGCATGGGTGGCCGCCTCATGTGGTGGTGGGCAGCTGTCACCTGTGCCCCTGCGCAACAGCTTGCGTAGGGGCGGTGGCCGCGGGCTGTGCAGCCCCGCCTCACGCAGTGGCAACCACCTACAGTCGCCCCACATAGGTAGTGGCGCAGCACTGCCTTGCACACACCAGTGACTGCGACCCCTTACGGCTGCTGCCTTGTGCACACAGGCAGCGGCCACCTCGCGCACCGACGATCGCAACCATTGCGGTCGTCGCGTCGCACATACCGAGGTTGCTGTCTTATGCACTACTTTCGATTGATCCACCGGGCAACAACAGTTGCTGCCTTTACCTCCTTCATTTGCATCAACAAATTTGATGTAGAAAGATCATTCTTCAGATCTGAAAATCACATCAAATGTAGCAAGAATGTGTAAAATAATTCTACGCGATCAAACACAACACATGCAGTTTATAAGCTAATCATCGCATGCCGAACCTGGCTCTGATACCATTACTGAAAAATTGGAAGATTCAGCATCTCATGCACAGCAAAAAATAAAAACAAGACCAGATTTCCTATAGTTACGTACTTGGCTGTCATGTGACGATTGGTGCATAAAAATTGTAAATCCAAAAAATCCGCATGTATCATGTCAGAAGCATTACCTGGGGAGATCGTATATCCCAAAAAATTTCAGATCTGATGAAGAGGATGAAGGAGCACTAGCATACTCCTCTCTAGCAGTAATCCACACAACGGATGCAACAACGATGCTCCTCAGATCACCATGGGATCTCTCTCCACGTTCACCACAAAACTGCCGGAGCCAAGAAGGAGGAGAGGAGACTGAGGAGAATAGGAGGATAACTACCAAGAGCTCTCAACCTATGAACTAGGAGGTTCCTCTTATTTATAGAGGTAGAGGAAGCTTATCCTTAATAGATCCTGTTCACACTGGATCTCTATCCAGTTGAATCTCATTAGATCTTATCCATAGGATCCAATTTGATCTCATCCAATTGGATATTATCCAATCATTTAATTGGATCTCATCCAATTACTCAATTGGATCTCATCCATAGGATCCAAACTAGGGGCTTCGCAGATATCTCTGATAGAACCCCAGAGAAATTCTATGGAGATTGATCTTTGAGGGGGATCAACCCTTGGAACACTATAGGGGTTCCACCCTTCTTGGTAGTCAGCCAAATGGCTGCAAAGTAGATTGATCTTTTCTTATTCCAAAGAGATGGAGGATACATGCTTATATAGAGCTCTAAACCCTAGTCCTAGGGCCTGCTTCATAAGTGAACAATCTAATTTGCCCTCAACCTTAGCCGACCGGCCCAGTAACAAGGAGGGCGGTAACTAAGAAGCCCAAAGACCCAAATGTAAACCCTAGCCTCTCTTCTTTATAGGATAGAGGCAGCTAGGTGAGGTTTATTATACTCTCACAGGGTTTTTATTAGCTGCTACATGGTTGAGTAGGACCCAACCCTGCTAGGGTCCTATCAAGTCCACCCTCTTCAAATTAGCCTTGTCCTCAAGGTTGGGGTTCCATGAACTCAGGGAATCGGGTCTTCAACTCCTCATATGATTCCCATGTGGCACCTTCGAGTGGTAAATTAGTCCAATGCACTAGTACTTTAGCAGGGGTATGTTGATGACGCATCACAATTCTACAGTCGAGGATGGTTTGTGGTTGGGCTTGAATATTTTCATTATCAGTGGTGTTGGGCAGTTGGATCTGGGGTGACTCGTGTTCTCCCAACTTGGGCTTCAGGCATGACACGTTGAAGACAAGGTGAATTTTGGCATCTTCAGGTAATTTAAGTCTGTACACTACAGCTCCAATACGCTCTATGATCTGATAGGGCCTATAAAAACATGTAGATAGCTTCATGGAGACTCGTGTGTTGATGGAGAGCTGCTTGTATGGCTGTAAGCGAAGATAAACCCAATCTCCTACTAAAAATTCTCTTTCGCTTCGTCATGTTTCGACTTGTTGTTTTATTCTGGCTTGAGTGGTAGAGAGATTATCCTTTAGCAGTTGTAAGAGTTCGTCCCTATCAATTAGATCTTGGTCGACCTGATCTACCTTGGCTGAGCCAATTACATACTTTGGAATCACAAGGGCCGGTCGACCATACAATACTTCATATGGGGTACATTTTATAGATGAACGATACGTAGTATTATACCACCATTCGGCCTAGGGGAGCCATTTCGTCCACTCTTTCAGTCGGTCACTGGTAAAACACCAAAGGTATGTCTCTAAACACCTGTTCACCATCTCTGTTTGGTTGTAAGTTTGTGGATGATATGCTGTGCTCATCTTGAGTTTGGTGCCCCGCAATTGGAATAACTTGGTCCAAAATTTACTGGTGAAGACCTTGTCACGATCACTTACAATGGACTTTGGCATCCTATGTAATTTAATAATATTTTTTATAAAAATCTGAGCAATACTAGCAGCAGTGTAGGGATTTCGTACAACATAAAAAATGAGTATATTTCATAAGTCGATCAACCACCACGAGGATTGTGCTTTTACCTTTGGAAGGTGGCAGCCCTTCGATGAAATCCATGGAGATGTTAGTCTACATTAAGTCTGGTATGGGTAGCGGTTGTAGTTTTCCTGGACTCGCCACTGTTTCACCCTTTTGCTATTGACATACATCATATTATGCCATGTATTCAGAAATAAATTTTTTCATCCCTCTCCAATAAAAATTTTGCTCCACTCTTTTATAGGTTCTCAGAAATCCAGAGTGTCTTGCTGAAGGTGTGAAGTGCATTTCGTGCTGAATGACTTTGATGCAAGGGGAGTCAAGTGTAAGCACAATACGACCTTTGTAGCATAGATCTCTCGAATCCCAGGTATAGTGAGCTATTGCGCCTGGATCCTCTTCTAATTTTTTAATGATGTTGCTGGTCTCTGGGTCCTTCTTCCATTCCTCCCTAATGTCCTCAAGGAAGCCGATGGTAGGAAGAGAGATGACTGAAAATTTAGCTTACTTAGGTAACCGTGAGAGCGCATCTGAAATAATAGTTTCTTTCCTCTTTTTGTAAAAAATTTCATTATCAAATCCTAGAAGTTTGGTTACCCATTTTTGTTGCTCCGGGGATGATATCTTCTGCTCTAAAAAGTACTTGAGGCTTCTATGGTCGGTTTTAATCTGAAATTGCCGGTCGATTAGGTAGGGTCTCCACTTTGTTACTATGTGCACAATGGCGAGCATCTCCTTATCATAGATCGATATTTTTTAATGGGAGAGAGACAACGCCTTGTTGGTGTATGCGAATGGTCGACCCTCTTGCATGAGAATAGGTCCAATTTTGACTCCAGATGCATCGGCCTCAATGATGAAGGGTCGGCTGAAATCTGGTAATGCTAGCATCGGCGTCGTCATCATGGCTACCTTAGTTTATCGAAGGCAGCGGAGGCTTCGTCCGACCATTGGAAGACATTTTTTTTAGAAGAGAAGTGAGGGGTGCATTGATCTTCCCATAGTTTTTCACGAATTTTTGATAGTAGCCCGTTAGTCCAAGGAACCCACGTAGCAATTTTACATTTGTAGGTTTCGGCTAACTCTGCATTGCCTCGATTTTTGTTGGGTCTACTGCCACTCCTTCTGATATTATGTGCCCAAGGTACTCTACTTTTTGCTGGAGAAAGCTGTACTTTGATAGTTTAACAAAAAGAGTATTCTCTCGAAGGATTGTCAGAACAGACCACAAGCGCTGAAAGTGTGTCTCAAGAGAAGGGTTGTAAATGAGAATATCATCGAAAAATACTAGCATGAATTTACGAAGAAAGCTCTGAAAAATATCGTTCATGAGACTTTGGAAGGTTGAAGGAGTATTAGTGAGTCCAAAAGGTATTACCAAGAATTCATAGTGGCCGTTATGAGTGCGGAAAGCTATTTTTGGGATGTCGTCTTCACATACCCGAATTTGGTGGTAACCAGATCGGAGGTCCAACTTTGTGAAGACTCAAGCTCCTCTTAACTCATCAAGAAGTTTATCCACCACTGGTATTGGGTACTTATCCTTGACAGTGATGCCATTTAGAGCTCGATAGTCGATGCACATCTGCCACGTTCCTTCCTTCTTGCATACAAGTAGCACTAGGGAGGAATAGTGGCTGCAGCTTGGCCGAATCACCCCTGTTTCAAGCATCTCCTTTATGATATTCTCAATCTCATTCTTCTGGAGGTGAGGATAGTGGTACGACCGAGTGTTTGCTAGTGGTTTTCCCGAAAGAATTGGAATTCAGTGGTCATGTTGCGGAGTAGGAGGAAGACCACGCGGTTCGGTAAAAACATCGTCAAATTCAGCAAGCAATTGGGTGAGATTTTGATCTTCAATTTTTATTTTCTTCCCCTTTGGTTGCTACTAGAGATGCATCAAAAAGCCATCATTTATCTTGTGTAAAACTTTCTCCATTCGTTGGGTCAAAACGGTGGTTACGTTGCTTCCGCCCTTCCCGCATAGGGTGACTTTTTTGCCCCTGCAGTAGAATTTCATAATTAATTTGGAAAAGTTTCAAGAGACATCACCTAGCATTGTCAGCCATTCTATACCTAGCACAGCCTCATAATCATCAATTGGTAGGAGGAAGAAATCGGTGATAATTTCTTGGTCTTGCAATAATAGTTTTACCTGCGGGCATCTTTGGTCGCACTTTAGGATTCAGTCGTCGGTGACCTTTATGTCGAACTTGCTATAACCTTCAATATAGAGCGCCATCCGAGTAGCGACCTTACTATTTAGGAAGTTATTTGTGCTGCCTGTGTCGATGAGAATGGTGATCGATTGTTGTTTGAGAAGGCCTTTAACTTTCATCATTTGCAGATTTGAGTAGCCCGCTAACGCGTGTACCATAAAGTCAGTCAATTGTAGCTCTTCTTATGCATCTTCTTCCTCTTGTTCAAGGCTCTCTTCTAGCTGTTCAATGACATGTTCTTCCACTTGTTCGATCACAATAATTCTCCCCTTTTTACAACGATGCTCATGGCTCCATGGCTCGTCGCAATGCCAACATAACCCCTTTGTAGATCGCTCCCAAAGCTCTTCTCTTGTCAACTTTTTTGGTGCAGGAGCTCGGATAATAGTAGGGGGGGCTGAGGGCTTCGGTACTACTAGCCAGGGAGCGACCCTAGTCCTCTGGGCTTCGTGGTTCAATCGCTCCTCTTGAAGTCATGTGAAAGAGATGGCTGCCATAAGCGTGTACGGCTGTCGCGCTTTAACTTCTCCATGGATTTTCAGCTTCAAGTCCTCAATAAATATTCCCAATAGCTGTTTTTTAGACTAATCATGAGTTTGATTAGATAACCATTCAAACTGGTTTGATACTCCTGAATGGTGGAGGTTTGTTGGATCTTCGCTAGTTGTCCGTCGATGTTCTCGTAATCAGTTGGTCCGAAGCGGATCAGCAGTCCTTCTTTGAATTGTCACCATGAGAGAACTCCATGAGTGTGTTCAAACCACTGTATGGCATACTCTTCAAGATGTATAGCCATAATTTTCACCATAGATGCATCCGTGGTTTTGTGGTACCGAAAATATCACTCCGCGTGTGAGATCCAACCAATCGGGTCTCCTTCCCATCTAAGGAAGTCCATCCTCATACGTGGGCAGTAGGGATCGGTCATAGAGCCTCCCCTCTCTTGGAAGTCATCTCTTCGATCAAAGCTCTCACCTTGATGTGATTTCTTTGGGCTTGGTGGTTGACCCAAACTGAGTTTGGCAAAGAGGGTCTGAATCTTCTCCTCCATCTACGTCTCGAAGGCTTCGAACTTAGCATTGATTGCCTCCTCAGATGCTATAGTATATGCCTCTAGATCTGTAATATTAAGATCTCTCTTTTGTTGTCGGGTTAAAGGCATGTATTGTTTGAGGGAAGTGGTGGCCGAAAGGGTTTGTGGATTGGTGGATTTAGGCTGCAGTTTAGGCTTGTTTTGTGGCTGCTTTAGGTGCGGTTTGGGTCTACGATTTGATGGAGTTTTGGGCTGTGATGGTAGTGGATGAAGGTTAGGGAAGAGGATTTTAGATCTGTGGTAGATGGCAGTAGAGATTTGACAAAATTCAATGGAAGTTGCTACCGATATATGCTGTCTCGTAAGAGCAGAATTATCATCGAAGAAATAATGGTTTCTCGATGAAATTTCTAGCAAGAACTAAAAAAATTTGAGGGGATTTGACAATAGAATCTCAGTTTAAATAACAGCAAGGATGGCAACTTGGATCAAGAAAATTTTGGCAGCATAATAGCAAAGAATTCGGTGTAAGTTGCGATAGTAGAATTCTCGCCGAAAAATTTTAGTGGTTTGCAATGAAAACTTGCAGCAACACAGTATTGTTTCAGAGATGAATTCTATGATAGATCAATCCTAGATTTAAGCCAAGATGATCTATGAGGTGCTCAATAAATTTTGTTAAAAAAAGATAGCAATAGATCGATTTAAAGGCAGTAATATGCGGTTGAAATTTTCTGCAGCAATCCTTCGTTCGCAAAGATGATAACTTTTGCGATGAAAGGAATTTGCAGCAAGGGATAGATAGTAAGACCCTTTTTTTTTTGGTATTTTGAATGGCAAATTGCAACTGCAAAAGGTATTAGTGATAGGAGAATACCATATCTCTGATGCAATTGGAAGCGACGACAGTAGATTGATTTGATCTACGGTAGAAAATGAAGGTGAAGATGGCGATGTCAAAAGCAATTATAGGAATTGCTTGGTTGATGGTGGGCGACAGAGATGGCAGCAAAAGCAGCAAGATCGCTACCCTGATACTATATGATAGAACCCCAAAGAAATTATATAGAGATTGATCTTTGAGGGGGATCAACCCTTGGAACGTTATAGGGGTTCCACCCTCCTTGGTAGTCGGCCAAATGGTAGCAAAGTAGATTGATCTTTTCTTATTCCAAAGAGATGGAGGCTATATGCTTATATAGAGCTCCAAACCCTAGCCCTAGGGGTTGCTTCCTAAGTGAACTACCCAATTTGCCCTCAACCTTAGCCGACCGGCCCAGTAACAAGGAGGGCAATGGCTAAGAAGCCCAAAGACCCAAATGTAAACCCTAGCCTCTCTTCTTTATAGGATAAAAGCAGCTAGGTGGGGTTTATTACACTCTCATAGGGTTTTTATTAGCTGCTACATAGTTGAGTAGGACCCAACCCTACTAGGGTCCTATTAATCTCATATTCGCACCTCTACTCGTCACAACATCCACCTTATGTGTGTGACCCTCTAGGCCCGATACCGAGCTGACCATGAGTCGCTCTCATCAGAACTCCTTATGACTTAGAACACCTTCTGATATAGTGAATTATTATCTCCCTAATAATTCACTTGACTCATCGACTATGGACGTATTATGCCACTACGCCATAGTCCATAGACGGTATAAGGGGATATAATTCATCGGACCTGTCTATCCTTAGTTACCATGTATCTATAGTCCCTCATTCATCTAGTATCCCAGAGACTGTATATTGGGCATGGTAGAGTTAGGCCCATACAAAATCCTATCCGAGTCTCGCTCTAATCGGATTCTCCTGGAGAACTCCGTCTCTCTCAATCCGAACAACCCTGGCCAGAGATTTTGCCTGAGCGAGCATACACGAGATATATCTCTTGTGATACCGAGAGTGGATGATCCTCTATTGACATATAATTGCCTTTGTAACGTTGGCTACGATTATCGAGAACTGACTATGCCAGATCTAGAGCTCTCCAAACCTGTAAGTCCGACATCAAAGAATGGAGTACTCAAATAAGGCATCTTTGGTACCTTAAGTCTAAGGACCAAACACACTATCGGAACTACGGAATCGCTGTCTGACATTAGGTATCATTAACCATACAACATTCTGTAAGCAGATCAATCAGTGAACTCATTCTCCAATGAGCACCTGCACTGTACCTCTAGTGTCCCCACACAAGCGATTATGAGACCAACCGCCTCCATCATATAGATGAGTATACAGCGCACCAGTCTATCCGGTTATCTCGATGTCCTCATTGAGTAACCTATGACCAGGATGATTTAGGATATGTGTTTAAAGGTATATCAGTCTTATTATCGTGATCTCATCACGATCCGATTCCTATTGCACAGATCCATGGACATCACAATATTCATCCAGATAATATGAGAAAATACCAATAATAATATGCGAAGAGATCGTCGTAACATGTCACAGGTGCCACCACTCACATAATTGGCTTATAGGGCACCTATAACCAATACGCTGGCGCTTGTGCGCGTAAGCACTGCGAGGGTGGCGTCGCCGTGGGCGAGGGGCTCATCCAGTAGGCGATCGCTTCAGATGCAGGCAGCGCACGCCAACTCCAACGGCTTGCAAAGGGGCGGTGCCTACAGGCACTAGGCCCGTGGGCGAGCACCCCTACGTGCTACAGGGTGGTGGCGGCTGCACTGCAACGCAGGTAGTGAGGGAATTAGGGCTTTCTAGGCAAAAGATAGTTTTACCCCAGGGAATTTCAAAAATTCTAATTTTTTCCCTTTTGGCCAAATGACCAAAATGCCTTTCATAATTTAAAAAATTTCCTATATGTCCCTATTTTCAAAAAAATATTATTTAATTAAATAGTTTAATTAACTATTATTATTTATCTAGTAGTCCTACATGATGATGATGTGTACATGTGATGTATGATGTGGATGGATGATCGTGGACCGTGTATTATGTGTACATGTGATTATTATTATTGGGGTCTGTGAGCCTTTATTTTTCTCATTTATTATCGGGCCTGCGTGCTTATAATTTTATTGTAATTATACGATGAGGCACAGCGGAAGCATGGAAGTGATAGTGGGACCCACGAGGCCGAGATAGACGATCCGACGTATGGAGATGCATTGAGAAACCTACGGAACTGACGAAGTGAGATGGATGATCATAGGGCATGGAGATACGCCGAGACATACATAGATCTTGATGTGAGTGGTTGGGCCTACTGGCTCAGGCTTGATCACATTAGGATTTGTTCCATGATCATCTGGTGTGCTCATGTGATATGTGATTGGTTATTCACCTACTAGATATGTACATACATATTTGCATGCGATGTAAATATATATTAAATATGTATATGTGTGACACATTATATTAGGAGGCCAAATCAAAATCTCCTCTCTCAATAATATTAAGTTGGTAAATATGAGGTAATTAGATTGACCCACGTGACCTTCCATCATTATAGGTAGGAACCGATTCTCGGTATAGGTTGAGTTGGTCGAGTCCCTCAAGACTCACATATATCACGATTCGCTATCTTATCTACGACATAGAGATGTCACCGGTGACCTGAGGGCATGGTATGCTTGGTCGAGTCCCTCAAGGGTATATCATCGAATCAGACTCATCTTGTAACGATAGTGATGATTTAACCGAATATCATGGTTGGTCGAGTCTCTCGAGACCATGGTGGTTTGAAGGTCAAACATGACGAGAATCATAAGGAGTTGTGATCGGTAAGAGTTACCTACCTTTTGGGTTTAGTGTGATTGGTTGAATCACTCGAGGTTACACTAAGATACCAATTAGATCCCGATCCCCACTAGAAGTTTGTCGGAGACTTTCGTTTCACATGCTGACAGTGTCACGTGACTCGCTAGAAAAATAGTGGGAGCATGTTAAGATAGAAGTCCATATCTTGATTATTTATATTTCTGCAAAATCTGCATGTTATTTATTTGTTACTGTATCTTTTGAAAATGTCGCTATTAGACTCTCTACAAGGCATACTTGATGCCAACCGCCTCATTGGTTCAAATTATATGGATTGGCTTCGCAAGCTGAGAATCATTCTCATGACGGAGAAAATCGTATATGTCCTTGAAATAGTGATGCTTATGCCCAAGGAAAGGGGCAAGTGAGGATGAGATCACTCACTACGTGAAGTACACAGATGACTCCACTCTTGCTCAGTATTGTATATTGGGCTCTATGACTCTTGAGTTATAGAGACAACATAAAAAGATGGATGACAGATCTATACTCTTGCATCTCCACAATTGTTTGAGGAATAGGAAAGAATTCAACAATATGAGATATCGAAGAGTCTCTTCCATGCTAGGATGACTGAGAGGACACCGGTTCAGAACCATGTTCTTAAGATGATTGAGTAGATAGAAAAACTCACAGGTCTAGGAATGGTCCTAGAGGATAACCTGTGTATGGATCTTGTGCTTTAATCCCTTTTAGATTTCCTTTCATAGTTTTCTATGCTAGTAAGACAAAAAAAAGGAAGACAGATAAGTTCCTTAAGAAGGGTAAGGGCAAGGGCAGACCGGGTAAAGCAAAGGTTGCTAAGAAGACTCGAAAGAGGACAAAAGTCAGTGCCTCCACTATGGCAAAGACGAGCATTGGAAGAGGAACTGCAAAGAATATATTACAGAGAAGGTGAAACAGAAGCTTAGAGAAGCTTCAGATATGCATTCATGATTAGTCTTTATTTGTCAGACTCATATGATAACATATAGGTATTGGATACCGATAGTGTTTATCATATCTGCAATTCGTTGTAGGTTCTGGCAAGACCTAAGAGATTGATAAGAGGCAAGATGGATTTCAAGATAGGTAATAGAGCAAGAGTTACTACTATTGCTATTAGCGAGGTCACTCTATATCTGCCTAGTGGAGCTACTATTGCATCAGATGCATGCTATTTTGTTTTCTCTATCATCAAAAACATTATTTCCATTTTATGTTTGACATTGAATGGTTATAAAGTAGTTTTTGAGAATAATAGTTATTCATTTCTTAAGGATGATGAGTTCATCACGAGAGGAACATTGCATAATAGTTTGATTATACTAGACACTACTCCACATATCATTAATATAAGTAAGTCCAAGAGGAAACGAGATGAGGTAAACAGCGCAAACTTATGGCATTGTAGGTTGGGTCATATCTATGAGGGAAGAATTCAAAAGTTGCTATTAGATGGATACTTAAATCCATTTGACTAAGTCATATGTGACTTACGAACCTTGCTTTTATGGAAAGATGACCAACTCTATATTTCGTGGAACTAGAGAGAGAGCCACTGAGTTGTTGGTACTTATACATAGTGATGTATATGGCCCTATGTCAACTCAGGCCATCAGTGGTTATTCCTACTTCATTATTTTCACTAATGATTTATCTAGGTATGGATACATGTACTTGATGAAGTATAAGTCCGAAGCCTTCGAGAAATTCAGGAGTATAAGAATGAAGTAGAGGTTCAGACTGGAAAGAGTATCAAAACTTTTTGATCAGATCGAGGAGGTGAGTACTTGAGTACAGAGTTCACCTAGTTCCTTAAGAACCATAGATTTCTATCCCAATGGAGACCTCCTTATACACCCTAACTCAATGGTGTATTCGAAAGGAGAAATTGTACTTTGTTAGACATGGTGCAGTTCATGATGAGTTTTGCCAACCTACCCATCTCATTCTAGGGATATGCTATAGAGTCTATAGCTTATCTTTTGAACAGAGTTCTAACTAAGTTAGTCGTGTCTATACCATATGAGATATAGAAAGGGAAGCTCGATCTTAAGGTTGTTAAGATTTGGGGCTGCCCTGCCCACGTTAAGAGACACATACTTGATAAGTTAAAATCTAGAATGGAACGGTGCAAGTTCGTGGGATACCCCAAGGAAACTTGTGGGTATTATTTCTATCACCCCAAGGACCAAAAGGTCATTATAGCCAAGAGAGTAGTGTTCCTTGAGAAGGAACACATTCTTGGTGGAGACAGTGGGAGCATGATAGAGTTGAGCAAGGTTAGAGAACTTAGCTCAAGTACCATTCCACAACCAGAGTCTGTTCAGGTACCTAGCACACAAGTTCCAACTTTATGTGGGTGTGATAAAGTATCCCATCCTCCTAAGAGTATGTGGGACATATCAAAGGAGCGGGTGTTGAGAATATTGATCCTCAGACCTACGAGGAGCTTATTGTGAGTATAGACTCCGGGAAGTGGCAAGAAGCCATGAATTCAAAGATGGATTCCATATACTCCAACAAGGTTTGGAACCTAGTCAATGCACCCAAGGGTATCGTACCCATTGGTTGCAAGTGGATCTTAAAGAAGAAGATTGGAGTAGATGGAAAGGTAGAGACTTATAAAGCAAGGCTAGTGGCTAAGGGGTATCATCAAAGGTAAGGTGTTGACTATGACGAAATTTTCTCACTCGTAGCCATGCTAAAATTCATTAGAATTCTATTAGCTATTGTAGCACACCTTGATTATGAGATATGACAAATGGATATGAAAATTATGTTCCTCAACGGTAACCTCAATGAGGAGGTATATATGATACAGCTTGAGAGATTCGTATCCAGGGATAGTCCATATAAGGTGTGTAGGTTGCTTAGGTCTATCTATGGACTGAAGCAAGCTTCCTAAAGTTGGAACATAAGATTTGATGAGGCAATAAGATCTTATGACTTCGTTAAGAACGAAGATTAGCCTTGTGTGTACAGGAAGATAAGTGGTAGCGCTATCACCTTTTTGGTGTTGTATATGGATGACATCCTAATCATTGAGAATGATGTAGGAATGCTCTCCACAGTAAAGTCTTGGCTATCTAGACACTTCTCCATGAAGGATTTAGGGGAAGCATCCTACAAATTGGGGATTCAAATTTATAGAGATTGATCTAAGAGGATGCTTGGCTTGTCCCAATCCAAGTACATAGGCACCATTGTCAAAAGGTTTGACTTGAAAAATTCCAAGAGAGGTCTCATACCAATGAGACATGGAATATCACTTTCTAGGAGTATGTCCCTAAAGACTCCTGAAGTAAGTGCACACATCAATATGATACCCTATGCCTTAGCGATAGGGTCTATCATGTATGCTATGTTATGTACTAGGCCTGATATTGCACATGCTCTGAGTGTCACAAGCAGGTATCAGGCGGATCCAGGCTTGGAGGACTGGAAAATAGTAAAGTGTACCCTTAAGTACTTGAGGAGGATTAAGGATCTTTTACTAGTATATGAAGAAAGTAGCCTCAGGGTTGAGGGATACATGGACTCGACCTTTTAGTCCAATATTAATGATGGCAAGTCTAATTCAGGGCTTGTGTTCACCATGAATGGAAGAGTAGTATGCTGGAAGAGTTCAAAGTAAGATACTAATACTGACTCGACCGTAGAGGTAGTAAAGGAGGGAGTCTGGATGAAGCAGTTTATCATAGATTTGGGAGTCGTGTCGAGCAGTGAGGAGCTGATTCCCTTATATTGCGACAACTATGGGGTGATTACTCAAATAAGGGAACCCGGATCTCATCAGAAGTGTTCTGAGGAGGTTCCAACTTATTAGAGAGATTATGGCCTAAAGAGATGTAGTAGTGGAAAGAGTTCCATCCGAAGATAACATTATAGATCCACTGACCAAGCCATTATCTTAGATTATCTTTGAGTGCCACATAGGTCTGATAGGGATCAGACACGTAGGTGATTGGCTTTAGGTCAAGTGGAAGATTGCTAGTTATAGGTGATCTACAAGCTAATCATGTGAGTGATGGCACCTGTAACATGCTGCGTCAATCTCGTTGCTTATAATTATTGGTATTTTCTCATATTATCTGGATGTATATTGTGATGTCCTTGGATCTGTGCAATAGGAATCAGATCATGATGAGATCACGATAATGAGATCGATTCACTTTTAAACATAAACTTTAAATAATCTCGGTAATAGGCTACTCGAGAGGAACATTGAGATAATTGGATAGACTAGTGTGCTGCATACCCATCTATATGATGGAGGTGGCTAATCTCATAGATACTTATGTGGGGACACTAAGGGTATAGTGCAGGTGCTCATTGGAGAATGAGTTCACTGATTGATTCGCTTACGGAATATTGGATGGTTATTGATAACTCATGTCAGACAGCGATTCTGTAGTCCCAGTAGTGTATCTAGTCCTTAGACTTGAGACACTAAGAAAGTCCTGTATGAGTACTCCACTCTTTGATACTGGACTTATAGGTTTGGAAGTTTCAGATCTAGTACAACCGGTTATTGGGAGTGGCAGCCAACCTTACGAGGGCTATTGAGTGTCAATAGAGGATCATCCACTCTCGATTTCATGAGAGAAATATCTCATGTATTCTTGCTTAGGCAAATCCCTAGCCAGGGTCATTCAGATTGAGAGAGGAAGAGTTCTCCGGGAGAATCTAATTAGAACAAAACTTGATTAGAAATAGTATAGGCCTGACAACACCATGCCTGATATACAGTCTCTGGGATATTAGATGGATGAGGGACTATAAGTATATGGTAACTGAGGGTAGATAAGTTCAAAGGATTAGATTCCGTTGTATCGTCTAGGGACTGCGACGTAGTAGCCTAGTACATCCGTAGTCGATAAGTCGAGTGAATTATTATGAAGATAATAATTCACTAAGTCAGAAGGAGTTTTGACAGGTATGACTCATGACCAGCTTGATATTGGGCTTAGAGGATCACACACATATAGTAGGTGTTGCGACGAGTAGAGGTTTGAATATGAGATATCTGCCAGAGCTCCTATTTTATTCGATATCCAAGAAGCCCCAATATTATTGGATCCCATGGATGAGATCCAATAAGAGCTAGATTATTGGGTAGGGACCCATTAATCTAAGAGGCTTGGGTAATTGGATGGAGATCCAATACTCAATAGGGCAGGATCCATTAGGGTTTACAAGGGGCCTCTATAAATAGGAGGGAACCAAAGGTCCATAGGCAGGGGTTCTCTTGGTAGCCACCTCCTGTTCTCCTCTCTCCAGAGAGGAGCATCGTCACAGTCCCTACCATGTAGATACCTCTAGAGAGGAGAATGCTTGACCTCCTTCATCCTCCCCCATGGATCTACAAGAATCTCAAGGATATACGATCTCCCTAGGTACTATCATTCTTCTTACACACGTAGTTTTTGGATTTGTGGATTTATTTTTGATGCACCAATCTTCGCACAACAATGGAACCTTTTGTGGAAATCTAGGAGTTTTATTTTTTGTTCTTCCGCTGCGCATGAGATGTCGCTCCTAGATTTCCCAATAGGAACAAGATGGGAATCACAAGGAATTGTGATCGGTAAGAGTTGCCTACCTTTCTAGGCTTAGCATGATTGGTCGAGTCCCTCGAGATTACATTAAGATGCTGATTGAATCTTGATCCCCACTAGAGATCCACCGGGGGACCTCAAATTCACATACTAGAGGGAGTTATGTGTTTCGTGAGAAAATAGTGGGAGTAGATTAAGATAGAAGTCATTATCTTGATTGTTAATTTTTTTAATAAAATCTATGTTATTTATTTCTGCTACATCTTTATTTTCAAAAAATATCACTTCCAAATCCCTTACGTAGCATGCTTGATGTCAACCACCTCACTGGTCCAAATTACATAGATTGGCTTCGTAACCTGAGAATCGTTCTCACTACGGAGAAAATTGCATACGTCCTTGATACAGTAATGCCTACGCCCGACAAAGGGATAAGCGAGGATAAGATCGCTCACTACGTGAAGTACATAGATGACTCCACTCTTGCTCAGTGTTATATGTTTGGGCTCCATGACTCCTGAGTTATAGAGACAGCATAAAAAGACAACGGTCAGATCCATACTCTTATATCTCCATAAATTGTTTGAGAAATATAAAAGAACTTAGTGATATAAGATATCAAAGAGTCTCTTCCATGCTAAGATGACTAAGGGGACACTAGTTCAAAACCATATCCTTAAGATAATTGAATGGATAGAGAAACTCATATGTCTAAGAATGATTCTAGAGGATAACTTTTGTATGGATCTTGTACTTTAATCTCTATCAGATTCCTTTTCATAGTTCATTATGAATTTTAATATGAATAAGCTTGAGGTGACCCTCATAGAGCTTCTCAATATGTTGAGGGAAGTAGAGAGTACCATCAAGATAGAGAAGCCAGTTCTTTATGTTGGTAAGACCAGAAAGAAAAGGAAGGTAGATAAGTCCCTTAAGAAGGGCAAGGGCAAGGGCAGACTAGGTAAAGCAAATATTGTTAAGAAGGACCCGATAAAGGACAAAGACTAATGCTTTCACTATGGTAAAGATGGGCATTGGAAGAGAAACTACAAAGAGTACCATGCAGAGAAAGCGAAACAGAAGCTTAGAGAAGCTTTAAGTATATTTATAATTAGTCTTTATTTGTTAGACTTTTATAATAACGCATGGGCATTTGATACTGGTAGTACTTATTATATTTGTAATTCATTACAAGTTCTGGCAAGACCTAGGAGATTAGCGAGAGGTGAGATGGACCTCAAAATGGGTAATGGAGCAAAAGTTGTTACAATGGCTATTAGTGAGGTCACCCCATATCTACCTAGTGGAGATACTATTGCATTGGATATATGTTTCTTTGTTCTCTTTATTATTAAAAATATTATTTTAATTTTATATTTTATAGTTAGTGGATATAAATTAGTTTTTGAGAATAATAGTTATTCAGTAATATTGGATGATAAGATCATCACTAGAGGAATATTGCATAATGGTTCATTTATGCTAGATATTGCTACACATATCATGAATGTAAGTGTGTTCAAGAGGAAACGAGATGAGGTGAATAATGCATACCTATGACATTATAGGCTAGGTCATATCCATGAGGGAAGGATTCAAAAGTTTCTAAAGGATGGATACCTAGATCCATTCGACTATGAGTTATATGCGACTTGCGAACATTACCTTCGTAGAAAGATGACCAACTCTCCATTTAGTAGAATTAGAGAGAGACACACTGAGTTATTGGAACTTGTACATAGTGATGTATGTGGTCCCATATCAACCCCGGTCATATGTGGTTATTCCTACTTCATTATTTTTACTAATGATTTCTTTAGATGGACACGTGTACTAGATGAAGTACAAGTCCAAAGTCTTTAAGAAATTCAGGGAATATAAGAATGAAGTAGAGAACCAGACTAGAAAGAGTATCAAGACTCTTTGATCAGATTGAGGAGATGAGTACTTGAATACATAGTTCACCTAGTTCCTCAAGGACTATGGGATTCTATCCTAGTGGATACCTCCTTATACACCCCAGCTCAATGGTGTATCCGAAAGGAGGAATCACACACTGTTAGACATGGTGTGATCCATAATGAGTTTCGTCGACCTACCCATCTTATTTTGGGGATACGTCTTAGAGTCTATAGCTTACTTTCTGAACATAGTTCCAACTAAGTCAGTAGTGTCTACACTGTTGGGAAATCTAGGGGTGATATCACATGTGCAGCAGAAGAATAGAAAACAAAAATCCTAGATTTCCATGAAAAGGTTTCGTCATCGTGTAAAGATTGGTGGGTAAAAATCCGTGAAATAAAAAATTACGTATATAAGAAAGATAGTACATAGGGAGATCGTATATCCCTGAATTCTTGTAGATTAGTGGGAGAGGATGAAGGAGGTCAAGTGTTCTTCTCTTTAGTAGTGATCTACATGGCAGGGGCTATGAAGATACTCTTCAAGGGGAGAGGAGAATATGAGATGGCTACTAGGAAGCCCCAACTGATGGGCCTTTGGTTCCTTCCTATTTATAGAGGCCCCCTATTAACCCTAATGGATCCTGCCCTATTGGGTACTAGATATCCAATAATCTCTTATTGGCTCTTATTAGATCTCATTGATGGGATCCAATAATTTAGGGGCTTATTGGATATCTAATAAGATAGGGGCTTCGACGGATATCTCATATATGAACCTCTACTTGTCGCAATACCTATCAATGTATGTGACCCTCTAGGCCCAATATTGAGCTGGCCATGAGTTATACATGTCAGAACTCCTTCTGACTAAGTGAATTATTATCTCTATAATAATTCACTCGACTCATCGATTACAAACGTACTACGCCACTACACTATAATTCCTAGACGATATAGGGGAATCCAATCCTTTGGATCTATCTATTCTCAGTTATCGTGTACCTATAGTGCCTCATCCATTTAATATACCAAAGACCATATATTGGGTATGGTGTTATCAGACCAATACAATTTCCACTTAAGTCTCACTCTAATCAGATTCTCCTGGATAACTCTTTCTTTCATATACCAGTAAAAGATCCTTAGTCATTCTCAAGTACTTAAGGACACACATTATTTCTTTTCAGTGCTCTAAGCCTGGATCCGCTTGATGCCTGCTCGTGATACTCAGAGCATGTACTATATCAGGCCTGGTACATAGCATAGTATATATGATAGGCCTTGTCGTTGAGGCATAGGGTATTTTATCCATGTCTGCCCTTTCTTTAGGAGTTTTTGAGGACATACTCCTAGAAAGCAATATCCCATGTCTCATCGATATGAAACTTCTCTTGAAAATTTTTATGCCAAATCCTTTAACAATAGTGTCTATGTACCTGGACTAGGACAAGCCAAGTATCCTCTTAGATCTATCTCTATAGATCTAAATCCCCAATATATATAATGCTTCCCCTAAGTCCTTAATGGAGAAGTGTCTAGATAGCAAAGTCTTTACTATGGAGAGCATTTTTACATAATTCCTAATGATCATGATGTCATCTACATACAGCACCAAAAAGGTGATAGTGCACCCACTTACCTTCTTGTATACACAAAACTCATCTTTGTTCTTAACAAAGTCATAAGATATTATCGTCTCATTAAATCTTATGTTCCAACTTTGGGAAGCTTGCTTTAATCCATAGATGGACCTAAGTAATCTGCACACCTTATCTGGACTATTCTTGGACATGAATCCCTTAGATTGTATCATATACACCTCCTCCTTAAGATTGTCGTTGAGGAACATGGTCTTCATGTCCATCTGCCAAATCTCATAATCATAGTATGCTGCAATAGCCAATAGAATTCAGATAAATTTTAGTATGGCTACAGGTGAGAAGGTTTCATCATAGTCAATAGCTTACCTTTAATAATACCCCTTAGCTACTAGCCTTGCTTTATAGGTCTCTACCTTTTCATCTACCTTGGTCTTCTTGAAGATCCACTTATAGCCAACAGGTACGATACCCTCAGGTGCATCAACTAGGTTTTAAATCTTGTCAGAGTACATGAAATTCATCTATGAAATCATAGCTTCTTACCACTTCTTGGAGTTTATACCCATAATAGTTTCCTCGTAGGTTTGAGGATTAATATCCTTAACATCATCTTCTCTGATATGTCTCACATATCTCTCAGGAGGATGAGATACTCTATCGGACCTATGTAAAGTCAGAACTTGTGTGCTATGTATTTAAATAGATTCGGACTGCAGAATAGTGCTTGATCTTGGTTCTCCAACCTCGCTTAACTCTATCATGCTCCCATTGTCTTTACAAAAAATATATTCCTTCTCAAGGAATGCTACTCTCTTGGTTGTAAAGATCTTTTGGTCCTCAGGGTGATAGAAATAATACCCACAAGCTTCCTTGGTGTATCCCACAAACTTACACCATTCTGTCTTAGATTCTAACTTATCAGGATTATGTCTCTTAACATGGGCATGACAACCTCAAATCTTAGCAACCTTAAGATTGAGCTTCTTCATTTTTTATATCTCATATGGTGTAGACACTACCGACTTAGCTGGAACTTTATTCAGAAGATAAGTTACGGACTCTAGGGCATATTTCTAGAATGAGACAAGTAGGTTAATGAAACTCATCATGGATCGCACCATCTAACAGTGTACGATTCCTCCTTTCTGATACATCATTGAGCTATAGTGTATGAGGAGGTGTCCATAGGGACAAAATCCTATGGTCCTTGAGGAACTAAGTGAACTCCGTACTCAAGTATTCTCTTCTTTGATTTGATTGAAGAGTTTTAATACTCTTTCCAATTTGGTTCTGTACTTTATTCTTATATTTTCTGAATTTCTCGAAAGATTTGGATTTGTACTTCATCAAGTACACGTGTTTGTACCTAGAGAAATTGTTAGTGAAAGTAATGAAGTAGGAGTAACCACCTATTAGCCTGGGTTGACATAGGGCCACATATATCACTATGTATGAGTTCTAGCAACTACGTGGCTCTCTCTCTAGTTCCACTAAATGGAGAGTTGGTAAACTTTCTATGAAGACGAGGTTCGCAAGTCGTATATGACTTATAGTCGAATGGATATAAGTATCCAGTCTTCAACAACTTTTGAATCGTTCTTTTATGTATATGACCTAGCCTATAATGCCATAGGTATGCACTGTTCACCTCATCTCGTTTCCTCTTGGACTCACTTATATTCATGATATGTGGAGTAGTGTCTAACATAATCAAACTATTATACAATGTTTCTCTCGTGATGATCTTATCATTCTTAATAATTAAATAACTATTATTCTCAAAAACTACTTTATAACCATTTAATGTCAAACATGAAATGGAAATAACATTTTTGATACTAGAGGGAACAAAATAGTATGTATCTAATACAATGATAGCTCTACCAAGCAGATGTAGGGTAACCTTACCAACAGCAACAATAGCAACTCTTGCTCCATTGACCATCTTGAGGTCCGTCTTGCCTCTCTTTAATTTTCTAAGCCTTGTCAGAACTTGTAACAAATTACAGATATGATAAGCATTGCTAGTATCCAATACCCATGTGTTATCATATGAGTCTTACAAATGGAGACTGATCATAAATGTACCTAAAGCTTCTTTAAGTTTTTGTTTCACCTTCTCTATAATGTACTCTTTGTAGTTTCTCTTCCAATGCCCATCTTTGCCGTAGTGGAAGCACTAGCCTTTGTCTTTTGTCGGGTCTTCTTAGCAACCTTTGCTTTACTCGGTCTGGTCTTACCCTTGCTCTTGCCCTTCTTAAGGGACTTCTCTATCTTCCTTTTCTTTCTGGTCTTACAAGTATAGAGAACTATAAAAAAGAATCTGGTAGGGACTGGAGCATAAGATCCACATATTAGTTATCCTCTAGGACCATTCCTAGACCTGTGAGTTTCTCTATCCACTTAATCATCTTAAGGACATGGTTCTGAACTGGTGTCCCCTTAGTTATCCTGGCATGGAAGAGACTCTCCGATATCTTATAGTGTTGAGTTCTTCCATGTTCCTCAAATAATTTGTGAAGATATAGGAGTATGGATCTGACATCTATCTTTTTATATTATCTTTGTAACTCGGGAGTCATGGAGCCCAACATGTAACACTGAACAATAGTGGAGTTATTTGTGTACTTCATATAGCGAGTGATCTCATCCTTGCTTGCCCCTTCGTATGGCGTAGGTATCACTATATCAAGGGCGTACATGATTTTCTCCGTTGTGAGAACTATTCTCAGGTTATGGAGCCAATATGCATAGTTTAGACTAGTGAGGCGGTTGGCATCAAGTATACCATGTAGAGGGTCTAATGGTAATATTTTCTAAAAATAAATATATAGTAGAAATAAATAACATATAGATTTTATATAAATATAAATAATCAAGATAAGGACTTCTATTTTGACGTGCTCCCACTATTTTTCTAGAAAGTCACGTGACACTATCAGCACGTGAAACAAAAGTCCCCGACAGACTTCTAATGGGGATTGACAACCAATCGGTGTTTTAGTATAACCTCGAGGGACTCGACCAATCACACTGAGCCTAAAAGGTAGACAACTCTTACTGATCATAACTTTTTATGATTCCCTTCTTGTTTGGCCTTCAAACTACCATGGCCTTGAGGGACTCGACCAACCATGATGTTCGGTTAAGTCATGACCATCGTTACAAGATGAGTCTGATTTGATGATATGCCATCGAGGGACTCAACCAAGCATACCATGTCCTTAGGTCACCGGTGACATTCTATGTTATAGGCATGATAGTGAATTACGATATAGGTGAGACTCAAGGGACTCGATCAACTCAACCTACACCGGGAATCGGCCCCTATCTATAATGATGGAAGGTCATGTGGGTCAATCTAATTGTCTCACGTTTACTAATTTAATATTATCGAGAGAGGAGATTTTTAATTCGGTCTCCTAATATAGCGTGTCATACATATACATATTTAATATATATCTACAATGCATACAAGTATATATATATATATATATATATATATATATATATATATATATATATAGTAGGTGTATAAGCAATCACATATCACATGAGCAATCACACCAGATTATCATGGACCACATCCTAATATGATCAAGCCCGAGCTAGTGAGCCCAATCACTCACATTAAGATCTATGTATGTAGTGGCGCACCACCATACCCTGTGATATGTTGAATCTCAAATTTTGATAATGAAACTAATTGATTATGTTTTGGTAATCTAACTATGTTCTGAGTCATGCAGGTCTACTCTCGATTCAAGATTAGATAATTAACGTAGGAAGAATCAACGTTGCGTTGGAGGAGAACACGTAAGGAAATTGGGTGTCGAGCCGAAAGTCCGATCCACAATCAGCAAAAGGCTTCAGACAAAGAAATTGAGCATCGGGCCAAGAAGAGTGGAGTTGCACCAAGGAAATCATGGTTGCGGGTGTCAACTACTGATTGGGCAATATGCCGCAAGAGAGAACGATGCGTCGAAGAATCGAATGAAGTATCGACCAATGACGTGCCAGACAATAAGATGTTGATTTGTATTATCAAATTTGTCTAGATCAAAGTAGAAGTAGTTTAATTGGGTTATAGTTGGGCCAACCTAGTTAGGGGCTAATTGGGCCCGTACCTGGATGAGTTTAGGCCGGACTCAAGGCCCAAATAGGGTTGTTGAACCCTGTTTGGCGGTGGCATCGATAGACTAGGGCGGTGGTACCGCCTAGGGCTCGGCCTCCTAGGTTGTCTAGGCGGTGGTACCGCCCAATGTCAATGTACTTGGGCGGTGGTACCGTCCAATACACTGATAGTGGCAGTGTGCCCAAGCGGTGGTACTGCCCAGTGATAACCCTCTAGTGGTGGTACTGCTAATACCCGAAAAACCCAGGATGAGATTATTTTTGGCTCCAAGTTTGAATCTAATTGGAGTCTATAAATACCCTTTTTATCCCTAGGTAGAATACACAAGCATAGAGAATTTGAAAGTAGAGAAACGCTGTAAAATTCACTTGAGAAGTCTCTCCTTTGGACTTAGATTATTTTTAGTTTAAAGTGAGGAGAGAGTGCTTATAAGAGGTTGATCTCTTAAACCTGTAAAAGGAGAATTGAGCTGTAAGGGACTTTGTCCTCGCCCATTGGAAGGAGGACTACTTGTGGAAAGCCAATGGCCTGAAGAGAAGAGGAATCAGGAGTGGACGTAGGTCAGATGACCGAACCACTATAAAATCATTGTGTTCTTCTCTTGGTGCATATTTTACATTTGCTGCATTTCAATTCTTACTTCACTACAATAGTTTGATCTCCTCTTCTCTACTCTCTTACGAACTCTCTCAACTCAAATGGTTTTCTGAAATTGTCTTCGACGTGTAAAATTTCTCAATGCATAAAGTTTTTCAGAATTGGTTTAAATCATCGATTTTTATTTATTGCACTAATTCACTCCTCCTTTTAGTGTCATTCTCGATCCCCAACAAGTGGTATCATAGTCATGCTGTTTCTCTTTTGGATTCACAATCACGAGAAATGACTCTTCACGACTTTCAAGAGAGTTTTTTGATCATTCGTCCTCTCTTGTTTAACGGGTCAAACTACACTTATTGAAAAATTCGAATGAGAATTTTCTTGCTTTTATTAAATTTGGATTTATGGAATATCATCGAAAATGATTTTCAAACTCCTTCTAAACCAATGAACGAATGATCGAATTTAGAGAAAAAATCTTTTTTCTTAAATGCAAAAGCTATGAAAAGCCTTATTTTGCACCTTGGACAAAACCAAGTTTAATCGTGTTTCTACTTGTGAAACAACTTTCAATATTTGGCGCACATTTAAAATCATGCATGAGGGCACTAATAGAGTCAAAGACTTGAAAGCAAACCTATTAATGCACGATTTTAAGATTTTTCGATTGGCACCAAGTGAGACTATCGGTAACATGTGCGCCCATTTCATGGATGTCGTCAATAGTTTGAGAGCCCTTAGTAAATCTTTTTTGGATTTTGATCTCATAAACAAGATTTTAAGATCTCTTCTAAAAAGGTGAGATCCAAAAGTAACCGCTATACAAGAAGCTAAAAATTTAAATGTCTTATATCTTGAAGAACTCATTGGGTCTTTAATGACCTATGAAATGACTTTTGTAGAACATGATGAACTTGAGAACCACCTTCCAAAGAACAAGAAAGATTTGAAACTTTAAACTATAGAATACCACTTGAGAGAAAGCTCAAGTGATGAGGACGATAATGATGAGAACTTTAAACTTTTGACAATGAACCTTAAAAAAATTATAAAACATAAGTTAAAGAACAAAAATAAAATTGAAAAGAAGAAGAGGCTACCGAAGACGAAGAAAGCACCGAAAGATGAATCAAGTGATGGAGTTGAAAATGCACCTTAATGGCCTTTAACTACAAGATAAGCAATTCAAACAAAACCCGATTGCTTTATGAAATTACTTGATATTTTTCATGAATTACTTAATTTAGGTTGTAGGAAATAAAAATTATTTTCAAAAATTATATTATGCTTTTCCTTTTAGTATTTTTGAAAATTAAAAATTATGAATGATGATTGGTTGAGTTGTGATAATGCTTGATCAATTCCATGTATGCTTTCCATATCGGTTTTTGATTTTAAATATGATGCATATCTATATATGTTAATCTCTTAAAAGTGTTTTAATGATAGATGCTTGTATCATGCTTATGATTTGAGATCTTCTATTTTGGATTAATGAGTCTTAATCATTTTTATGACGAAATTTTTAGATGACGTGTCATATTTTTTGGAAACTTGTGTTTCATTTTAAATTTGATACACATTTTTTTATACAAAAACGACTTGAGCATGCTTACATTTAATCAATCTACGTTGTTTTTAATAAATTTTCCGAATGAAAGATCTTGATGATGATTTCAGATTCATATGATGATACATGGCTTTCGAATGAAAAATTTGAACATACCTTATGAAATCATTCTTAATAATGATGAAATGAACATGTTAAAAGGTTGTCATCATACTTAATAATGTTAAATGTTTGTATCATGCTTGATGATTTGAAATCTTATATTTCGAAATAATGTGCCTCTTGGTCTTGATGATATTTATGACGAAATTGGTTTCCAACAAGATGCATCGTTTTAACACAAAAAATAATATTAATTATCATGACAATTGCATGAATTGAATCATAAAATTGGAAAATGTACTATCATGATGTTTTATGTTTGGTCTTGATGGTTTTGATGACGAAACGTGTGTTTTGATTTTAAACATTATACATATATATGCATGTTATGAATCTCTTGAATCGAATTTTTTTTGGAAGATGCCACATGTTTGATATGTTATATCATTCGACTTGGTGGTTTTTATGAAGAAGTTTGCCTTTTCAATTTTGAACATTGATACTTGTTTTTATTGAAGGCAAAGGCTTGCGTATAAGAAGCAAATCACATGAATATAAGCTTATAAAAATAAAATGCAATTCTCTATCTCAATCTTATCGATTTTTTTAATAAGAAATTCATGAATCTATGCTTGTCATTTACAAATTTCTTGAATGAGATTTGACAAATGATTGATTCATGTTTACAACTAAAGATGTATTGTAAATATGAATTCTTGTGAATATCTAGAAAGTGATTTTGATGATTTGATGATTTGATGATTTGAATGAGTTTTATGAATCATGATTTCTTGAAACTACATATTTGAATTTTTTTTATTGAAATCTTGACCTTGATAACTTGAAACTCTTTACAAATCAAGATCGTATATCATGCTTCTTCCGAGAATTTTTTAAATGAAATATAACTTATCTTTTGATTTTTCAGAACTCAATACTTGAATTTTTATGAATTCATAATCTTGATAACTTGAAAATTCTTTTGCATGAATCATGTTCTTCTTGATATGATATCTTTCATAACATAGAAATGACATGATTACTATAGCTTGTATGCATCATGTGATGATTGAAATAATGATTGATGCAAAATTATTTGATATGAAAAGTTGTTGTAAAAAGGAAGAAAACTATCATTGTAATGAAAGCACAATAGCTAGCATTTTTGTTATCAATTGTTGAATCTTGTACAAAATTATTTGATTGAAATATTAATCCTCCCTTTCTTTTTGACATTGACAAAGGGGGAGAAGGGTTTGCTAGCTTGCGTATTGCAAATAAAAGCAAAATTACTATTATGCGAAGAAAGAAAAACTTGCAAGCTTGCACTTCTTAAAAGAGAAGAAAGAAATTGCAAAGTTGCATATTTTTAACTTGTTAGCTTGCATGATTATAGTGATGTAAAGTTTATAAAATTGCTAGCTCATTACAACAAAAGTTACTAGCTTGCATTCTTCGAAGAGGAAGCAAAAGTGCTAGCTCGATCATTGTAAAGAAATAACTTGTCATCTTAAACATTTCAAAAATTGCTAGCTTACAAAGGCAAAATTAAGTTGCACTTATCAAAAAAAAAGAAAAAGAAACAAGTACTATCTTGCCTATTGTGAGAAACAAAGTACAAACTTGCACATCTCAAGAAGCAAGTGATGAATTGTTATGCTTGCACATCCTTTAAAACTTGCTATGACTGAATGTTGTAAACTTAATATTGTAAATTCTACTAGTATGATTGTCAAAATTTACATATCTTTTAAACTAGCTAGATGCTACTTCTCCTTTTTGTTGATGACAAAGGGGGAGAAGTATATTGATGATTTTATATAATGTATGATGTTTGAATATTTTAAAAAATTTGCATAAATTTTTGATAACATGTTACTTGGATTTTTTTTAAATCTAAGGGACCTATCAATATGGCATATTGATAGGGGGAGTTTGTTTAAACTTCAGGAGTTACGGTTAATTCCGTCATCAACTAGTTGTCATCATAAAAAAGGAGAAGATTATTGAATCTCAAATTTTGATGATAAAACTAATTGATTATATTTTGGTAATCTAACTATGTTTTGAGTCACGCAGGTCTACTCTTGATTAGGATTAGACAATTGACGCAGGAAGAATCAACGTTGCGTCGGAGAACATGTCAGGAAATTGTGTGTCGAGTTAGAGGTCCGGTCGATGATCAGCAGAAGACTTCGGACAAAGAAATCAGGTATCGAGCCAAGAAGAGCAGAGTTGCGCCAAGGAGATCAGGGTTGCGGGCGTCAACTACTAATTGGGCAACAGGTCACAAGAGAGGACGATGCGTCGAAGAACTGGACGAAGTGCTGACCAATAATGTGTCGGGCAATAGGATGTTGATTCGCATTGTAAAATTTGTTTAGATCGAAGTAGTAGTAATTGGATTGTAATTAGGCCAACCTAGTTATGGGCCAATTGGGCCTGTACTTGGATGAGTTTAGGCCGGACTCAAGACCCAAATAGAGTTATTGAACCTTGTCTGGCGGTGGCACCACCAGACTGGGGTGATGGTACCGCCCAGGGCTCAGTCGCCCAGGTTGTCTAGGCAATGGTATCACCCAGTGTTAGTGTACCAAGGCGGTGGTACCACCCAATACACTGATAGTGGCAATGTGCCCAGGCGGTGGTACCACCTAGTGACAAAACCCTATGGTGGTGGTACCGTTAGTACCCAAAAAAACCCGGGATGAGATGATTTTTGGCTCCAAGTTTGAATCTAATTGGAGTCTATAAATATCCCTCTCATCCTTGGGTAGAATACACAAGCATAGAGAATTTGAAAGTAGAGAAACATTGTAAAATTCACTTGAGAAATCCCTCCTCTAGACTTAGATTGTTTTTAGTTTAAAGTGAGAAGAGAGTGCTTGTAAGAGGTTAATCTCTTGAACCTGTAAAAGGAGAATTGAGTTGTAAGGGACTTAGTCCTCGCCTATTGGAAGGAAGACTACTAGTGGAAAGCTGGTGGCCTCAAGAGAAGAGGAATCGGGAGTAGACATAGTATCACGAACTTAGCTAGTTTTGCCTAAGTTGTGCAGCACCCTTGCGTGTCCGTTTGCAAAGGTCAGCCTCCTCGAAACCTCCTATGATCCCTTAGGATGTGCAAAAGAGAAGACGAAATAGAAAAAAACGCTTCACACGGGATCTACAAGCAACCTTTTCAACAAAACACTTTATAATCAATACAAATTCTAACCATGAATATCACAAGTTCAGAACAGTTGTACAACAAAGGTATAAAATTGGTCCACTATAAACTGAAATCTAGTACAAGTGTCAACCTGACATAACTTTATATACAAGCCTACAATAACTGTCAAACTTACTCAAATGGGGTTGTTAAGCCTTTAGCTAGCCCTTTACAAGCTTTACAAAGCTAGAACAAACCAAAAAGATATCGACACGCATAAGCATTACACCGAACAAGCCGTTTAGAATTTATCCATGAAATTCTCCCCCACTTATTCCTTCAGCATCCTCGTCGAAGCCTCTGCTGACATTGTAACTCCTTGCCTTTACTGGATCTTCAATCTTCTGCTCCTGCTGCGATGCGCCCCTCGGCTCCCATTTGTTCTCTGCTTGTTGTTGTTGAGTCATTAAAATTTAATTCGTCATACTGCTTCAACTCGCTAATGACTCTGACTCTGGTGTGGGGTCAGTAGAGTTAGGCTGATCCTTACTAGTTCTTGCAGATTTATCTGTTGAAGGAAAAGACCATCCTTGATATGCGCTAGTCTTCAAATTCTTCTTATATTTTGAATTGGATAGATGCTTGTTGGAGTTTTAACGAGCATCGCCTCACAAACTTTAAAGTTTTTAAGTCCTTCCTCTATAAAATTTTTCTATCGAATCTTCTTCCACTTAGTTGTCTCGTCTATGTAGGTTCACATCACTTTCGCTTTCGATTGGCATTCAGTTGGGAAATGAAGCGGATAATCTACTCTCAGTAACATTGATCACCATTGGTGAGAACTTGACAACTGTTGTCTTCCATTAGTCTTTTCGAAGGGTCTTTAAATCTGTTCAGAGCTTTTCTACTGGATAACTAAGAGAGCTGGGGGTACTCAGTTTCACCTATTCTCTTGAGATTTGAGAAGGCAAAGGTTACTTGGCTTCGCTCACCTTCTTGAGGTTGTACTTCATGCATCGAGTTAGTTACTAGACTTTGCCTGCTCTTAGCTCACACTTCCGAGGTACTTGAATTATTTGCAATCCTTGCATTGAGTTAGCTACTGTGATTTACCTTCTCAATGCTGTTGAACTTCTAGAATACAAGAAGTTATCACTCTAACTTGGAGCAAATCTTCGATAGATTTGGTCGCTTTTAGGATTGTACCGCCTTCTCCATTATTTTTGCCACCTACTCTTTTGAGTAGTAAAGGTACAGTACTATGTACTGCCTGCTTCATTCCTTGGTCATGCACTCTTGCATCAACCCAAAGTCCTTCACTTATGACCATCTTGATGAGAAGTCCATTGACACCGATCTTACGAAGTTTCCTTGTCTCTGCCCTTCAGCCTTGTCTTAGTACTTGAAGTTCACCTTTGCATTCTCTACCTCCTCAGCCCATCTCATGACCAAGTGCTGTCCCTTCATGAGAGCAAGAGATCAATGACTCCATGGAAGTCCCGTCTCTACTGTACCATGGCACTGCCATGCCCATGGCACTACTATCCATTGTCTCACATCTGCATCCGTTCTTCATGATCGATAGATCCGCCTTTGTGGCACTACGACACTACTCTGAGTCCACCTTCATTCTAACCGATGCTTGGTTTTTGGGTAGCTGAGTCCCTCAGGACTCGTCATTGCTTCCTAGCCCTTTTTCGACCACCTGCTTCAACACCTCTGTGTTCTCTAAGCAGTTCCCCTTGGTCGATAGAAAGATAGGCTGTAACTCCCATGCATGGCCTCCGCCATTATGTTGTAGGGCTTACACCGATTTTGTTCTCCTTAGCTTCATTGGTCGCAACGTTCGCTTAGTCGGCCTTGTCCTCTGACTTGTTGGGCTCCCTTAAGTGAATATGAGCTCTAAAGCAGTCCAACTCTTCAGTCACTTTAATCATACCTCTATATAATCTAATCCCCCTATGAGACTCACTAGTGCTTGCATCTGAACTTCTCCCTTGGTAGTGCACAACCCCCATAAGCTAACGTCTAAGGCTTTCGTTCAATGCAACATTCGATGCACATACAGAAGATCTGCCTCTATGGTACCATAGCATTTCCTCCTTGAATTCATAGCTCTTCTTGTTGTCGTATTGCTCACTAGAGTGGAGCTTCCAGTCATGCTCCCGATCATACCTCCCTATGACCTTGTCCCTCATAGGACAAGTCTTGCGTGTGTCGCATTGTCCCTCTGACTTGTCGGCCTCCCTTAAGCGAATGTGAGCTCTGAAGCAATCCAACTCTTTAGCTGCTCCAATCATACCTCTATATGATCCAGTCCCCCCATGAGACTCACTGGTACTTGTATCTGAACTTCTCCCTCAGTAGTGCATAGCTCCCATAAGTTGATGCCCAAGGCTTTCATTTAATGCAACATTTGATGCACGCATGGAAGACCCACCTCTATGGTACCATGGCATTCCCTCCTTGAATCTATAGCTTTTCTTGTCATTGTATTGCTCACAGAAGTGGAGCTCCCAGTTGCGCTCCCAATCATATCTCCGTATGACCTTGTCCCTTATGGGACAAGTCTTGTGTGTGTCGCATTGCCTCGAACTATTCTCCACCACGATCCATTGTACCATGTTGCCTCCTGGTGACATCTCCTTGCATTCTGATCCTTTTGGTATGAACTCGAACTACGATCTTTCCATGTGTGGCCTCCGCTAACATATTATAGGGCCTTTGCCACCTTCGATTTTATTCGCTCCTTTGGCAATCGACCTTCGTCCACCCGCTTTTGGGTCACACCTGGACGAAGCATAGCTCTAGGATAGTTCGTCACCTAGTAGCTCCTCTGAAGTCCCCTGACTTTACTGAAATTGGTGCACTATTATCTGGATCCTAGGCCTCTACCCCTACTAACACAATCTCTACTGCGCACCACTTTCCTTATGGCAACTTGACTACACTATAGCATATTCTTCAAGAGTGCCTGCCTCTACATCCTCTTGCCCCGTGCCAAGGATTCCTAATACCAACTTCACCTCTGCAAGTTGTGTCACCTTAGTTCCTCCGTCAAATGTTTCATTGAGATAAGGTGCATGTGCTCTGAAGCTCCATCTGTCCTTGGCACTATGCAAGATGAGTTTGCTTTATCAGAATAAGGAACCCATGGAACGACATGATCCTACTCCTGCCTCTGCAAGAGTCCATATCCTTGATCTTTGTCTAAGGAAAGCTCCAAGCCTCTGCTCCATGTTCCATCTTCTATGCCAACTCCCTTCATGCGGCTTGGGAACATCACTAAGTTACCCCCAAGTTGCTCCGCTTTTTGATTTGTATTAAGTTAATGGTGGCCCTCGCACCTACCATTCCACGGGTCAACCCTGTGTTGAGTTCGATCTCCCTATTGGCTCCAAATGTGCCTTCACTTTGTGTTGCCTTGGGTTGCTCCCATACTTGATCTCGCTATGCATCCACTAACGCATTTCCTCTTGTGAGATCATGCGATGATTCTTCGTCACTCACTCGATCCGTTGAGCTTTTTCTTGAGGTACTCCTCCTCAATATGTGCGGTCCGTTGCATATGATTCTCCCTCTAGAGAACCCTGGATTTATCCCTCCTAGATATCTTTCTCGTTGGAGCAATTTCTCTCTTCACATCCTTCCCTTTGGAAGTTTTGGAGACCAGCATCCCCTTGGACAACTCCACCTTGCTAAACAAACTATGCACTATTTTGCCTCCACAAAAGCACATGCTAGATTGTGACTCTTCGCCAATACAGCTCCCATTGTACCCCTTTGGGTCTAGCAACATGCTGAATCTACTGCATACTTTAGCCTCTTACGAACGTATCCTGCTCATGCTGAAGAGAAAGTTTCAATGCTCGATGGTGCCAACCTTCGACCGCCTTGGGATGTCCATGGACAGTCCGTCGTCCGAATACAAGCCCTTGCATGAGTATCGAATTCCTTGAGTTTGTAATTCCCCTCACCTCTGTGAGCTTTGCACAACTCTTTCGATCACTGAACAACCCACTCCACTTTGCATGGTCTCATCCTTTACCAAGTGCTCTGCTTGCCTCGAGCATCATCAAGTTTGGTTGCCAGCATCGAGCCACTGCTCGAACTCAACCATCCAAACCTTTGGGTGCTATGTAATTCTTCTTAGCTTGTTTGTTCTCGTGGTGCCTCTTACATGAAGGGTTGGCCATTCCTCTGAATACCATTCTCGGATGCCCACTCCTCTGAGTGACTCCTTTCCCTATAACACCATGTCTGTTTGCCCCAAACGGTCGTGCATGCTGGCTGCCCTCAACGTAGCCCCGCTAGGTCTCCCATGTTTACATGCTAAGTATTTCTATGTGTGCTTGTCCCACTCTAATACTAACTGTCACAAACTTAGCTAGTTTTGCCTAAGTCGTGCGGCACCCTTGCGTATCCATCTGCAAAGATTAGCCTCCCCGAAACCTCCTATGATCCCTTAAGACCTGCAAAAGAGAAGATATGACAAAAAAAAACGCTTAACACGGGATCCACAAGCAACCCTTTCAGCAAAACACTTTATAGTTAATGCAAATTCTAACCATGGATATCACAAGTTCAGAATGATTACACAACAAAGGTATAAAATTAGTCCACTATAGACCAAAATCTAGTACAAGTGTCCATTTGATATAAACTTTATATACAAGCCTACAATGGTTGCTAAACACACTCAAATGAGGCTATTAAGCCTTTAGCTAGCCCTTTACAAGCTTTACAAAGCTAAAACAAATCGAAAAGACATGGACATGCGTAAGCATTACACCGAATAAGCCGTTTACAATTTGTCTATGACAATAGGTCGGATGACTGAACCACTATAAAATCGGTGCGTTCTTATCTTGGTGCATATTTTATATTTGCTACATTTCAATTCTTACTTCATTGTATTAGTTCAATCTCCTCTTCTCTACTCTCTTACAAACTCTCTCGACTTAAACAATTTTTCAAAATCGTCTTCGACGGACAAAATTTCTCAATGCATAAAGTTTTTCGGAATTGGTTTAAATCGTTGATTTTTATCCGCTGTACTAATTCACCCTGCCCTCTTAGTGTCATTCTCGATCCCCAATATGATCATCTATCTCATTCTCGTCGGTTTTGTTGCCATCTCGGCGCATCTCTATGTGTTGCGATTGTCCATCTCGATCTCGTGGGTCCCACTATCACTTCCACGCTCCTACTGTACCTTATTGTATAATTACAACATAATTACAGACACATAAGCCCGACAATAAAAGAAAAAAATAGAGGCTCGTAGGCCACAATAGTAATAATAATAATGATCATATCATACACATACATCACATCACATGGTACATGATCATTTGTCCACATCATGCATCACATGTACATATCATTATATAGGACTACTAGATAAATAATAATAGTTAATAAAATATTTTAATTAACTAATAATTTTTTAAAATAGGGGACATATAGAGAATTTTCTAAATTATGAAGGGTATTTTGATAATTTGGGCAGAAAGGACACACCCTGGAATTTTTAAATTTTTGAAGGGTCGAACCACCTTTTTCCCAAAACCCCTTTCCTTTGTTATTATGCTGCATTGTGACCGCCGCCACCCTATCAGCGATGGCCATTATGGGTAGGCACCCCTACCGGTGATGTGCCCCCGGCGGCGGTCACCCCTTGTGGGCGAGGCCGCCACCTTATTGTCACGGACTTAGCTGGTTTTGCCTAAGCCGTGCGGCACCAATGCGTATCACCGCAAAGGTCAGCCTCCCCGAAATCTCCTGCAATCCCTTAGGACCAACGAAAGAGAAGACGGGACAGAAAAAGCGCTTCACACGGGATCCGCAAGCCACTTTTTTAGCAAACACTATATAGCCGATGCACATTCCAACCATGGATATTACAAGCTCAGAACGGTTGCACAACAAAGGCATAAAATTGGTCCACTACAGACCGAATCTAGTACAAGTGTCCACATGACACAAACTTTCTATACAAGCCGACAATGGCTGCCAAACTCACTCAAATTGGGCATTTAGCTTTTGGCAAGCCCTTTACAAGTAATAACAAACCAAAAGGGACACGGACACACATAAGTGTTACACCGAACAAGCCGTTTACAATTTTGTCCATGACATTCTCCCCCACTTATTCCTTCGACGTCCTCGTTGAAGCCTTTGCTGACGCTGCAACTTCTTTTCTTTGTTGGGTCTTTGATCTTCTGCTCCTGCTGCGATGCGCCCCTTTGACTCCCAATTGTTCTCCGCTTGTTGTTGTTGAGTCGTCGAACTTTAATCCGTCATGCTGCTTTAACTCGCCAATGACTCTGACTCTGTTGTGGGGTTGGTAGAGTTATGCTGATCCTTGTTGGTTCTTGCGGATTGATCTGATGAAGAAAAAAGACCATCTTTGATATGCGCCAATCTTTAAATTCTTCTTGTCTCCTGAACTGGATAGATGCTTGTTGGAGCTTTGACGAGCATCGCCTCGCAACCTTTCAAGTTTTCCGGTCCTTCCTTCGCAAAATTTGCCCATCGAATCTTCTTCCACTTAATTGTCTTGCCCAAGTAGGCTCGCATCACTTCCGCTTTCGATTGGCATTCAATTGGGAAATGAAGCGGACAATCTACTCAAGAGTATAATCGATCACCGTTGGTGAGGACTTAACAACTGTTGTCTTCCATTAGTCTCTTCGAAAGGTCTTCAAATTTATGTAGAGCTCCTCTGCTAGATAACTAAGAGAGCTGGGGTACTCGGTTTCACCCATTCTCTTGAGAGTTGAGAAGGCAAAGGTTACTTGTCTTCGCTTGCCTCCTCGAGTTTGTACTTCGTACGTCGAGCTGGTTACTAGACTTCGCCTGCTCTTAGCTCACACTTCCGAAGCACTTGAAGTGTTTGCAATCCTTGCGCTGAGTTAGCTACTATGATTCACCTTCTCATTGCCATTGAACTTCTGGAATGCAAGAAGTTATCACTCTGACTTGGAGTAAGTCTCCGGTAGATCTGGTTGCCTTTGGGATTGTACCGCCTTCTCCATCATTTCTGTCGTCGACTCCTTTGAGTAGCAAAGGTACAGCACCGCGTACTGTCTGCTCCGATCCTTGGTCATGCACTCTTGCATCGACCCGAAGTCCTTCACTCACGACTATCTTGATGGAAAGTCTGTTGACACTAGTCTTACGAAGTTCTCTGGCTTCTGCTCTTCAGCCTTATCTTGGTACATGGAGTTTGCCAAAGCATTCTCCTCCTCCATGGCCCATATCACGACCAAGTGCTCTCCCTCTAAGAGAACAAGGGATTGATGACTCCCCAGAAGTCCCGCCTCAGCGGTACCATGGCACTGTGACGCCCATGGCACTACTATCCGTTGTCTCGTATCTGCATCCCTTCTTCGTGATCGGTAGATCCGCCTCTATGGCATTGTGACACTCCTCTGAGTTCACCTTCAATCTAACCGATGATTGATCTTGGGTAGCTGAGTCCCTCTTGGACTCGTCATTGCTTCCTCGCCATATTTCGACCACTTACTTTAACACCTATGTGTTCTTTGGGCAGTTCCACTTGGTCGCTGGAAAGACAGACTACAACTCCCATGTATGGCCACCGCCACTCATGTTGCAGGACTTGCACCATTTCTGTTCTCCTTAGCTTCATTTGTTGCAATGTTCGCTTACTCGGCCTTATCCTCTGACTTGCCGGGCTCCCTTAAGCGAATGTGAGCTCTGAAGTAGTTCCACTCTTCAGCAGCTCCGATCATACCTCTGTATGATCTAGTCCCCCTGTGGGACTCCCTAGTACTTGCATCTGAACTTCTTCCTCGATAGTGCACAGCCCCTATAAGCTGATGTCCAAGGCTTCCATTCAATGCAACATTCGATGCATGCACGGAAGACCCACCTCTGTGGTACCATGGCATTCACTGCTTGAATCCATAGCTCTTCTTGCCGTCGTGTTATTCATCGAAATGGAGCTCCCAGTCGCACTCCCGATCATACCTCTACATGATCTAGTCCCCCCCATGGGACTCACTGTGTGTGTCGACTTGCCGCGAACTTTTCCACCACGATCTGCTGTATCATGTCGCCGCCTGGTGACATCTCCCTGCATCCTGATCCCTGTGGTATGAACTCGAACTGCGATATCTCCATGTGTGGACTCCGCCAACACATCGCAAGGCCTTCGCCAGCTTAGATTCTGTTCGCTCCTTTGGCAATCAACCTTCGTCCACCCACTCTCGGGTCACACTCGGACGAAGCCTGGCTCTATGACAGTCCATCGCCTAGTAGCTCCTCTGAAGTCCCCTGACTTCGCTGAAATTAGTGCACCATTGTCTGGATCCTGGGTTTCTGCCCCTACCCGCACAATCTCCGCTGTGCACCGCTTTCCTCATGGCAACTCGAATGACAACACTGTGGCATATTCTTCAAGAGTAACTATCTCTGCGTCCTCTTGCCCCGTGTCAAGGCCTTTTGACACCAACTTTGCCTCAGCAAACTGCGTCGCCTTAGAATCTCCACCAAATGCTTCATCGAGATAAAGTGCATGTGCCTCAAAGCTCCCTTTGTCTTTGGCACCATGCAAGATGAGTCGGCTCCATATGAATATGAAACCCATGGAACGACGTGATCCGATTCCTGCCTCTACAAGAGTCCATGTCCTTCACCTCTGTCTAAGGAAAGCTCCAAGCCTCCGCTCCACATTCCATCTTCTAAACCAACTCCCTTTATGCGGCTTGGGTACTTCACCAAGTTACCCCCAAGTTGCTTTGCTTCTCGATTTGCATTACGTTGATGGTGGCCCTCACGCCCACCATTCCACGGGTCAGCCCTCTGTTGAGTCCGATCTCCCTATCGGCTCTAAGTGTGCCTTCACTTTGTGTCGCCTTGGGTTGCTCCCCCACTTGATCTCACTATGCATCCACCAACGCATCACCACTTGCGAGATCATGCAATGACTCTTTACCGCTCACTCGATCCATCGAGCTTCGTCTTGAGGTACTCAACTAATGCGGTTCATTGCACATGATTCTACTTCTGTAGAACCGAGACTTATCCCTCCTGGGTATCTGCCCCGTTGGAGCAACTTCTCTCTTCGCATCCTTCCCTTTGGGAAGTTTAGGAAACCACCATCCTCTTGGACTACTTCGCCTCTGCTGAACAAACTGTGCCCAATTCTGCCTTTGTAAATGCACTTGGTAGATTGTGACACTTCGCCAATACAGCTCGCACTTGCACCCCTGGGTCTAGCAAAATGCTGAACTCTGCTGCACACTTCACCTCTTACGAAAGTATCCTGCACATGCCGAAGAGAAAGTTTTAATGCTCCATGGCGCTGACCTTCGATCGCCTTGGGATGACCGCGAACAATCCATCGTCCGCATGCAAGGCCATGCATGAGTATCAAATTCCTTGAGTTTATAACTCTTTCGATCGTTGAACAACCCACTCCACCTTGCCCGGTCTCATCCTTTGCCAAGCACTCCGCTTACCTCGAGCACCATCAAGGTTGGGTGTTAACGTCGAGCCACTACTCGAACTCGGTCATCCCGACCTTTGTGCGCTCCGCAATTCTTCTTAGCTTGTTGTACTCATGGTGCCTCGCTAGGTCCCCCACGTTTGCATGCTAAGTGTTTGTAAGTGGGCTTGTCCCGCTCTGATACCATCTGTCACGGACTTAGCTGGTTTTGCCTAAGCCGTGCGGCACCAATGCGTATCACCGCAAAGGTCAGCCTCCCCGAAATCTCCTACAATCCCTTAGGACCAACGAAAGAGAAGACGGGACAGAGAAAGCGCTTCACACGGGATCCGCAAGCCACTCTTTTAGCAAACACTTTATAGCCGATGCACATTCCAACCATGGATATTACAAGCTCAGAACAGTTGCACAACAAAGGCATAAAATTGGTCCACTACAGACCGAATCTAGTACAAGTGTCCACATGACACAAACTTTCTGTACAAGCCGACAATGGCTGCCAAACTCACTCAAATTGGGCATTTAGCCTTTGGCAAGCCCTTTACAAGTAATAACAAACCAAAAGGGACACGGACACACATAAGTGTTACACCGAACAAGCCGTTTACAATTTTGTCCGTGACATTATGGGTGCCATTGAGGTGCCCCTTAAGGTCGAGCGTAGCCCATGCCGTTGCAGCTTGCTCGCTCGTGGGCGTAGTCAGTAGCCTACAGGTGGCGCCTGCCTACCGACCCCTTGCTCGTAGTCACCATCGCTGCAAGTAGGCCACCGGAGGTTGTTAGGATCAATTCGGCACTAAGAGGGGGGGGGGGCAATTAGTGCAGTGGTAAAATACAATGAATTCGGTGATTTAAACAATTTTGAAAAACTTCGTATGATAAAAATAATTGTTTCGATTAAAACCGATTTCGATTGAAATGTATTAGAAAGATGTTAAACTTGAAGGCTTTTGCAAGTGAGAGAAGCAGAGGAAGTAATGAGGTTTGCAGAAAGATAAATTGCAAAGAAGATAAATGCAAACCCGATTTTTATAGTGGTTCAGTCATACGACCTACGTCCACTCCCGGTTCCTCTTCACTTGAGGCCATCGACTTTTCACTAGTTATCCTCCTTCCAATGGACGAGGACTAACTCCCTTACAACGCCTTCTCCTTTTGATAAGCTTAGGAGATAACCCTTACAAGCACTCACACACTCCTCTCTTTTTGCTGAAAATAATTGAAAGCTAGAGGAGGGATTTCTAAAGGGATTTTTATAGCGTTTTCTTCCTTTTAAAGTTTGTGTGCTTGTATATTCAACCCAGTGATAAGAGGGGTATTTATAGGCTCTAAATGGATTCAAACTTGGAGCCAAAAATCTTCCCATCACAGGTTTTCCCAATATTGGTGGTACCACCACTAATGTATTATGACATTAGGCGGTACCACAGCCCAATCTGGCGGTACTACCACTAGAGCAGTCTGACATTAGGTGGTACCATCGCCCAGACTCAATCTTGAAGACTGAGCCTTCAAGCGGTTCTATCGCCTAGCTGGTGGTGCCACCGCTTGACGTGGCATCTGAACACTGTATGAGCCTTTCATCCGGCCCAACACAGCCTTGATTCAGGCCTAGTTGGCTCCTATCTGGGTTAAGGGGATTACCTTCTAATTATAAACCTAATTATATACTAACTATGAAATTAAAGACATTTTCTAAGTAAATCTAAATCCGGCATGTCAAGGCTTCTTCCGGTGAGCTTCCAGCGAACTTCCGATGGACTTCCGATAAACTCTCGAACATCTTCCAGTAGACTCCCGGCAAGTTCTTGGACTTCACGATGATCTTGACGAGTTTCGACGAGTCTTCTTTGGCAAGCTCCGATCTTTCTCGGCGAGCTCCACGAATCTCCAACTAGTCTTTCCAGCGAACTTCCGACAAACCCTTCATCAAGTACCCGACTCACTCTCGGCCAATTCCGACAGCGTTCCTAATGAATTTTCAGATTTCCGGCTAACTCTCGAACTCTCAACGATTCGATCATCCTTCACTCCGACACATCGTTTTGCTTTATGCCTTCCTCGCTATCATAGTTAATTATACACACTAATTAAGCCTTAACCTACTTCGATCTAGATAATTATAATGAATCAACATCCTGTTGCTCGGCACGTCATTGGTCGACGCTTCATCAGGTTCTTCGACGCATCGTGCTCTCTTATGGCCTGTTGCCTAATCGGTAGTTGACCTCAATAACCTCGATCTCCTTGGCGCAACTCTGCTCTTCTTGGCCCGATGCTCAAACTCTTTGTCCGAAGCCTTCTGCCGATCGACAACTGGACCTCCAGCTTGATGTCCAATCTCCTAATATGATCTTTTCCGGCACAACGCTGATTCATCCTGTGTCAATTGTCTAATTCTGATCGAGAGTAGACCTGCGTAACTCAAAGCGTAGTTAGATCACCAAAACATAATCAATTAGTTTCATCATCAAAATCTGAGATTCAACAATTTCCCCTTTTTAATGATGACAACTAATTGATGATGGAGTTAACCTTAACTCTCGAGAGTTTAAATAAACTCTCCTTATTAATATGCCATATTGATAGGACCCTTGGATTTTAAATAATCCAAGTAACATGTCATCATCAATCATCATTACAATGCATGATCATCAATATACTTCTCCCCCTTTGTCATCAACAAAAAAGAGAAGTGGCATCTAACTAGTTTAAAAGATACGCAAGTTTTTACAATCATACTAGTAAGATTTACAACATCAAGTTTACAACATTCAATCATAGCAATTTTTAAAGGATGTGCAAGCATAGCAATGCAAGTTTGCACTTTGCTTCTCTTGAGATTGCAAGGTAGTAATTTTTATGATTTTCAAGTTCTTTTCCTTTTTTGTAGGCTAGCAATTTGTTTTCTTTATGATATACCAAGTTAGCACACTTTTCTGCCCCTTTGTCATTATCAAAAGGAAGTGAGGAAGGAATACAATGAAACAAAAATTTTCTTTACATCCATTTTCAAGTTATGACAAATGAGGTATCAAAGAAGACTTGCATAAATTTTTCAATCATAAAAATCAAGTCTTGAATTGTAATTTATCATTCAACCTAGCATATTTTCTTTCCCCTTTAGTCAATGTCGAAAAGAAGGGAGGAAATAAAGGCTCAAAATATTTTAATCATGAGGCATACAAACCATAGTAATCATATCATTTCTATGTCATGAAAGATATCAATATGAAAAATCAACAAGGATCAATACCAAAAGATATCATTCATGGTTTATAAATATTCTTTTTAGTAAGATCAAGATCAAGATTATGTATTTCTTTTAGAAGCATCAAGATCATGATTTACAAATATTTTCTTTAGCATCAATCTTTATTTCATGATAAAGGGTATACAACCAAGAATCATGATATATACATATAAAAATCAATATCAAATCATGATTTATCATCTCATTCATATGAGAATCATATGGGAACATGCTTCATACATAAGAATTCTTAAGAAATCAAAAGAAGGTTTATGATTTGCTTGAAACAAAAGTTCTCATTCAAATCAATTTGTTAACTCGAAACTCATAATCAAATTATCAAAATTACTTTCAAGATTCACAAAACATAATATATATGAATTTATCATTTGTCTTTTATTTTCAAGAAGCATGTATTTTTCTTTTAGTGATTTTAATTCATGCATTGATTTCATATAAACATGCCTTTGTCTTTTTATGTCAAATAGAAACAATAATGAACGTTCAAGATCTAAAGGTAAATTTCATAAAATAAATCAAGCATGATACCATCATTTTAATTCCAATGATATTTCTTTCATTTTCAAGATATTCATCCTTTTTAACTCATTCAAATTTGCCAAAACTTTAAAGATAGAAAATTTTTACAAAAACATTCCTCATTTTATATGTTTCAATTCATGTAATTTGGTCTCACATAGAAGTGTTCAAATTTTTCATACGAGAGCCAAGCATCAAGTCAAAAACCAAAATCATACATACATTTAACATTTTCATCATCAAGTATGATTTCATAAAGCATCATCAACATCATTTTAATTCTAATATTCTTTCTTTCATTATTATTAGTTATAACAAGATGTTTTTCTTCTTACATGATTCTAGCTTAGTGTGAGAAATCAATAGTTAAGCTCAAATATTTGCTAAAACCATGCATCATCATGTAAATTGGAAAAAAAAAGTTTCGTCAAAACCATTAAGACCAAAAACACATTATTCCAAAACAAAGGATTTCAAATTATCATACACATGCATAATATAAAATCATTAAACATCATGTTTAAAACTGAAATCATCACATACGTTTAATATTTTCATTATATCATTATCAAGTATGATTTCATATGAGTATGCCTAAGCATTTATGCCAAAATCATGCATTTAAAAAAAGTCATACGGAAATCATCAAGATAAAAATTCATGGATTTAATCTTGTACAAGCATTATCATAAATCATGCAAGTATCATTTTAATTTTCAAAACCACAAGAAAAAAAAGTATGAGAAAAAAAATTCCTACCAACTAAATCAAGCAACTCATGAAAGGCATCAAATGATTTCATAATAAATCAAAGGAGTTTTGGTTAAGTTGCTTACCTTGAAGTCGAAGCCCGTCAAAGTGTAATTTGCCATTTCACCTTTGGATGTTCTCGATTCGTCCTTGGGGGCTTTCTTCCTTTTTGGCCTCTTCTTCTATTCAAGTTCATTTTTAGTTTTAGATTCTTTTTTAATGAATTTTTTAAAATTTATTGTTATATGTTTAAGGTCCTCATCACTTGAGCTTTCGCTCAAGAAGTCTTCTATAGTTCCAAGTGTTGGGATCGAGAGCGGCACTAAGAGGGGGGGGGGGGGTTAATTAGTGCAGCGGATAAAGACAATAAATTTTAGTGATTTAAAACAAGTTCAAAACTTCGTACGATTCAAAGCAATGTTTCGATTAAAAGTATTTTGATTAAAGCTCGGTTGGAAACGTATTGAACTTAAAAGCATTTAAAGAAAATGATAAGGAAGTCGAACAAGTAAAGAAGGTTTGCTGAAATGTAAATTGTGATAACGTAAATGCAAATTGATTTTATAGTGGTTTGGTCATACGACCTACGTCCACTCCCGATTCCTCTTCACTTGAGGCCACTGGCTTTTTCACTAGCTATCCTCCTTCCAACGGGCGAGGACAAACTCCCTTTTACAAACTCTGTTTACAAGGCTTCCCTCAACACCTCTCTTAAAGATAACTTTAAACTTTAGAGGAGGGATTTCAACTAAAACTAATAGAGTTTTCCCTTAGTTTCTTGTACAATTCTTGCTATCCTAAGTAAGAACATTTGGGGTATTTATAGACCCCAAGATGATTCAAATTTGGAGCCCAAATTTGAATCATCCCGGATTTCTGGGGTACTGACGGTACCACCGTCTGACACATTGACACGGTCAATGTACTCGGTGGTACCACCACCCAACTAGTAGTGCCACTGCCCGGGTACTCTGACCCAAGGCGGCACCACCACCCCAGACTACTTGGGAAGTTGGACCTGGGTGGTGCCTCTGCCCCAGTCTGGCTGTGCCACCACCAGAGAATGTCTAGCACTCTTGGTTGGGCCTTAAACCCGGCCCAAACCGATCAAATACAGGGCCCAATTGGTCCCTAACAGGGTTAAAGGATTAACACCTAATTATAACCCTAATTATGTGCTAACTATGAAATTAAAGACATTTCCTAAGCTATTACAAAGTCCAAAAAGTCAAAACTTCTTCCGACGAGCTTCTAGCGAACTTTCGATGGTCTTCCGACAAACCCTCGGATACCATTCTGCGGACTCCCGATAAGCTCCTGGACTTCACGATTGATCTTGATAAGTTCCGACGAGCTTCTTCGGCAAGCTCCGATATTTCTCGGCGAGCTTTGCGAACTTTCGACGAACCTTCTAGCGAACTTCCGAAAACCCTTCGGTTCCGGCAGCACTTCGATGAATCTTTAGACTTCCGTCGAATTCTCAAACTCCCAATGATCCATCACACTTGACTCCAACACTTTGTTTCTTTTTATGTCTTCATCGTTATCGTAGTTAATCCTGCACACAAACCAAAACTCTACTTTGATCTAGATAGTTATTATAATATGAATTGACATTCTATTGCCCGACACATCATTGGCTTATCGGCGTTTCGTCCGATACTTTGGCACATCGTCCTCTCTTGCGGCCTGTTGCCCAATCGACAACTAACCTTCGCAGCCCCAATCTCCTTGGCACAACTCCGCTCTTCTTGGCCCAATGCCCGACGTCCGAAGCCTTCTACCGATTGTCTAATATCTTGACATGATTTCCTCTGGCGCAATGTCAATTCCTCCTGCGTCAACTATCTAATTCTGATCGAGTAGACCTGTGTTACTCAAAACACAATTAGACAATAAAATATAATTAATTAGTTTTATCATCAAAATTTGAGACCTAAAAGTCTCCCCCTTTTTTATGATGACAACTAATTGATGTCTGACGGAGTTAACCTTAACTCCTTGGAGTTTAAACAAACTCCCCCTATCAATATGCCATTGATATAACACTTAGATTATCCCAAATCCAAGCAATATATATGAAAATCATGTTAACAAAAGTATCATGCAAATATATAAAATATTCAATCATATATTGCATTGCATGAACTCATCAATCTACTTCTCCCCGTTTGTCATCAACAAAAAGGAGAAGTTGCATCATAGCTATTTTAAAAGATATGCAAGTAAACATATAAGCTAGATTTACAACATAGCAAGGTTTTTGAGTTTAATTTTCAAGCTAAAGATTTGCAATATACATCACTTTGAATATGCAAGCTAATAGTTTTCAAAGATGTGCAAGTTTGTAATTTTCTTTCTAAAGATAAGCAAGATAGCAATTTTTTATTTTTTTTCTTGAGATGCTGGCAAGTTATGAATTCTATCATCAAAATCAAGTTATGAAGATCAAATTAATCATTCAAGCTAACACTTAAGGTACTCTTTAAGATGCTGGCAATTTTGTGATATGTTAACAAGTAATTTTTTCTTGCTCTAGCAAAATTATGTTTCTCGTGATGCATAAGCTATCAAGCATTTGCATTAAGCTAGCAATCTTTCTCCCCCTATGTCATTGTCAAAAAGAAGGAGAGGATGCAATGATATAAAAATTTCTTTTACATCCACTTTTCATCAAAAAATATCAATCTTTCAAAATGTCAAAGTCGTCAACCATGATTCAAAATATTCATTTTCAAGCCATGATAAGGAAGAGTAAATCAATGATTCAATCATATCATGTTATGAATTCCAAAAGACCTCTTAAGTTATCAAGATCTTGAATTCATAAAGATTCAAGTATTGTGTTCCGATAAATCAAAAGACAAGTTGCATCTTATTTGAAAAATTCTCTTTTGATAACCAGAAGAAACATGATAAACGATCTTGATATATAAAAAACTTCATGTTATAATTGTCAAGATCATGATTTCAATAAAATTTCCTTATAGAAAATTTTCTCTTATATCAATTTTTAATTATCACATAAGGCATATAAGGTAAAGAAATCGTATCATTTCTACATCATGAAAGATATAATCACTAGGCTCAAGAAGAACATGATTCATCATAAAAGATATCAAGATCGCATTTCATAAAGAACGATTTCAATCATCAAGATATCAAGATCATGACTTCATAATAAAAATTTCAGAATTATAATTTCGAGAAATCAAAATCATGATTCATGAAACTTATTCAAGTCATCAAAATCATGAGATTCATAAACGACATAGATAGTCTTGGATTGTTTTGCTCTTTAGTGAATAATAAGATGAAAGAATCATAGAGGAAAATAATTTCAATTCTCGTTAAAAATATCTCAAGTTATCAACATCACATTAAAAAGATATTTCAAAAAGATATATCGATAAGTGATTCATTTGTATTTCGAATTCATGATTCATTTAGAAGGTTCTCCTCTTTAGTAAATAAAAATAAATTATAGGAGAACAAAATGAATTAAGGGAGATAGAGCATGATTGAACCATGATTCATATTTAAAATGTATCTTATATCATAAATACGAATCAAGCATTTGTCAAATCTGGAATCATTCTCAAAATCATATTAAATAAATTCATACATGACAAGCATGGATTCATGAATTTCCTATAGAAAAATCGATAATATTGAGATAAAGGATTACATTTCATTTTTATATATGATTTGCTTCTTATAACCATGTTTTTGCCTTTAATAAAAAACAAATATCATCATTCAAGATGAAAAGGTAAATTTTATCATAAAGATCATTAAGTCGAATCACATTAAACATGTGGCATTTTCCAAAAGATTCGATTCAAGAGATTCACATGGATTCATCAAAACTGAAAACTTTAGAGATAGAAAAAATTTTCAAGATCATGCATTTCCATTTTATTTACTTCAAATGAGCATGCCTTTGTCTTTTAATGTCAAATTGAGACAATCATGAAAGTTCAAGACGTAAAGGCAAAATCCCATCAAAAAGATCATCAAGAGCAAAAAATATAGCATATTACACACAAGGTATAAAATTCAATTCAAATCATATTATGGTTGATGAGATTTATCAATAATGGCATGAGTTCATCACTCGTCTTTTATCAAAAACTTTAGAGAAAGAGAGATGTTCAAGAAACATATATTTTTCTTTTAATGATTTCAATTCATGCATTGATAAACATGCATTTGCCTTTAATAAGAACGAGTATCACATTCAAGAGTAAGAGGCAAAGTTTATCACATAAACCATCAAGTTGAAACACATCAAGCATAAGACATCATGATAGTACTTTTGTCATTCTTATGTATTTCGTTTGATGCAAATTGATTTCATATAAGCATGATCAAAAAAAATTTTATATGAAAACCATTATCTTGTAAATTTGAGATAAGGTTTCGTTAAAGCCATCAAGACGAAGCACATGAAACACAAATCATCATGATAGTGCATTTTCTCATTTTATGTGTTTCAATTTGAGTGAGCATGTTCAGATTTTCACACAAAGGCCAAGCATCATATAAATTCAAAAAATAATTTTTATTATGAAAACCATCAAGTACACAATCATGGATTAATCCTATTAAACATAATCATGCTAATTAACTTTTGTGTCAAACTACGCATCAAAATTCGATACGGAAATCATAAACTAAGCAATCATCATTCATAATTTTTACTTTTCAAAAATACTAGAAGGAAAAGCATAGAATAATTTTTGAAAATAATTTCTTATTTCCAAAAACACAAGAAAAGCATGAGAAAAAAAATTTCCTACTAACTAAGTTAAGCACTCAAGAAAAACTTCATGTAATTTCAAAATAAATCAAGGGAGTTAAGTTGCTTACCTTGTAGTTGAAGCCCGTCAAAGTATGGTTCGCCATCTTGCACTTGGATTCATTCTGAGGTGCCTTCCTCTTCTTTGGCCTCTTCCTCCATTCAAATTTATTTTTTATTTTAGATTCTTGTTTTATGAACTTTTTAAGTTTTATTGTTCGAAGTTCAAGTTCATTATTGTCCTTATCACTTGAGTCATCACTCAAGTGGCATTCATTTGTCTAAAGTTTCAAATCCTTCTTGTTCTTTGGAAGGTAGTTCGTGTGTTCATTATATTCAACATATTTCAAGAAACTCATTTCATATGTCATTAAAGTACCAATGAGTTCTTTAATAGGATAATTATTTAAATCTTTAATTTCTTATATCGCCATTACTTTAGGATCCCACTTTTTTGGAAGGGATCTTAGAATCTTGTTAGCGAGTTCAAAATTCGAAAAACATTTACTAAGTGCTCTTAAACTATTGATGACATCCGAGAAACAGGAGAACATGTCATCGATAATCTCGCTTGGTTCCATTCGGAAGACCTCAAAATCATGCAATAAGAGATTTACTTTCGAGTCTTTGACTCTACTAGTTCCCTCGTTTGTGATTTCAAGTTTGTGCTAAATTTCAAAAGTCATTTCATACATAGAAATTTGATTAAACTTAGTTTTATCTAAAGAACAATATAAGACATTCATAGTCTTTGCATTTGGCAAAAAAAGATTTTTTTTCCAAATCCGATAATTCGTTCATCAGTTTAGAGGAAAGTTGAAATCTATTTTCAATTACGTTCCATAAATCCAAATTTAAAAAAAATCAAGAAAACTCTCATTCGAGTTTTCCAATATATGTAGTCTGATCCATTAAAGAACGAGGGATGAATAATTGAAAAATCCTCTTGAAAGCCATGAAGAGCCATTTCTCACGGGTGTGAATCCAAAAGAGAAATAACGAGACTTTGATACCAATTATTGGGATCGAGGGTGGCACTAAGAGGGGGGTGAATTAGTGTAGCGGATAAAGACGACAGATCTCAACGATTTAAAACAAGTTCGGAAACTTCGTACGATTTAAAGCAATATTTCAATTAAAAGCATTTCGATTAAAGCCTGGTTGGAAATGTATTGAACTTGAAAGCATTTAAAGAAGATAATGAGGAAGTCGAACAAGTAAAGAAGGTTTGCTGAAATATAAATTGTGATAACGTAAATGCAAATCGATTTTATAGTGGTTCGGTCATACGATCTACGTCTACTCCTGATTCTTCTTCACTTGAGGCTACCGGCATTTCCACTAGCTATCCTCCTTCTAACGGGTGAGGACAAACTCCCTTTTACAAACTCTGTTTACAAGGCTTCCCTCAACACCTCTCTTAAAGACAATTTCAAATCTTAGAGGAGGGATTTCAACTAAAACTAATAGAGTTTTCCCTTAGTATCTTGCGCAATTCTTGCTATCCCAAGCAAGAACATCTGAGGTATTTATAGACCCCAAGAGGATTCAAATTTGGAGCCCAAATTTAAATCATCCTAGATTTATGGGGTACTGGCGGTACCACTACCAATCTAACTCTGACATTGGGTGGTACCATCGCTCAGTCTGACGGTACCACCGCTTAGTCTGATAGTACCACGGCCTAATACACTGACACAGTTAGTGTACTGGGCGGTACCATCGCCCAGTCTGGGTGGTACCACCATCCCAAACTACTTGGGAAGCTAGACTTGGGCGGTGCCACCGCCAGACAGTGTCCAGCACTCCTGGTTGGGCCTTAAACCCGGCCCAAACCGATCCAATACACAATCCAGTTGGTCCCTAACATGGTTAAAGGATTAACTCCGATGAATCTTTAGACTTCCGTCGAACTCTCGAACTCCTAACGATCTATAGCACTTGACTCCGGAACTTTATTTCACTTTATGTCTTCATCGTTATCGTAGTTAATTCTACACACAAGTCAAAACTCTACTTTGATCTAGATAGTTATTACAACACGAATTGACATTCTGTTGCCTGGCACGTCATTGGCTTATCGACACTTCATCCGATACTTTGGCATATCGTCCTCTCTTGCGACCTGTTGCCCAATCAGCAGCTAACCTCCACAGCCCCGATCTCCTTAGTGCAACTCCGCTCTTCTTGGCCCAATGCCCGATGTCCGAAGCCTTCTACTGATTGTCCAATATCTTGTCAAGATTTCCTTCGACGCAATGTCAATTCCTCCTGCGTTAACTGTCTAATTCTGATCGAGTAGACTTGCATCACTCAAAATATAGTTAGATAATAAAACACAATCAATTAGTTTCATCATCAAAATTCGAGACCTAACACTAAGTCCAATTACCTTCCTATTCTTTGAAAGGTGGTTCTCATGTTCATTGAGTTCCAAAAAGCTCATTTCATATGTCATTAATGAGCCAATGAGTTCTTCTATAGGAAGGTCATTTAGATTTTTAGCTTCCTATATTATGGTTACTTTTGGATCCTACCTTTTAGGAAGGGATCTTAAAATCTTTTTACTAGATCAAAATCCAAAAATGATTTACCAAGGGCTCTTAGACTATTGACGACATCCGTGAAACGGGTGTACATGTCATCGATAGTCTTGCTTGGTGTCATTCGGAAAAGCTCAAAATCGTGTATCAAAATATTCACCTTCGAGTCTTTAACTCTACTTGTTCCTTAATGTGTGGCTTCAAGAGTGTGTCAAATATCAAAAGTTGTTTCGCAAGAAGAAATCTGATTAAATTTGATTTTATCCAAAGAGCAAAATAAGACATTCATAGCCTTTGCATTTAACGAAAAATATTTTTTCTCTAAATCTGACCATTCATTCATAGGTTTAGAGGGAGTTTGAAAATGATTTTCGATGATGTTCCATAAATCCAAATTCATAGAAAGCAAAAAAAACTCTCATTCAAGTTTTTTAATAAGTGTAGTCTGACTCGTTAAAGAGGGGAGGACGAACGATCGAAAAATCATCTTGAAAGCCATGAAGAGCCATTTCTTGTGGGTGTGAATCCAAAAGAGAAAAAATGTGACTATGATACTAATTGTTAGGATCAGTTCAGCACTGAGAGGGGGGGGTTGAATTAGTGCAGCGATAAAATATGACAAATTCGACGATTTAAATGATTTCGAAAAACTTCATACGATAAAATAATCATTTTGATTAAAACCAATTTTGATTGAAGCGTATCGGAAAGATGATAAACTTGAAGGCTTTTGCAAGTGAGAGAAGCAAAAGAAGTAAGGAGGTTTGTAGAATGATAAATTGCAAGAAGATAAATACGAACTCGATTTTTATAGTTGTTCGATCATACGACCTACGTCCACTCCTGATTCCTCTTCACTTGAGACCATTGGCTTTCCACTAATTGTCCTCCTTCCAACGGTCGAAGAATGTCTCCCCTATAGTGCCTTCTCCTTTTGATAGGCTTAGGAGATAATCCTTACAGGCACTCACACTTTCCTCTCTTTTTGCAGAAAACAAATGAAAGCTAAAGGAGGGATTTCTAAAGGGATTTTTATAGCGTTTTCTTCCTTTTAAAGTTTGTGTACTTGTATGTTCAACCCAAGGATAAGAAGGGTATTTATAGGCTCCAAATGGATTCAAACTTGGAGCCAAAAACCTTCCCATCTGGGGTTTTTCAGATACTAACGATACCACTACTAGTGTATTCTGACACTAGGCGGTACCACCACCCAGTCTAGCAATACTACCGCTAGAGCAGTATGACACTAGGTGGTACCATCGCCTAGACATACTATCAATGGACGGTACCATCGCCCAAACTCAGTCTTGAAGATTGAGCCTTCAAGTGGTTTCACCGCCCAACTCGCGATGTCACCGCCTGATGTGGTATCCGGACACTATGGGATTTTCATCTAGCCCAACACAACCCTGATTTGGGCTTAAAGGGATTATCTTCTAATCTTAACCCTAATTACATACTAACTATGAAAGTAAAGATATTTTCTACGCAAATCTAAATTCGGCACGTTAAGGCTTCTTTCGGCGAACTTCTGGCGGACTTTCGACGAACTCTTAGACATCTTCCGGGGGACTCTCGGTAGGCTCCTGGACTTCACAATGATCTTGGCGAGTTCTGACGAGTCTTCTTTGGCAAGCTTTGATCTTTCTCGACAAGCTCTGCGAACCTCTGACGAGTCTTTCTAGTGAACTTCTGACGAACCCTTCATTAAATTCCCAACTCACTCTCAGCCAATTTCGGCAGCATTCCCGATGAATCTTCAAACTTTCTGTTAGGGATCGAGCAGCACTAAGAGGAGGGGGGGTGAATTAGTGCAGCGGTAAAGAACGATAGATTTTCGATGATTTAAACCAACTTCAGAAATTTCGTACGATAAAAATCACTTTTTTGATTAAAACCGATTCCGTTTAAAGCATAATGGAAAGTGCTTAAAGTAGGGAGTATTTAGAGAGAAAGAAGGTAGTGATAAGTAAGTTGAGCAGTGAAGAAAATACGGTTTGCAGAAAGGTAAATGCAAGAACATAAACGCAAACTATTTTTATAGTGGTTCGGTCATCCGACCTACATCCACTCCTGATTCCTCTTCGCTTGAGGCTACTGGCTTTCCACTAGGTGCCTTCCTTCCAATGGGCGAAGACAAACTCCCTTTTACAAACTCTGTTTACAAAGCTTCCCTCAACACCTCTCTTAAGAACACTTCTAAACTTTGGAGGAGAGACTTCTACTTCAAATGATATAGTTTTCCCTTAGTTTTCTTACACACTTCTTACACTCCAAGCAAAAACTTCTAGGGTATTTATAGATCCCAAGAGAATTCAAATTTGGAGCCCAAATTTGAATTGCCTCGATTTTCCCGATTCTGGCGGTACTGGGCGGTGCCACCGCCCATCCAGCGGTGCCACCGCTGGTGCCCTCGGGTGCTGAACGGTACCACCACCAGCCTGGGGCAGTTCCACCACCCAAGGTTCGGCCACTGGGCGGTGCCATCGCGCAGGTCATTTCAGCACATTGGTTTTGGCCGAAAACTCGATCAAAACTGGTCCAAATGAAGTCCGAATAGACCCAAATTTGGTTTATAGGATTAAAACTTAATCCTAAACCAAATTATGTGCTAACTATGAATTTTAAAGATATTTTCTATGCTATTATAAAGTCCATAAGACAAGACTTCTTTCGGTGAGCTTTCGACGAACTTCCGGCGATCTTCCGACGAACCCTCGGAAACCATTCTGCGGACTCCCGGCAAGCTCCCGGACTTCGCGATGATCTTGGTGAGTTCTAACGAGCTTCATTGGCAAGCTCCGATCTTTTTTGGCAAGCTCCGTGAACTTCCGATAAACCTTCTGGTGAACTTCTGAAAACCCTTCGGCAAGCTCCCTACTCGTTCTCAGCCGGTTCTGGCAATACTCCCAATGAATCTTTGGACTTTCGTCGAACTCTTGAACTCCCAACGATCCATCACACTTGTCTTCTAGCACTTTGTTTTGCTTTACGTCTTCATCGTCATCGTAGTTAATTCTACACACACACAAACAAAACTCTACTTTGATCTAGACAATTATTACAATGCGAATTGACATTCAATTGCCCGGCACGTCATTGGTCGGCGCTTCGTTTGATTCTTCGACACATCATCCTCTCTTGCGATCCATTGCCCAATCGGTGGTTGACCTCCGCAACCCCGATATCCTTGGCGCAACACGCTCTTCTTGGCCCGATGCCCGACGTACGAAGCCTTCTGCCGATTGTCAACCGAACCTCCAGCTCGACATCCAATATCCTGACGTGATCACTTTCAACGCAACGTCAATTCCTCTAGCATCAACTGTCTAATCCTGATCGATAGTAGACTTGCATAACTCAAAACATAGTTAAACAATAAACCACAATCAATTAGTTTCATCATCAAAATCTGAGATTCAACACTTTCGGCTAACTCTCGAACTCCAAATAATTCAATCATCCTTGACTTCGGCTCATCGTTTTACCTTATGCTTTCATCGCTATCGCAGTTAATCCTACACACTAATTAAGCTTTAACCTACTTTGATCTAGACAATTACAACGAATCAACATTCTATTACCCAACACATCATTGGTCGATGCTTCGTCCAGTTCTTCGGTGCATCGTCCACTCTTGTGACCTGTTGGCCAATCGGCAGTTGACCTCCACAACTCTGATCTCCTTGGCGCAACTCTGCTCTTCTTGGCTTGATGCCCAAACTCTTTGTCCGAAGCCTTCTACCGATCGTCGATTGGACCTTTGGCTCGACGTCCAATCTCCTGACGTGATCTCTTCCAATGCAACGCTGATTCGTCCTGTGTCAACTATCTAATTCTGATCGAGAATAGACATACGCGACTCAAAATACAATTAGATTACTAAAACATATTCAATTAGTTTCATTATCAAAATCCAAGATTCAACAGAGATGGCCAAGGGTGCAAGTAGCCGTTGGCCATTATGCGAGTGCAGCAAGGGCAACAATAGTTGCCACCCTTTCTCACTTTTACGTCAATGATTTTGATATCAAAAGCCTCTCTAAATCATAACACACAATTAAAAATTAATTTTCATACGAATAACCTAGCTCTGATACCACTATTGGAAAATCTAGGGATGGCATCATATGCACAGCGGAAGAATAGAAAACAAAAATTCTAGATTTTCATGAAAAGATTTCGTTATCGTGTGAAGATCGATGCGTAAAAACCCACGAAATCGAAAACTACGTATATAAGAAAGATAGTACCTAGGGAGATCGTATATCTCTGAATTTTGGATGAAGGAGGTCGAGCATCCTCCTCTCTAGCGGTGATCCACACAGTAGGGGTTGCGAAGATGCTCCTCAACGAGAGAGGAGAATAGGAGGTGGCTACCAGGAAGTCCTAGCCTGTGAGCTTTTGGTTTCCTCCTATTTATAGAGGCCCCCTATTAACCCTAATGGATCCTGCCCTATTGGGTACTAGATCTCTATCCAAATACTCAAGCCTCGTAGATTAATGGGTCTCTACCTAATAATCTTTTATTAGCTCTTATTGGATCTCATCCATGAGATCCAATAATTCAGGAGCTTATTGTATATCTGATAAGATAGGGGCTCTGGTGGATATCTCATATCCGAACCTCTACTCGTCACAACACCTATCGTGTGTATGACCCTCTAGGCCTAATATCGAGCTGGTCGTGAGTCATGCCTATTAGAACTCCTTCTGACTTAGTGAATTATTATCTCTATAATAATTCACTCGACTCATTAACTCCGGACGTACTAAGCCACTACGCCACAGTCCCGAGACGATACAAGGGAATCCAATTCTTTAGACTTATCCATCCTTAGTTATTGTATACCTATAGTTCCTCATCTATCTAATATCCTAGAAATCATATATCAGGCATAGTACTGTAAGGCTCATACGGTTTCCACTCAAGTCTCTCTCTAATCAGATTCTCCCAGAGAACTCATTCTATCTCAATCCGAATGACCCTAACTATGGATTTGTTTGAGTAAGAACACATAGAATATTCCTCTCATGATGCCAAGAGTGGATGATCCTTTATTGACACTCAATAGCCTTCTTAAGGTTTGCTACCATTTCCAAGAACCAGTTGTTCCAAATCTGAAACTTCCAAACCTGTAAGTCCAGCATCAAAGAATGGAGTACTCATATAAGGCATCTTTAGTGTCTCAAGTCTAAGGACCAAACACACAATTGGGACTACAGAATCACTGTCTAACGTTATGTATCATTAACCATCCATCATTCCATAAGCAGATCAATGAGTGAACACATTCTCCAATGAGCACCTGCACTGTATCCTTATTGTCCCCACATGAGTAGCTATGAGACTAGCCACCTTTATCATATAAACGAGTATACAATACACTAGTCTGTCGGGTTATCTCAATGTCCCTCTCGAGTAACCTATGACGGAGATTATTTAGGGTATGTGTTTAAAGGTGAATCGATCTTATTATCGTGATCTCATCACGATCCGATTCTCATTGCATAGATCAAAGGACATCACAATATACATCTAGATAATATAAGGAAATGCCAGTAATCATAAGCAAAGATATTAACGCAATGTGTTACTGGTGCCATCACTCATATAATTAGCTTGTAGGGCACCTATAACTAACATACACCATATGAGATATGGAAAGGGAAGAAGCCTGATGTTAAGGTTGTTAAGATTTGGGGCTGTCTTGCCCACGTTAAGAGATATAACTCGATGAGTTAGAATCCAAGATGGAAAGGTGCAAGTTCGTAGGATACCATAAGGAAACTTGTGTGTATTATTTCTATCACCCTGAGAACCAAAAGATCTTTGTAGTCAAGAGAGCAGTGTTCCTTGAGAAGGAACATATTCTTGGTGGAGAAAATGAGAGCGTGAAAGAGCTGAGTGAAGTTGGAGAACCTAGCTCAAGCACTATTCCGCAGTCTAAATCTGTTCAGATACCTAGCATACAAGTTCCGACTTTACATAGGTCCAGTAGAATATCTGCTAGTCATAGGTGCTTTGTAAGCCAATCACGTGAGTGATCGCATGTATGACACGATATGCACTCTTTTTGCTTATTATTATTATTATTTGATATTTTATCACTTAACTTGCGTGTTGCATATATTGTGATGTCTATGGATCTGTGTAATAGAAATCAAATCGTGATGAGATCATGATAATGAGACCGATTTACCTTTAAACACAAACTCTAAATAATTCTGGTTATAAGTTACTCAAGAGGGACATCGAGATAACCGGACAGACTGGTGTACTGTATACATGTTTATATAATGGAGGCGGCTGGTCTCATAGCTGCTCATATGGGGACACTAAGGATATAGTACAGGTGCTCATTGGAGAACGAGTTCACTAATTGATCCGCTTACGGAATGCTGGATGGTTGATGATACCTTATTATCAAATAGTGATTCCGTAGTCCCAATAGTATATCTGGTCCTTAGACTTGAGATACCAAGGTTATCATGTTTAAGTACTCTACTCTTTGATACTAAACTTATGGATTTGGAAGTTCCAAATCTAGTATAGTCGGTCATTAGACATAGTAGCCAATCTTACGAGGGTTATTGAGTGTTGATAGAGAATCATCCGCTCTCGGTACCATGAATAGAATATCCCATGTGTTCTTGCTTAGACAAATTCTTAGCTAAGGTCATTTGGATTGAAAGAGAAAGAGTTCTCGGGGAGAATCCAATTAGAGCAAGACTCAAGGAGAGACCATATATGCCTGACAACACCATGCCCGGTATATAGTGTTTGGGATATTAGATGGATGAGGGATTATATGTATACGATAACTGAGGATAGATAGGTCCAAAGGATTGGATTCCCCTATATCGTTTGGGCATTGCGGTGTAGTGGCCTAGTACATCCGTAGTCAATGAGTCGAGTGAATTATTATAGAGATAATAATTCACTGATCCAGAAGGAGTTCTGATAGGTATGATTCATGACCAGCTTGATATTGGGCCTAGAGGGTCATACACATATGGTAGGTGTTACGACGAGTAGAGGTTTGGATATGAGATATATGTCGGAGCCCCTATCTTATTGGATATCCACTAAGCCCCTGAATTATTTGATTCTATAGATGAGATCCAATAAGAGCTAATATGAGATTATTGGGTAGAGACCCACTAATCTAAGAGGCTTGGGTAATTGGATAAAGATCCAATACCCAATAGGGCAAGATCCATTAGGGTTAAATTGACAAAGGACCTCTATAAATAGGAGGGAACCAAAAGCTCATAGGCTAAGGCTTTTTGGCAGCCACCTCCTATTCTCCTCTCCTCTCTCTCCTCCTCATCCAATAGCTCTAGTTTGGGGAGTATAGCCAGTAAGAACGGTCGACCCTTTCTTGATTGTGTGGTGTGTACAATGAGGAGTTTTAAGTAGCGATTTGAGGAGCATCATCATAGCCTTCACCATATATATCACCACTAGAGAGGAGGGCACTTGAACTCCTTCATCCAGTCTCATAGATCTGTTGAAATTCATGGATATACGATCTTCATAGGTAATTTTCTTACTCATAGTTTTTCGATTTCATGGGTTTTTACGTATCAACTTTTGAACTCCTTCATCCAATCTCATAGATCTATTAGAATTCATGGACATACGATCTTCATAGGTAATTTTCTTACTCATAGTTTTTCGATTTCATGGGTTTTTACGCATCAACTTTTGCACGATGCTAAGAACCCTTTTTTCTACAGAAAATTTATGATTTTTGTTGTTGTTCTTCTATTGCGCATATGATGTCACCACATATTTTTCAACAATATCCCATCCGCTTGAGAGATATGTGAGACATATCAGAGGAGAAGATGTTGAGGATATTGATCCTCAGATCAACGAGGAGGCTATTACAAGTAGAGATTTCGAGAAGTGGCAAAAAGCCATGAATTCAGAAATGGATTTTATGTACTTCAACAAGGTTTGAAACCTAGTTGATGCATTGGAGGGTATCATACCCATTGGCTGTAAGTAGATCTTCAAGAAGAAGATCGGAGTAAATGAAAAGATAAAGACCTATAAAGCAATACTAGTGGCTAAGGCGTATCGTCAAAGGTAATGTGTTGACTATGACAAAACCTTCTCACCTATAGCTATGCTAAAATCTATCTGAATTCTATTGGTTATTGTAGCATACTATGATTATGAGATCTAATAAATGGGCGTGAAATTCGTGTTCCTCAATGGCAACCTCAAGGAGGAGGTATATATGATACAGGTTGAGAGATTTATGTCTAAAGATAGTCCAGATAATGTGTCCAAGTTGCTTAGATCAATTTATGAACTGAAGCAAGCTTCTCAAAGTTATAACATATGATTTGATGAGGCGATTAGATGTTATAACTAAGAATAAAGATGAGCCTTATATCTATATGAAGGTAAGTGAGAGTGCTATCATCTTTTTGGTGTTGTATATGGATGACATCATAATCATTGGGAATGATATAAGAATACTCTCCATAGTAAAGGCTTAGCTATCTAGACACTTCTTCATGAAGGATTTAAGGGAAGCATTCTACATATCGAGGATTTGGATCTATAAAGATAGATCTAGAAGGATGCTTGGCTTGTCCTAGTCCAAGTATATAAACACCATTGTCAAAAAGTTTGACATGAAAAATTTCAAGAGATGTCTCATATCGATGAGACATGGGATATCACTTTCTAGGAGTATATCCTTAAAGACTCCTGAAGAAAGGGCAGACATGGATAGGATACCCTATGCCTTAACGATAGGGTCTATCATGTATACTATACTATGTACTAGGCTTAATATAGTGCATGCTCTGAGTGTCACGAGCAGGTATCAAGCGAATCTAGGGTTGGAGCACTGAAAAGCAATAAAGTGTATCCTTAAGTACTTTAGAAGAACAAGGATCCTTTACTGGTATATGAAGGAAGTAGCCTCATAGTTGAGGGCTACACGGAATCAAGCTTCTAGTCCGATATTGATGATAGCAAGTCTAATTTAGGGTATGTGTTCACCCTAAATGAATGAGCAGTATGCTAGAAGAGTTTCAAGCAAGATACTACTGCTGACTCAACCATAGAGGCAGAGTATATTGCTATAGTAGAGGAAATAAATGAGAGAGTCTGGATAAAGAAGTTCATCATAGATTTGGGAGTTGTGCTGGGCAGCAAGGAGTTGGTTCCTTTATATTGTGACAACTACGGAGTGATTGTTCAAATGAGGGAACCCGAGTCTCATCAGAAGTGTTTTGAGGAGGTTCCAGCTTATTAGAGAGATCGTGGCCCAAGGAGATATAGTAGTGGAAAGAGTTCCATTTGAAGATAACATCATAGATCCACTAACAAAGCCATTATCTCATATTATCTTTGAGCGTCATAGGGGTCTGATGAGGATCAGATATGTAGGTGATTGACTTTAGGTCAAGTGAGAGATTGCTAATCATAGGTGCTCTGCAAGTCAATCACATGAGTGATGGCACGTGTGATATCATATGCATTCTTTTTTCTTATTATTTATTTGATATTTTTTTCACTTTATATTGTTTGTTGCATATATATATATTGTGATATCCATGGATCTATGTAATGAGAATTAGATCATGATGAGATCATAATAATGAGATCAAATTACTTTTAAACACAAATCCTAAATAATTCTGGTCATAGGTTAATTGAGAGGGACATTGAGATAACTAGACAAACTGGTGTACTATACACTCATCCATATGATGGAGGCGATTGATCTTATAGCTACTAATATGGGGACACTAGTGATATAATGCATGTACTCATTGGAGAATGAGTTCACTGATTTATCTGCTCACAAAATGCTAGATAGTTAATGATACCTCATTGTCAGATAATGATTCTGTTGTCCTAATAGTGTATTTAATCCTTAGACTTGAGACACCAAGGATTTCCTATATGAGTACTCTACTCTTCGATATCATATTTATAGGTCTAGAAATTTCAGATCTAGTATAGTTGATCATCGGGAGTGATAATCAATCTTACGAGGGTTATTAAGTGTCGATAGAGGATCATCCACTCTTAGTGTCATAAGAGAATATCTCATGTAACTTTTACTTAGACAAAATCCCTGGCCAGGGTCATTTAGATTGAGAGAGAAAGAGTTCTTTAGGAGAATCCGATTAAAATGAGACTCGAGTAGAAACCGTATGGGTTTAATAGCACCATGCTCGATATATGGTCTTTGGGATATTAGATGGATGAGAGACTATAGGTACATGGTAACTGATAAATATCTCATATGTTCTTGGTCAGATAAAATCCCTAGACATGGTCACTCAGATTGAGAGAGAAAGAGTTCTTTGAGAGAATCCGATTAGAGCGAGACTCAAGTAGAAATCATTTGGGTTTGATAGTACCATGCCTAATATATAGTCTTTGGGATATTAGATATATGAGAGACTAGGTACACGGTAACTAAGAACAGGTAGGTCCAAAGGATTGGATTCCTCTGTATTGTTTGGGGACTACGGCGTAGTGACCTAGTACATCCACAATTGATGAGTTAAGTGAATTATTATAGAGATAATAATTCACTAAGCTAGAAGGAGTTCTGATATGTATGACTTATGACCAGCTTGATATTAGGCCTAGGGGGTCACACACATTTAGTAGATGCTGCGCCGAGTAGAAGTTTGGATATGAGATATCCGCTGACGCTTCTATTTTATTGGATATCCAATAAGCCCATGAATTATTGAATCCTTTGGATGAGATCCAATAAGAGTTAATAAGAGATTATTGGGTAGAGACTCACTAATCTAAAATGCTAGAGTAATTGGATAGAGATTCAATACCTAACATGGTATGAGAGAACCATATTCCCAATATGATAGGAGAGATGCAATATAATTTAAGTAATTGGATAGAGATCCAATACCTAATATGTTAGGAGAGAATCATATTCCTATGACATGAGAGATCTAATACTCAATATGATATATCGTGACTAACAGTTGTTGTGTGCAAGAACCCTAGCGGTAGATGGAGGTCCGATTGCTAACTACGATAATAGTCGACGACAAGCAACAATAGCAGAAGCATGGCGATAACAATTGTTGTGTGTAGTAACCCAAAGATAAGCAACAAACTTCAATAGTCGTTAGCTCTGCCAAGGTGTGCCACTACCCATAAGTAGCGGACAGGTTACGATTCTTGCGGTGGTTGAACACTGTGCGATGGTGGACGATGATGCATGACACGCGATGGCGATTAGACTGAATGTTGTGGGCCTCACTGTGGTGGCGTTCTCGTAGGCGAAGTCTTTCTTCTTAGGTTTTAGGCAATAGTGAACGATGGTGGTGCTTTCTCGAACTAGTGGTGGTCTTTGGTCATTGCTTGGTCACTATTGTAGGGTTGCCACTTGTAAAGATTGGAGTGGCAATGGTGCGAGCATGCTGTGGTGTAGCGACAGTTGGAGAAAGGTAAAACATTAGAGTTTCAAGGCTTCTATTATAGTAAAAGTTAATTTTGCCCATAAAAGCTACTAGTAAAAGTTGGAGTTTCCCTCGGTGACATTTTTACCTTAAAAAATTAGATATTTTTAATATATGTCCTTGTAAAACTATAATTTTAATTTTCAAAAATCAATTATTTATGACATATGCCCTTAGTCACAAAATTTTTATTTTACCCTCATGAAATTGATTATTTTTTTTATTAATATCCTTTGTTTACCATTTTGACCTTCTAATTTGGCAATATTATCTCAACAACCATAATTTAATACTAATAAAATTATGTCACAAACTTGATAAATATTTTTATCAAAATTAAATAAAAAATAAATTATAGATATATTATTTTTATCTATATGACATAATTTATTATTGTTAAGTTTAACAACTTATGTTCTTAAGAAATTTTAATTATTATTCTAGATATTTATATTGCTATTAAATACATAGGCATTAAAAAATTATGAAATAATATTTATTTTTCATAAAAACGCATGTTCTATATTTTATCATAATTATAATTATTATATGAGTTTTCTTTTATGCTGAATAATGTTCAATGTTATGGTTATTATTTTTTATTATTAAATTATTTTGATATAAATTAAATTAATTAAAATTTAGTAAATATTATTTATACTTATATTCCTAATTTTATTTGACTAGTAGTTACCAAAGTGACCTAGGATGATTAGTTTATGGGGTATAAATTATAATAAATATTTTATAGACATTTATAATTATATTTTAATTATTATATTGGTCTTGTAGCTATCAAAGTAGCTTAGATTGATAATTTATAAAATTATATTAAAAAATTAATCTTACATGATATTAAAAAATAATATTCACTATAAAAAAATATAATTAAGAGATTTAGATAATCCTAAAAGAGAATATATTTTGAATAATTATGTGATGGGTAGGATAATACTATTTTGGATATTTTTATCATTTACGATTGTATACCTAAAGATAGCAATACTATTTAACAAGGATGATATTAGTCCTCTTTTGAGTAAACATTGGTTATATTAATGAATGATACTAATAGTTTATTATATTTTAAAAATTCAAAGCATTAATGATATTTTATATTTTATAATGGTACAGCTTTAAATACATTCTCATGCTTTTGATATCTTTCTACTATTTGATTCAAATTATTTATGATGGTAAGAAAATATGCGGTTCACACCAGGTGTATTATTATTTGTTGCCCAAAGATTTGATTTATAAAAGTAATATAGAATAAGTTAATGAAATAAATGCTCATAAAATATCTAATATGATCAGTTTAATGTTTATAAGAATGATAATTACAAATAAAATTAAAACTTTATTATCGCCTACAACAAGTGTATATGAATATTTGAAGGATATTGAAGATATGTTTAAATTTATTTATAAGTTATTGATTGACATATTAATGAAAAAACTGATTACGACTCAATACAATGATATTCGAGGGATTAAGATCATACCCTTAATATGGGTAATAATGCTATAAAACTTAAAGCATTATGCATAAATATTGATGAGTTTTTCCTTATGTAATTTATTCTTAATTCTTTTCCTTCTTAGTTTGGCTCATTTAAGATTCACTATAATATAAATAAAGATAAATAAGACTTAAATGAGCTGACTAGGGTTCAAAAAGAATTAATGTTAAGATAAGAAAGATCTCATAATGTTTTGGCTACTATTTAAGAAGCTAATAACAAAAAAAAGAAGAAGGTTGGAAGTATAATCCACAAAATAACTTCACTGATTTTAATGTTCACATGTATTGCATTCATGAAAAATAAACTAAGTACATAAAGAAAAATACTACAATAAATAACTCTTTGAGATTATTTATATTGATATCTATAAACCACTTTATATTAGCTATTTTAATGAAAAAAGTTAGACTTGTAAACTTAAGAAATTTATTTATAGACATGTGATTGTTTTAAATATTTTCTAAATTTTATAAACTTATTCAAAACGAAAAGGTTTTCATGATTTCATCAATTCGGAGTGATCATGGTGGTGGTGAATCCTAAAATCATGACTTCTAAAATTTTTATAAATATAATAGATATAACCATACTTCTCTACTCCGAGGAATCCTCAACAAAATGGAGTAGAAAGAAAAAATAGAAATTTATAAGAAATGACAAGAACCATGTTAAATGAACATAGTTTACCCAAATACTTTTGGGCTAAAGTCATTAATACGGCTTATTATATTAAGAATAGGGTTCTAGTATGACCATCTCTATCCTTATGAATTGTGGAATAACAAAAAATCAAATGTTTCTTATTTTAAAGTTTTCGATTACAAATGCTTTATCTTGAATGAAAAGGATGCCTTAGGAAAATTCGACGCTAAATCCGATGAAGGCATCTTTCTTGATTACTCTTCCATTTCTAAAGTCTTTCATGTCCTCAAAAAAAGAACTTTAGTTATAGAAGAGTCTATTCATGTAGTTTTTAATGAAGTTTTCGAATTTAAGAAAAATAATTTTGATGATGATTTTGGTTTTGATAGTTTGAATTTGAATGAACCCTCTCCTCAAAATAGCAACTTAGATGCAACTTCTTCCTAAATTTTCTTACCTAAGGAATGGAAATATGTAGATGCCCATCCAATCAAGCTAATTATAGGAGACATATCAAAAGGGATTCAAACTCATTCCACTTTTAAGAATTTTTATGCCAACGTCGCTTTCTTTTCTCAAATTAAACCTAAGTGCATTGACGAAGCCTTGAAAAATGATTCTTGGGTTATCACAATGCAAGAGGAATTGAACCAATTTGAGAGGAATGAGGTGTGGAAGCTTGTTTCTAGATCTAGTGACCATTTAGTTATAAGTACTAAATGGGTATTTAGAAACAAGCAAAATGAATTTGGTATCGTGGTTCGAAACAAGGCTAGATTAGTGGCTAAAGGTTTCAACCAAGAAGAAGATATCGATTATGAAGAGACCTTCGCTCCTATGGCAAGATTAGAAGCCATTAGAATACTCCTTGCCTATGCTAGTAGTAATAATTTTAAATTATTTCAAATGCATATTAAAAGTGCTTTCTTAAATGATTTTATTTCTGAAGAAGTGTTTGTTGAACAATCACCCGGTTTTGAAAACTCTCTTTTTCCTAATCATGTATTTAAATTGACCAAGGCTCTCTATGGGTTAAAACAAGCCCTAAGGGCTTAATATAAGAGGCTTAGTTCTTTTCTTATTTCAAATAATTTCAATAAAGGCAATGTCGATACTACATTGTTTATTAAATATTTTAAAAATAATTTTCTTATTGTTCAAATTTATATTGATGATATTATCTTTGGTTCTACAAATGAATCGTTATGTGAATTATTTGCCAAGTGTATGAGCCAAGAGTTTGAAATGAGTCTAATGGGAAAACTAACCTTCTTTTTAGAATTATAAATTAAATAATTTAGTGATGGTATATTTCTTAGTCAAACCAAATATGCTTTAGAAATATTAAAATGGTTTAATATGGATGGTTCAAAAGTCATCAACACTCCTATGAATACCTCCACTAAGTTAGACATGGACGAAAGTGGAGAAAGTTTTGATCAGAAAACATATAGGGGAATGATAGATAGTTTAATTTACCTCACCGCAACTAGACCGGATATCATGTTTAGTATAGGACTTTATGCTAGACATTAAAAGAATCCTTAGATATCATGTTTAGTATAGGACTTTATGCTAGACCGGATATCAGCTAATTCTAAATTATCTTATCTTAAAGCTATTAAAAGAATCCTTAGATATCTTAAAGGAACTCCTAATCTAGGATTATTGTATCCAAAATCCAATAACTTTGATTTAATAGTTTATGCGGATGCCGATTTTGGTGGATATAGAATAGATAGAAAAAGCACATCCAGAACATATCAATTTTTAGGACATGCACTTATTTCTTGGTCTTCCAAGAAATAAAACTCGATTACACTATCTACGGCCGAAGCCGAATACATAGCCACAAGTGCATATTATGCACAAGTTATTTGGATGAAAAATACATTAGAAGATTATGGAATTTATTTAAAGAATATTCTCATAAAATATGATAACACAAGTGCTATTTGTCTAACTAAAAATCATATTGAACACTCTAGAAATAAGCATATTGACATTAGACATCACTTTATATGAGATCATGTCTATAATAATGATATCATTCTAGAATTTATTGATACAAAACACCAATTAGTAGACATCTTCATAAAACCCCTAAATGAAGAACAATTTGACTTTATTAGAAGAAAATTAGGCATGTTAAATTGTCCTAATGCATGAAGATGTTGTATGTTCCTTTTCCAAAATTTTTCAACCTCAGTTTACGTAATCTCAACTTGATATTATTTTCGGATTTTGGATGACATCTTTTTGATATTATATTTTAAATAAAGTTCTCATTTTTATCCATCGATCGTAACATTTTGATTCTCTTCCTTCTTCGATTGATGAAGATCATGCCTTTTGATGAAGTATTAAAATTGGTTTTATACCCCTTTTACCTCTATTAGAATGATTAAATGAATTTCATGATTTTCATATCATTTGAAGCTTAATGTCATGAAATTTTTGCATAATGATTAAGCTCTCAAGAGTTTATTATACTCTCTTTGGACTTTATTCTTAACTCTTAATCTTTTATAACTTGATTGTTTTTTCTTCCACCTCATAAGAATGCCAAGTTGAATCTCACTCTATGAAACTTTTGATGTTGATGCGCTGCACTTCATAAATGCCAAGTTAAACTTTTTCATGAACTTTATCATGATCTTTCTCTCATGAATTTTTGTTTACATGAGCTCTTATTAGTATATTTGATGAATGACTAAATGTTTGATGAATGACTTCAATGATCTATATTTTTAATTTATAATTTTATGTTTAAATTTTTAAAATTATATCTTAAACCTCTTTCATGTATGAATCCTTCATAACTTGATCATTTTTCGGATTTCATAGACATGAATAAAAATGATCAAATCAATTTTCGGATTTATCCATCTTGGATGACATATTTTGCATTATATTCAACTCGATTTCTAAGCAAATATTAGCCTCATGTATCATATGTTTTTTATATGTTTGATAAATGATATGCATCATGATACCTTATGATGATTATTATTTTTAGTTCACCTCCTTTTTGTTGATGACAAAGGGGAGAAGCAAGTAATGATGAATGATTCAAAATCTTAATGTTTTGGTATCATATATATTATACCTAAAGTGATTTTGATTTGCTGTGATTGTGCATATTGTACTTCGATGATTTGAAATTATGATACATAACGTATGAAATCTTGATACAATATGTTATATGTGATCAATATTGTTTCCCTTGAATTCAAATGTTATTATTTCTTTTGAATTCAAGTTTACCTTATTTCGATATAGCATATAGATAGGGGGAGTTGAGTTTAACGCCATCAATTGGTTGTCATCATAAAAAAGGGAGAGATTATTGAATCTCAAATTTTGATGATGAAATCAATTGATAAGTTTATTATCTAATCTATGCTTGAGATAAATGATGTAAGACTAACCTTGATCAAAAGAGGTAAAACAATTAAAGCAAGAAGAATCAAGTGTTGGGCCGGAGTCAAAGTTCGGGCATCAAGTCGGAAGAATCGGATAACGCACCAAGAATGAATGTTGTAGGAGTCAACATACCAGTGGATCGGGCACTACACCGAAGGTTCGGACGATACGTCGAAAGTTCATCGGAAGATCACCAGAAGGTCACCGGAAGTTCACCGGGAGAACCAATGACATGCCGGATAACTTAGATTCATAGCTTATAATTGTTTATATCTTAATGGTCGAAGGTTAGGTCAAAATTGAGTTGATTTTGGGTAAAATCATAGCAACTCAATTATGAGCCAATTGGGCCTAAATTGGGATTGATTTGGGCTTATTAAGAGGCTCATTCAATGGCCCAAATGTTGCTCTAGGTGGTGGCACCGCCAAACTGGCGGTAGAATCGCTTATAAGTTAGAAAAGTAAAAAAATATACTTTTCTAAGTTACATATGGTGGTATGATGGGACCCTAGCAGGGTTAGGTCCTACTCAACCATGTAACAGCTAATAAAAACCCTGTGAGAATGTAATAAACCCCACCTAGCCGCCTCTATCCTATAAAGAAGAGAGGCTAGGGTTTATATTTAGGTCTTTGGGCTTCTTAGCCGCCGCCCCCCTTGTTACTGGGCCGGCCCGCTAAGGTTGAGGGCAAATTGGGTAGTTCACTTAGGAAGCAACCCCTAGGGTTAGGGTTTGGAGCTCTATATAAGCTTGTAGCCTCCACCTCTTTGGAAAAAGAAAGATCAATCTACAATTGCAGCCACCAGGCTACTTGGAGGGTGGAACCCCTATAGCGTTCCAAGGGTTGATCCCCCTCAAAGATCAATCTCAATAGAATTCCTCTGGGGTTCTATCATGGTACTGCCCAACAATAAAGCTACAACAGTAGTACCACTCCAGGCTGGTGGTAGCATCGCCAGAATCTCTATTTTCAAGGTTCTGTGGGCAGTGCCACCACCCAATGCAGGCGATAGTACCGCCCGTACTTGGAAGACCCGGAAATTTAAATTTTGGCTTCGTTTTTGGAGTTATTTGGGGCTTATAAATACCCCACTCATCCTTGCAAGGATAACATAAAAAAAAGTAAGTTAAAACTCTAGTGAATCAAGTTGTAATCTTGAAAAAAGTCTTAAGTGTTCTCTCCCTCCTCTTAAAAAGTTTAAAAGTTTGTCTAAGGGAGGTGTAAGACTTGTAGAGGTTATCTCCTAGACCTTTGAAAAGAAGAAAAAGTTGTAAAAGGGTGAATGATCTTCATCCATTGAAAGAAGATTATTAGTGAAAGCCGGTGACCTCAACAAAGGAGGAATCGAGAGTGGACGTAAGTCGGAGGACTGAACCACTGTAAAATCGGTTTGTATTTCTTTTCTTGCAATTTACATTTCTGCAAATCCTTTACCTTATTGCAATCACTTGAATCCTTCTCTTTCACTTACGAATCTCTTTAAGTTAAAACACAATCGAAGTTGGTTTTCATCGAAACGTGATTCTTCTTGAACGAAGTTTTCCGAAATTGCACAAATCAACATTTTTAACCACTACACTAATTCACACCCCCCCTCCCCCCCTCTTAGTGCCACTCTAGATCCTAACATATTGATCGAGTCTTATAGAGATTTAGTATTTAATTTTGATATACCTATTACTATAGATGAAAATTTTAGTCAAAACCAATGTCTTAGTAATGACTTAAAAAAAATTAAATAAAGGATATTCCTTATGCATACACAATTAGAAGTATATTATATGCTCAAATATATACAAGATCATAAATCATTTTTAATGTTAGGTAGATACTAATGCAACCTAGGAATAGAATATTAGAAAGCTTAAAAAAAATAATGAGATATCAAAAAGAGATAAAAGACTATATGCTTATATATAGGAGATCAGATTAGCTTGAAGTGAAAGGATATTCATATATTGATTAGTAGGAAGTCCACTTCGTGATTCATATTCACATTAGTTGAAGAGATAATTTCTTGAAAACATATAAAGAAATTACTTATTTTATCATCAATAATGAAAGCTAATTTTGTAGTATGTTTTAAGATAAAAAAATCAAACTTTATAGTTGTGAAATTTTATTTTAGGATTTGATGTGGTCGACTCAATTACTAGGCCATAGAAAATATTTTATGATAATATCATAGTAGTTTTCTTCTCTAAGAATGATAAATACCTTAGTGGCTTTAATATATTCTTAAAATAAGGCTTGTAAGTAACTCATAAAAAATGTGATAATACATGATTAAATATAGTTTATTATTATTATTATTATTATTATTTAATTAAAGTTATTTATTCTTGTTATCCTATTTATATTTATATATTTATATTATAGTTGAATGTAATAATAGGATTATCTTAATAAGATAAATTACAATGGTCATTATAGATTATATTAAGAAAAACTAATAGTATTATGATATATAGAAGGGAATATGACATTGATGATATAAAATCATTATAACTCGTATTGATAGTCGGAATTAATAAAAATATTATTATACTTATTGAACCTATTGGCTTGGTTTAAAATTTATGGCCATGTATAAAATATTTTTTAAATTTTTAAAATATAATTAGGTGAAATTATTTTTAAATATTTTTATTTTAAAATTTTTATATCTTATCAATTAATAGATCAAGTGGGAGAAAGTTATATTATGTGACTCTACTTAATTAGATAAGATATATTATAGTTTATTATCAACCAATATGAAGAAAGTTCATTTATAATAGGATTCGTTGGAGGATACTTTAATTATAGAGTTTTCTAATTATTTGTCCTAGACTCTATATTTGTTTATAAATAAATAGGATCTCCTAGAAGATTACAGATCTATTCTCACCTTGCTTTAGTATATATTTCATCATTTATATTGATTCTATAAATAAGAAGAAAGAAGAATACGAGCCTAGTTATCTTGTTCGATGTTGCTTCGATCTATGAATCGAATTATAGAATACATTCTAAATCAAATAAAGATATTCTAAGTGATATCGATAGATACTCATATGTAATCTTTAATATATTATTATTTAATTTTAGATTTTATATTTTAGATAATAGTATGATTATGATCTTATGCTTACATTGAGAATCATTCTAGATTTTTATCATAACATTCAACCAATAGTCTATCATATGAGCATGATTAAAAAATTCATACTCATATGAATGATATGACTAGCTATTTTAATGAAACAAGAAAAGAAAAGACATTTAAAGAAAAGAAAGTAAGTGTAAGAATTATAATAATCTAAATGAATTAATTAGTGTTATTTTAGGTTTTTGTTTCAAGGGTAAGGAATGAAGATGGAATTCGAACCAGGACTTATGATAAATTGTTAACATTTTTTTTAGTTAAACTAATTGATATTTTTCTATTTAAATTCATTTACATTGCATTCTTTTCATGATTTATTACTTGAAATATGTTTTTCGTTAAATACAATGACACATGGAAGAGATCGTAACAACATAATCTAAATTTTCTTGCCGAACTAATTGGATTTTAGAGTGATATATTTGGTTAGACTGTTCAAAACAACTCTACTTTGTATTTGTTATCTAATCTATGCTTTGAGATAAGTGATGCAAGACTAACCTTGATCAAAAGAGACAAAACAACTAAAGCAAGAAGAATCAAGTGTTGGGCTAGAGTCAAAGTTCGGGCATCAAGTCGGAAGAATCGGATAACGCACCAAGAATGAATGTTGTAGGAGTCAACATACCAGTGGATCGGGCACTACACCGAAGGTTCGGACGATACGTCGAAAGTTCATCGGAAGATCACCAGAAGGTCACCGGAAGTTCACCGGGAGAACCAATGACATGCCGGATAACTTAGATTCATAGCTTATAATTGTTTATATCTTCATGGTCGAAAGTTAGGTCAAAATTGAGTTGGTTTTGGGTGAAATCATACCAATTCAATTATGGGACAATTGGGCCTACATTGGGACTGATTTGGGCTCATTGAGAGACCTATTCAGTAGCCCAAATATTGTTGTAGGCAGTAGCACCGCCAAACTAGCGGTAGAACCGCCTATAAGCTAGAAAAGTGAAAAAAGCATACTTTTCCAAGCTGCAGATGGTGGTACCACCCAGTCTAAGCTGGTGGTACTGCTCTAGGCTGGTGGTAGCACTGCTAGAATCTCTATTTTCAAGGTTTTGTGGGCGATGGCACCGCCCAATGCAGGCAGTAGTACCGCCCGTACTTGGAAGACCCGGAAATTTAAATTTTGGCTTCGTTTTTGAAGTTATTTGGGGCCTATAAATATCCCACTCATCCCTGCAATGATAACACAAGAAAAAGTAAGCTAAAACTCTAGTGAATCAAGTTGTAATCTTGAAAATGTCTTGAGTGTTCTCTCCCTCCTCTTAAAAAGTTTAGAAATTTATCTAAGAGAGGTGTGAGACTTGTAGAGGTTATCTCCTAAACTTTTGAAAAGAAGAAAGAGTTGTAAAAGGGTGGATGATCTTTACCAATTGAAAGAAGATCATTAGTGAAAGTCGGTGACCTCAACGAAGGAGGAATCGAGAGTGGACGTAAGTCGGAAGACCAAACCATTATAAAATCGATTTACATTTCTTTCCTTGTAATTTACATTTCTGCAAATCCTTTACCTTATTGTAATCACTCGAATCCTTCTCTTTCACTTATAAATTTCTTCAAGTTAAAATGCAATCGAAGTTGGTTTTCATCGAAACAAGATTCTTCTCGAATGAAATTTTCTGAAATCGCACAAATCAACATTTTTAACCGCTGCACTAATTCACCCCCCCCTCTTATTGCCGCTCTAGATCCTAACAATTGATATCAGAGCTTGGTCACTCTCAATTGGTTTAAAACCTAAGAGAGATGGCTTATTCCGGCATGCAAGAGGTTCATTCCATTACACGTCCGCCTATGTTTAATGAGTCGGATTACACTTATTGGAAGACTCATATGAAGATTTTTTTTATCTCCATGGATTTCAAACTTTGGAATATCGTTGAAAATAGATTTCAAAAATCTTCTCTTCCAATGAATGAATGGAATGAAATGGAGAAGAATATTTTTGCACTTAATGCAAAGGCTATGAATGTCTTATTTTGCACACTTGATAAAAATGAGTTTAATTATGTTTCAATTTGTGAATCAACCTTTGATATTTGACATACTCTTGAAATCACTCATGAAGGCACTAGCCAAGTAAAAGAGTCCAAAATCAATCTCTTGATGTATTCTTACGAATTGTTTCTAATGAAATAAAGTGAGTCCATCGGAGACATGTACACCCATTTCACGGATGTCATCAATGGACTCAAAGCACTTGGTAAAGGTTTTTCTAATTTCAAACTTGTAACTAAAATTTTAAGATCCCTTCCAAAGAGTTGGGATCCAAAAGTTACGACCATTCAAGAGGCCAAGGACCTTAAAACTTTTCCTCTCGAAGAACTCATTGGGTCTTTAATGACCTATGAAATGACATGTCATGCTCATGATGAGCTAGAGAACCCCCTTCCAAAGAATAGGAAGGATATAACATTGAGAACACAAGAAGACCACTTGAAGGAATCTTCAAGTGATGAGGACCTTGATGATGAACTTGTACTCTTAACTCAAAAATTTAAAAAATTTATAAGAAAGAATAAATTTAAAAATGACACTAAAAACATACTTGAACCCAAAAAGGACCAAGTTATATGTTACGAATGGAAGAAGCCGGGGTACTTCAAAAGTAAATGCCCCCAAGCCAAGAAGAAGTAACTGAAGAGAAAGAAAGCTCTAAAGGCGACATGGGATGACTCAAGTGGTTTCGAAGTTGAAGAAGCAAGCAACAAAGAGGAGGCCAACTTCACATTGATGGCTTTCGGAGAAGAGGTATGTGAGTTAATTAATGAAGATTTATCTTTCGACGAACTTTCAATTACTTTTTATGAATTGTTTAATGAATGTAGAGCTATTAGTAAAAAAATTAATTTTTTTAAAAAAAAGAAGCATGCTTTGTTACTAGATAAACTTGAATGTCTTGAACTTGATACTCTCTCTCTACCTCTATGCTCTAAGTGTGAACACTTAGAAGTAATCAAAAATGAGAACTTGCTACTTAAAGAGACCCTAAATAAGTTTAAGGTCAGTAGCAAGGGCTTAGATATGATCCTAGCAAACAAGAGTCACGTCAAAAAAAAAAAGTAGAATTGGATTCATGAGTAGATCTCACCGAACTCCAACCACATTCATTAAAGGACCCACACTACATGTATCATCTTATTTGAAATGCAACTTTTATTGCAAATCCGAACATGTTGCTTACAAATGTTCATATAAGAAACTTAGCCCACATAGGTTAATATGGGTTCCTAAATGAACAAAAAGGAACTCGATGAACAATGATAAGTTTAGTAGATCAATTTTTGAGGCACCCAAGTTCAAATGGGTACCTAAAAATCATCCTCTTTTATAGACACATTCACCCACACAAGCTAGGAGCAAGAGATGGTACCTTGATAGTGGATGCTCAAGGCACATGACTGGAGATCCATCTCAATTCTCTAAGCTCACTAGCCAAGACGAAGGGTATATCACCTACGGAGACAACAACAAGGATAAAATCAGTGGCAAGGGAACTATAGGTAACAAATCAAGTTTTTTAATTGATAATGTGTTATTGGTAGATGGTTTAAAGTACAATCTTTTGAGCATTAATCAATTATGTGATAAGGGATATATTGTGAAATTTAAATCTAATGCTTGCATCATTGAAAAACCACATAACAACACATCTATGATTGCACTAAAACAAAATAATATCTACACCATAAACATTGATGATCTTAGTAATGAAATGAGTTTTTCAGTTTTGAATGATGATGCTTGGCTTTGCCATAAGAGATTAGGTCATGCGAGCATAAAACTAATCACTCAAATCACATCTAAAGGACTTATAAGAGGTATTCTTAATGTTAAGTTCATTAAAGACAAAGTATGTGATGCATGTCAACTAGGAAAATAAATAAAAACTAGCTTCAAACCAAAGAATCAAATAAGCACCTCTAGACCATTATAATTGATTCATATGGATTTATTTAGATCAATTGACATAACGAGTCTAGGAGGTAGCAAGTATGCATTTGTCATTGTAGATGACTATAGTAGATACACTTGGACCTATTTCTTGGCTCACAAAGGTGATTGTTTTAAATGTTTTCTAAATTTTATAAACTTGTTCAAAACGAAAAGGGTTTCATGATTTTATCAATTCAGAGTGATCATGGTGGTGAATTCCAAAACCATGACTTCCAAAATTTTTATGAATCTAATAGATATAACCATAACTTCTCTACTCCGAGGAATCCTTAACAAAATGGAGTAGTAGAAAGAAAGAATAGAAATTTACAAGAAATGGCAAGAACCATGTTAAATGAATATAGTTTACATAAATACTTTTGGGTCGAAGCCATTAATACAGCTTGCTATGTCATGAATAGGGTTCTAGTAAGACCATCTCTATCCAAAACCCCTTATGAATTGTGGAATAATAAAAAACTAAATGTTTCTTATTTTAAAGTTTTTGGTTGTAAATGCTTTATCTTGAATAAAAAGAATACCTTAGAAAAATTCGATGCTAACTCTGATGAAGGCATCTTTCTTAGTTACTTTTCTATTTCTAAAGTCTTTTGTGTCTCCAACAAAAGAACTTTGGTTATAGAAGAGTCTATTCATGTAGTTTTTAATGAAGTTTTCGAATTTAAGAAAAATGATTTTGATGATGATCTTGGTTTTGATGGTTTGAATTTGAATGAACCCTCTCCTCAAAATAGCAACTTGGATACATCTTCTTCCCAAATTTCCTTACCTAAGAAATGGACGTATGTAGATGCCCATCCAAAGGAGCTAATTATAGGAGACACATCAAAAGGGGTTCAAACTCATTCCTCTTTTAAGAATTTTTATGCCAACACCGCTTTCCTTTCTCAAATTAAACCTAAATGCATTGACGAAACCTTGAAAAATGATTCTTGGGTTATCGCAATGCAAGAGGAATTGAACCAATTTAATAGGAATGAGGTGTGGAAGCTTGTTCCTAGACCAAGTGACCATTTAGTTATAAGTACTAAATGGGTATTTAGAAACAAGCAAGATGAATTTGGTATCGTGGTTAGAAATGAGGCTAGATTAATGGCAAAAGGTTTCAACCAAGAAGAAAATATCGATTACGAAGAGACCTTCACTCATGTGGCAAGATTAGAAGCCATTAGGATACTCCTTACCTATACTAGTAGTAATAATTTTAAATTATTTCAAATGGATGTTAAAAGTGCTTTCTTAAATGGTTTTATTTCTGAAGAAGTGTTTGTTGAATAACCACCCGGATTTGAAAACTCTCTTTTTCCTAATCATGTGTTTAACTTGACTAAGGTCCTCTATGTGTTAAAACAAGTCCCAAGGGCATGGTATGAGAGGCTAGTTCTTTTCTTATTTCAAATAATTTCACTAAAGGCAAGGTCGATACTATAAATATTTTAAAAATAATTTTTTTATTATTTAAATTTATGTTGATGATATTATCTTTGGTTCTACAAATGAATCATTGTGTGAATCATTTGCCTAGTATATGAGCCAAGAGTTTGAAATGAGTTTAATGGGTGAACTAACCTTCTTTTTAGGATTATAAATTAAATAACTTAGTGATGGTATATTTCTTAATCAAACCAAATATGCTTTAGAATTGTTAAAACGATTTAATATGGATGGTTCAAAAGCCATCAACACTCCTATGAGTACCTCCACTAAGTTAGACATGGACGAAAGTAGAGAAAGTTTTAATCAAAAAACATATAGGGGAATGATAGATAGTTTACTTTACCTCACTACAACTAGACCGGACATCATATTTAGTGTAGGACTTTGTGGTAGATTTCAAGCTAATCCTAAGTTATCTCATCTTAAAGCCGTTAAAAGAATTCTTAGATATCTTAAAGAAACTATTAATCTAGGATTATTATATCCAGAATCCAATAACTTTGATTTACTAGCTTACGCGAATGCCGATTTTGACGGATGTAGAATAGATAGAAAAAGTACATCCGGAACATGTCAATTTTTAGGACATACACTTATTTCTTGGTCTTCCAAGAAACAAAAATCGATTGCACTATCTACGGCTAAAGCCGAATACATAGCCACAAGTGCATATTGTGCATAAGTTATTTGGATGAAAAATACATTAGAAGATTATGAAATTTATTTAAAGAATATTCTCATAAAATATGATAACACAAATGCTATTTGTCTAACCAAAAATCCTATTCAACACTCTAAAACTAAGCATATTGACATTAGACATCATTTTATATGAGATCATGTCAATAATAATGATGTCATTCTATAATTTATTAATACAAAACACCAATTAGCGGACATCTTCACAAAACCCCTAAATGAAGAACAATTTGACTTCATTAGAAGAGAATTAGGCATACTAAATTGTCCTAATGCATGAAGATATTGTATGTTCCTTTTCCAAAATTTTTCAACCTTGGTTTACATAATCTCAATTTGATATTATTTTTGGATTTTGGATGACATATTTTCAATATCATATTTTGAATGAAGTTCTCATTTTTATCCGTCGATCATAATATTTTGATTCTCTTCCTTCTTCGATTGATGAAGATCATGCCTTTTGATGAAGTATTAAAATTGGTTTTATACCCCTTCTACCTCTATTGGAATGATTAAATGAATTTTATGATTTTTGTATCATTTGAAGCTTAATGTCATGAAATTTTTGCATAATGATTAAGCTCTCAAGAGTTTATTATACTCTCTTCGGACTTTATTCTTAACTCTTAATCTTTTATGACTTGATTGTTTTTTCTTCCACCTCATAAGAATGCCAAGTTGAATCTCACTCTATGAAACTATTGATGTTGATGCGCTGCACTTCATAAATGCCAAGTTAAACTTTTTCATGAACTTTATCATGATCTTTCTCTCACGAATTTTTTTTACATGAGCTCTTATTAGTATATTTGATGAATGACTAAATGTTTGATGAATGGCTTCAATGATCTATATTTTCAATTTATAATTTTATGTTTGAATTTTCAAAATTGTATCTTAAACCTCTTTCATGTATGAATTCTTCATAACTTGATCATTTTTCGGATTTCATAGACATGAATAAAAATGATCAAATCAATTTTCGGATTTATCCGTCTTGGATGACATATTTTGCATTATGTTCAACTCGATTTCTAAGCAAATATTAGCCTCATGTATCATATGTTTTTGATATGTTTGATAAATTATATGCATCATGAAACCTTATGATGATTATTATTTTTAGTTCACCTCCTTTTTGTTAATAACAAAGGGGAGAAGCAAGTAACGATGAATGATTCAAAATATTAATGTTTTGGTATCATGTATGTTATACCTAAAGTGATGTTGATTTGTTGTGATTGTGCTACTTCGATGATTTGAAATTATAATGCACAATGTATGAAATCTTGATACAATATGTTATATATGATCAATATTGTTTCACTTGAATTCAAATGTTATTATTTCTTTTGAATTCAAGTTTACCTTATTTCAATATGTCATATAGATAGGGGGAGTTGAGTTTAATTCCATCAATTGGTTGTCATCATAAAAAAAGGGGAGATTGTTAAATCTCAAATTTTGATAATGAAATCAATTGATAAGTTTGTTATATAATCTATGCTTTGAGATAAGTGATGCAAGACTAACCTTGATCAAAAAAGGTAAAACAATTAAAGCAAGAAGAATCAAGTGTTGGGCCGGAGTCAAAGTTCGGGCATCAAGTCGGAAGAATCGAGCAAAGCATCGAGAATGAATGTTGCAGGGGTCAACATGTCGGTGGATCGGGCACTACACTGAAGGTTCGGACAATGTGCCGAAAGTTCACCAGAAGTGCTAGGATTAGAGTGGCACTAAGAGGGGGGGTGAATTAGTGCAACGGATTAAAACTAGTGAGTTTGAAATCGATTTCGTAAATAGCTAATTCGTATGGAGATTTCGATTCAACGAAAAATGACTTAGTTAAAGTAGCTCAAGTAAAGGAGATATAGACCGAACGATTTGCAGCTAAGTAAAGAAATGATTTAGAAATTTAAACACTTACACATTCAAGAAACACCATGATGTATAGTGGTTCGATCAAATGACCTACATCCACTTTCGAAGCTTTCTTCGATGAGGCTCCCAACTTCCACTAGCAAGTCACTTTGAAGAGAAAGGATCAAATACCCCTCTTACAACCTTCTTACAAGTGGTTCACACTCTTATAGATTTTTGCAAAAAGAGGGAGGTGAACACTTAAGCTATCGAAAACAAAGCTTTGCTATGGCTTTTGCTCAATTTCTAACTCTTAAAAGGTTACACTCTCAACTGAGAAAAGAGGGGTATTTAAAGACCCCAAGAGGATTCAAATTTGGGCTCCAAATTTGAATTATTTTGGGTTTCCCAGTGCTGGCGGTGCCACCGCCTATTAGTTGTCAGACTGACAGAGTACTGGGCGGTGCCACCGCCTGGGCTCTCGGGCTCTTGGCGGTGCCACCACCCTAGCCTGGGCGGTGCCATCACCCGGGCCTTTTAGCAAGGCTGAATGACCCTAAATTTTTGGCCCAAATCAGCCCAATAAGGGCCCGGTTGGCCCCTACTAGGTTTAAACATGATTATTTCCTAATTCTTATCCTAATTACATACTAACTATGAAATTGAAACATAATTCTAAGTAATTTAAACTGACATTCTTCAAGTCTTCTTCCGGCGAGCTTTCCAGCGAACTTTCGGTGGACTTCCGACACTCCTTTGGATTTCTTCCGATAGACTCCCAACAGGCTCCTGGATTCTGTGGTGAGTTCAACGAGTATTTGCCAAGCTTCTGAACCTTCTCGGTGATCTCCGCAAACCTCTGATAATCTTTCTGGCGAACTTTGGAAACCTTCAACAAGTCCCTGATTTTATCTCGGTTGGTCCCAGCAATACTTCCAACGATCTTTTGGACTTCCAGTGAACTTTTGAACTCCCAGCGAGATTAACCTCGGTAAATCGCTTTATGTTTTCATCCTATCGTAGTTAATCCTGCACACTTATCTCAAGAATATGGATTAGAACAAATAATTCACTAATTGACTTCATCATCAAAATCTGAGATTCAACAATCTCCCACTTTTTTATGATGACAATCAATTGATGATTGAGTTAAGATTAACTCCCCCTATCCATATGCCATATTATGAGAAAGTAAAAATACTTGAATTCAATCTTCTTGAATTTATCCCAAACCTAATAATTTTCATTCATTAAACTTACCGTCATGCTTAACAAGCATGATCTTTCATCCATAAATACGAAACTTCATAATTTTCATAATGTCATGGCATAATATGCATTTTCTAGTCGAATGATAGGCATTCATCATTTCGACAAGAGAAACTAATCACAAATTGAATTACCACAAGGATCAAATGATATCAATGAAGTGCACAAGATCAAGGCATCATATCAAATGAAATATTAGCTTATCATATCAATAAAAAGAATCGAATTTTTAAACATGATATGATATCGATCTCAAAACACTTGAATTCAATCTTTTTAATACTACGCAAGACATTTTATCAAGTTATTTTCATATGTCATCAATTTACATATTCTTCTCCCCTTTTGTCATCAACAAAAAGGAGGTGAAGTAGCCACCATAAGGTATCATACCACAAAAAAAAATAAGTGGTCAATTATCAAGCATATGATAAATGAGTTGAACATAATGTAAAATATGTCATCCTTGACGGATAAATTCGAAAAATATTTGAATCATTTTTATTCATGTTCATGAGATCCAAAAAAAAACATTAGAGTTTCAAAATGCTCATGAAGAATTCATACATGAAAATTTTAAGACTCAATTTTTGATTGAGAATTCAAGTATAGAATTGTGAAAGGATAGATCATTAAAGTCATTCATCAAAGATTTCATATTTTAAAGTAAACTCCATGAGAATGAGATGTCAAAATTCATAAAACTTCAATGAATGAAATATAGTAATATCAAAATTTTGAAGGAAAAAATTCGATATGGCATTCTTGTAGTGATTCATGAGGAGAAAGTCATAAAACCTTGAATCATGCCGATTAGCACAAGAATAAAAATAAAAAATGAACATTTAAGAACTTAATTTTGCACAATTCATGACATTAATTTATGCATATGTTAAGCTTCATATAAAATGCAAGTCATGAAATATCTTTAGTCATATTTAAAGGAGGGTATAAATCAGTTTTTACTACAACATTAGTATCCACTATTTAAAGAAAGAGGAAAACAACATCATGATAGATTTCATCAAGATTATGATCGAAAGATAAAAATGTGAGCTCCATGATATAAAGATGTCATCAAAATTCGAAAATATAATATCAATGTGAAACTATCAAAATTGAAAATTTAATCATTTCATCAAAAGTCATGACACAACTCAAAAATTTATCAATTGAAGAGGAGAATCAAAATAGGAAGATAAAAATGAGAGCTTTCATCAAAATACTAAGATGATATTGTAAAGATGTCATTCAAAAATGAAGAGATAATATTAAGATGATACAATCAAAATCGAAGTTGGAGAATTTTGGAAAAGAAACATACAACATCATGTATTAGAACAATTTAGCATGCCTAATTCTCTTCTAATGAAGTCAAATTATTCTTCATTTAGGGGTTTTGTAAAGATGTCCGCTAATTGGTATTTTTTATTAATAAATTCTAGAATGACATTATTATTATTGACATAATCTTATATAAAGTGATACCTAATGTCAATATGCTTAATTCTAGAGTGTTGAATTAGATTTTTGATTAGACAAATAGCACTTGTATTATCACATTTTATGGAAATATTCTTTAAATAAATTCCATAGTCTTCTAACATGTTTTTCAACCAATCAACTTGTGCACAACATGCACTTGTAGCTATATATTCAGCTTCCACCGTAGATAGTGCAATCAAATTTTGTTTCTTGAAAGTCTAAGAAACAAGTGCATGTCCTAAAAATTGGCATGTTCCAGATGTGCTCTTTCTATCTATTCTACATCCACCAAAATCCGCATCCACATAGGCTTTTAAATCAAAGTTATCAGATTTTAGATACCATAATCCTAGATTATGAGTTCTTTTAAGATACCTAAGGATTCTTTTAACAACTTTGAGGTGAGATAACTTAGGATTAGCTTAGAATCTTGCACATAGACCTACACTAAACATGATATCTGGTCTAGTTGCGGTGAGGTAAAGTAAGCTACCTATCATTCCCCTATATGTTTTTTGATCAAAATTTTCTCCATTTTCATCCAAGTCTAACTTGGTGGAAGTACTCAGTGGAGTGTTGATGGCTTTTGAACCATCCATGTTAAATCGTTTTAACAATTCTAATTGATACTTTATTTGATTAAGAAATATACTATCACTAAGTTGTTTAACTTGTAATCCTAAAAAGAAGGTTAATTCTCCCATTAGGCTCATTTCAAATTCATGACTCATACACTTGGCAAATGATTAACATAGTGATTCATCTGAAGAACCAAAAATAATATCGTAAACATAAATTTGAATAACAAGAAAATTGTTTTTAAAATGTTTGATAAATAATGTAGTATCAACCTTGTCTTTAGTAAAATTATTTAAAATTAAGAAAGAACTAAGCCTCTCATACCAAGCCCTAGGGGCTTGTTTTAATCCATATAGAGCCTTAGTTAGTTTAAACACATAATTGGGAAGAAGAGAGTTTTTAAATCTAGGTAGTTGTTTAACATACACTTCTTAAAAAATAAAGCCATTTAAGAAAGCACTTTTGATATCCATTTGAAAAAGCTTAAAATTATTACTATTAACATAGGCAAGGAGCATCCTAATGGCTTCTAATCTTGTCATAGGAGCGAAGGTCTCTTCGTAATCAATACCTTCTTCTTGGTTGAAACCTTTGGTCACTAGTCTAGCCTTGTTTCTAACCATGATACCATATTCATCTTGCTTGTTTCTAAAGACCCATTTAGTACCAATAACTAAATGGTCACTAGGGCTAGGAACAAGCTTCCATACCTTATTCCTCTTAAATTGATTCAATTCTTCTTGCATTGCGATAACCCAATAATCATCTTTCAAGGCATCATCAATGCACTTATATTCAATTTGAGAAAGAAAAGCGGCATGGGCACAAAATTTTTTAAAAGAAGAACGAGTTTGAATCCCTTTCGATGTGTTTCCTATAATTAACTCCTTGGGATGGGCATTTACATACTTTCATTCCTTAGGTAAGGAAATTTGGAAGAAGATGCATCCAAGTTACTATTTTGAGGAGAGGGTTCATTTAAATTCAAACCATCAAAACCAAAATCATCATCAAAATCTTTTTTCTTAAATTCAAAAATTTCATTAAAAACTACATGAATAGACTCTTCTATAACTAACGTTCTTTTGTTAAAAACACGAAAAGCTTTAGAAACAGAAGAGTAACAAAAAAAGATGCCTTCATCGGATTTAGCATCAAATTTTCCTAAAGCATCCTTTTCATTTAAAATAAAGAATTTACAACCAAAAACTTTAAAGTAGAAAATATTAGGTTTTTTGTTATTCCATAATTCATAAGGAATCTTGGATAGAGATGGTCTTACTAGAACTCTATTCATGATATAGCAAGTCGTATTAATGGCTTCAGCCCAAAAGTATTTGGGTAAACTATGTTCATTTAACATGGTTCTTGTCATTTCTTATAAATTTCTATTCTTTCTTTCTACTACTCCATTTTATTAAGGATTTCTTGGAGTAGAGAAGTTGTGGTTATACTCATTTGATTCATAAAAATTTTGGAAGTCTGGTTTGGAATTCACCACCGTGATAACTCTGAATGGATAAAATCATGAAACCCTTTTCGTTTTAAGTAAGTTTATAAAATTTAGAGAAACATTTAAAATAATTACTTTTGTGAGCCAAGAAATAGGTCCAAGTGTATCTACTATAGTCATATATAATTACAAAGGCAAATTTGCTTCCTCCTAGGCTTGTTGTGTCAATTGGTTTAAATAAATCCATATAAATCAATTGTAATAGTCTAGAGGTACTTATTTGATTCTTTGGCTTGAAGCTAGTTTTAATTTGTTTTCTTAGTTGACAAACATCACATACTTTATCTTTAATGAACTTAAAATTGGGAATGCCTCTTACAAGTGCTTTGGATGTGATTTGATTAATTAATTTCATGCTAGCATAACCTAATCTTCTATGCCAAAGCCAAGCGTTCATCATCAACACCGAAAAACACATTTCACTACTAAGATCATCAATGTTGATGGTGTAGATATTATTTTATTTTAGTGTAATCATAGATGTATTATTGTGTGGTTTTTCAATAATGCAAGTATTAGATTCAAATTTCACAACATATCTCTTATCACATAATTGACTAACACTCAAAAGATTATACTTTAAACCATCTACCAATAACACATTATCAATTAAAAAAGTTGATTTGTTATCTATGGTTCCCTTGCCAATAATTTTACCCTTGTTGTTGTCTCCGAATGTGACATACCCTTCTTCTTTGCTAGTGAGCATAGAGAATTGAGATGGATCTCCGGTCATGTGCCTTAAGCATCCACTATCAAGATATCATCTCTTGCTCCTAGCTTGTGATGATGAATGGTTCTATAAAAGATGATGGTTTTTAAGTACCCATTTGATTTTGGGTGCCTCAAATATTGATCTACTAACTTTGTCATTTAGTATAGAATTATTTATGGTTCTTTTAGGAACCCATATCAATTTATGTGGACTAATTTTCCTAAATGGACATTTGTAAATAACATGTCCAAATTTACAACAAAAATTACATTTTAAATGAGGTGATACATGTAATGTGGGTCCTTTAATAAAGGTGGTAGGATTTCGATGAGATCTACTTATAAATCCAATTCCACTTCTACTTCCGACATGACCTTTGTTTGCAAGGATCATGTCCAAGCCCTTGCTACCGACTTTAAACTTATTTAATGTCTCTTTAAGTAGCAAGTTCTCATTTTTTATTGCTTCTAAGTGTTCACACTTAGAGCATGGGGGCAAAGAAGGAGTTTGGAGACTATCAAACTTATCTTGTAATAAAACATGCTCTTTCTTTAATAAATTGAACTTCTTACTAATAGTTCTACATTCATCAAATAATTTATGAAAAGCGATAGAAAGTTCATCGAAAGATAACTCTTCATTAAATAACTCACTAACCTCTTCTCCTAAGGTCATTAGCGCGAAGTTGGCCTCCTCTTTGTTGCTTGCTTCTTCATCCTCGAAGTCACTTGAATCATCCCATGTAGCCTTCAATGCCTTCTTCTTCTTCTTGAGTTGCTTCTTCTTGGCTTGGGGGCATTCATTTTTGAAGTGCCTCGGCTTCTTGCATTCGTAACATATGACTTGGTCCTTTTTTTATTCAAGTTTGTTTTTGGATTTATTTTTAAATTTACCTTTTTTAATAAATTTTTAAAATTTTCTAGTTAAGAGTGCAATGTCTTCATCAAAGTCCTCATCACTTGATGTTCCTTTCAAGTGGTCGTTTTATGTTCTTAATGTCATATCCTTCTTGTTCTTTGGAAGGCGGTTCTCTAGCTCATCATGAGCATGTCAAGTCATTTTATAGGTCATTAAAGACCCTATAAGTTCTTCGATATGAAAAGTTTTAAGGTCCTTAGCCTCTTGAATGGTCATAACCTTTGGATCCCAACTCTTTGGAAGGGATCTTAAAATTTTTATTACTAGTTCAAAATTAGAAAAATCTTTACCAAGTGCCTTGAGTCCATTGATGACATCTGTGAAGCGGGTGTACATGTCTCTGATGGACTAACTTGGTTTCATTCGAAAAAGCTCGTAAAAATGCACAAGAATATTGATTTTGGACTCCTTCACTCGGCTAGTGCCTTTATGAGTAATCTCAAGAGTGCGCCAAATATCAAAAGCCAATTCACAAATCGAAACGTGATTAAACTCATTTTTATCAAGTGCACAAAATAAGGCATTTATAGCCTTTGCATTTAAAGCAAAAACCTTCTTCTCCGATTCATTCCATTCGCTCATCGGAAGAGAAGATTTTTAAAATTCATTTTCGACGATATTCTAAAGCTCAAAATCCATGGAAATAAGAAAGATCCTCATACGAGTCTTCCAATATATGTAATCCGACCCATTAAACATAGGCAGACGTGTAATGGAGTGACCCTCTTGCATGCCGGAGTAAGTCATCTCTCTTGGGTTTTAAACCAAATATGAGAGTGAACCTTGCTTTGATATCAATTGTTAGGATTGGAGTGGCACTAAGAGGGGGGGTAAATTAGTACAACAGATTAAAATTAGTAAGTTTGAAATCGATTTTGTAAATAGCTAGTTCGTATGGAGATTTCGATTCAACGAAAAATGACTTAGTTAAAGTAGCTTGAGTAAAGGAGATGAAGACTGAACGATTTGTAGCTAAGTAAAGAAATGATTTAGAAATTTAAACACTCACACATTCAAGGAACACTACGATATATAGTGGTTCGGTCAAATGACCTACATCTACTTTCAAAGCCTTCTTCGATGAGGCTCCCAACTTCCACTAGCAAGTTACTTTGGAGGGGAAGGACCAAATATCCCTCTTACAACCTTCTTATAAGTGGTTCATGCTAGTTATAGGTGTCTTACAAGCCAATCATATGAGTGATAGTACCTGTAACATACTGCGTCAATCTCTTTGGTTATGATTATTAATATTATCTCACATTATCTAGATGTATATTGTGATGTCCTTGGATCTGTGCAATGGGAATTGGATCGTGATGAGATCACGATAATGAGACCGATTCACCTTTAAACACAGACCCTAAATTATCCTGGTCATAGGTTACTCGAGAAGGACATCGAGATAACTGGATAGACTGATGTGCTATATACCCGTTCATATGATGGAGGTAGCTGGTCTTATAGCTACTCGTGTGGGGACACTAAGGGTACAGTACAGGTGCTCATTGGAGAATGAGTTCACGATTGATCCGCCTACGGAATGCTTTGGATGGTTATTGATACCTCATGTCGAGACAATGATTTCGTAGTCCCGATAGTATATCCTGGTCCTTAGACTTGAGACACCAAGGATGTCTCAGATGAGTACTCCACTCTTTGATACCAGACTTATAGGTTTGGAAAGCTCCATATCTAGTACAGCCGGTCATTGGGAGTGGTAGCCAACCTTACAAGGGCTATTGAGTGTCAATAGAGGATCATCCGCTCTCGGTATCATGAGAGGAATATCCCATGTGTTCTTGCTCGAACAAATCCTTGGCCAAGGTTATTCGGATTGAGAGAGAAAGGGTTCTCCGAGAGAATCCGACAAGAGCAAGACTTGAGGAGAGACCGTATAGGCCTGATAGCACCATGCCCGGTATAGGATCTCTGGGATATTAGATGGATGAGAGATTATAGATACATAGTAACTGAGGATAGATAGGTCCAAAGGATTGGATTCTCCTGTATCGTCTGGAGGCTGCAGCATAGTGGCCTAGTACGTCCGCGATCGATGAGTTGGGTGAATTATTATGGAGATAATCATTCACTAAGTCAGAAGGAGTTCTGACAAGTATGACTCACGGCCAGCTCGATATTGGGCCTAGAGGGTCACACACATATGATAGGTGTTGCGACGAGTAGAGGTTCGGATATGAGATATCCGCTGAACCCCATATCTTATTGGATATCCATTAAGCCCCTGAATTATTGGATCCTGATATGAGATCCAATAATTGCTAATAAGATATTATTGGGTAGAGGCCCACTAATCCAAGAGGCTTGGGTAATTGGATGGAGATCCAATACCTAATAGGGCAAAATATCCATTAGGGTTTTTCATGGGGGCCTCTATAAATAGGAGGGGACCAAAACTCTATAGGCTGAGGGTTTCTTTTGGTAGCCACCTCCTGTTCTCCTCCCCCTAGAAAGAGAGAAGCATCGTCGTAATCCCTACTATGTGGATACCGCTAGAGAGGAGGACACTTGACTTCCTTTATCCTCTCCCACAGATCTACAGGAATTCAGGGATATACGATCTCCCTAGATATTTTCTTTAACACATGCAATTTTCGTGGATTTATTTTTGACGCACCGATCTTCGCACGATGACGAAAACTTTCTACAGGAAATCTAGGGTGTTTTGTTTTCTGTTCTTCCACTGCGCATGTGATGTCGCTCCCTCATGATGGATTTCTCAACAGTTCACACTCTTACAGATTTTTGCAAAGAGAGGGAGGTGAACACTTAAGCTATCGAAAACAAAGTTTTGCTATGACTTTTGCTCAATTTCTAACTCTTAAAAGGTTGTACTCTCAGTTGAGAAAAGAGGGATATTTATAGACCCCAAAAGGATTCAAATTTGGTCTCCAAATTTGAATTACTTGTGGGTTTCCCGGTGCTGGCGGTGCCACCACCTGTTAGTGGTGGTGCCACCACCTATCAGTTGTCAGACTAATAGAGTATTGGGTGGTGCCACCGCCCAGCCCGACGGTGCCACCGCCTAGGCTCTCGGACTTTGGGCGGTGCCACCGCCCTTATTGAAAGTCCTGGGCAGTGCCACCGCCCAAGCCTTTCAGCAAGGCTGAATGACCCCAAATTTTTGGCCCAAATCAGCCCAATAAGGGCCCGGTTGGTCCCTACTAGGTTTAAACAGGATTATTTCCTAATCCTTACATTAATTGCATGCTAACTATGAAATTAAAACATAATTCTAAGTAATTTAAACCGACATTCTTCACGTCTTCTTCCAATAAGTTTTCTGGCGAACTTCCGGTGGACTTCCGACACTCCTTCATATTTCTTCCAACGGACTCCCAACAGGCTCTCGGATTCTGTGGAGAGTTCAACGAGTCTTTGGCAAGCTTTAGAACCTTCTCGGTGATCTCCGCGAACCTCCAACGATCTTTTCGGTGAACTTGCGAAACCTTCGGCAAGTCTCTGATTCTATCTCAGTTGGTTCCGGTAATACTTTCGATGATCCTTCGGACTTCCGGTGAACTCTCGAACTCCCAGCGAGCTTGACCTCGGTAAATCGTTTTATGTTTTCATCCTATTATAGTTAATCCTATACACTTATCTCGATAATATGGATTAGAACAAATAATTCACCAATTAACTTCATCATCAAAATCTGAGATTCAACAAGAAGATCACCAGAAGGTCACCGGAAGTTCACCTGAAGAACCAATGACATGCCAGATAACTTAGATTCGTAGCTTGTAATTATTTATATCTTAATGGTCGAAGGTTAGGTTAAAATTGAGTTGATTTTAGGTTAAATCATACCAACTCAATTATGGGCTAATTGGGCCTAAATTGAGACTGATTTGGGTTCATTGAGAGGCTCATTCAGTGGCCCAAATATTGTTGTAAGTGGTGGCACCGCCAAACTAGCGATAGAACTGCCTATAAGCTAGAAAAGTGAAAAAGCGTACTTTTCCAAGCTGCAGACGATGGTACCACCCAACAATAAAGCTATACTGGTGGTACCAATCCAGGCTAGTGGTAGCACCGCTAGAACTTCTGTTTTCGAGATTCTGTGGGCGATGGCACCGCCCAATGCAAGCGGTAGTACCGCCCATACTTAGAAGACCCGGAAATTTGAATTTTGGCTTCAGTTTTGGTGTTATTTTGGGGCCTATAAATATCCCACTCATCTCTGCAAGGATAACACAAGAAAAAGTAAGCTAAAACTCTAGTGAATCAAGTTGCAATCTTGAAAAAAGTCTTGAGTGTTTTCTCCCTCCTCTTAAAAAGTTTAGAAGTTTGTCTAAGGGAGGTGTGTGACTTGTAGAGGTTATCTCCTAAACTTTTGAAAAGAATAAAGAGTTGTAAAAGAGTGAATAATCTTCATCCATTGAAAGAAGATCATTAGTGAAAGCTAGTGATCTCAACAAAGAAGGAATCGAGAGTGGACGTAAGTCGGAGGACCGAACTACTATAAAATCGGTTTGTGTTTCTTTTCTTACAATTTACATTTCTCCAAATCCTTTAAAATTTTAGCCAAAACCAATGTCCTAGTAATGACTTAGAAAAAAATTAAATAAAGGATATTCCTTATGCATACATAATTAGAAGTATATTATATACTCAAATATGTACGAGATTATAAATCAGTTTTAATGTTATGTAGATACTAATGCAACCTAGGAATAGAATATTAGAAAGCTTAAAAAAAATAATGATATATCAAAAGGAGATAAAAGACTATATGCTTATATATAGGAGATCAGATTAGCTTAAAGTGAAGGGATATTCATATATTGATTAGTAGGAAGTCCACTTCATGATTCATATTCACGTTAGCTGAAGAGATAATTTCTTGAAAACATATAAAGAAATTACTTATTTTATCATCAATAATGAAAGCTAATTTTGTGGTATGTTTTGAGATAAAAAATAAGCTTTATAGTTGTGAAATTTTATTTTAGAATTTGATGTGGTCGACTCAATTATTAGGTCATAGAAAATATTTTATGATAATATCGTAGTAGTTTTCTTCTCTAAGAATGACAAGTAGCTTAGTGGCTTTAATATATTCTTAAAATAAGGCTTGTAAGCAACTCATAAAAGATGTGATAATACATGATTAAATATAGTTTATTATTATTATTATTATTTAATTAAAGTTATTTATTTTTGTTATCTTATTTATATTTATATATTTATATTATAGTTGAATGTAATAATAGGATTATCTTAATAAGATAAATTACAAGGATCATTATAGATTATATTAGGAAAAACTAATAGTATTATGATACATAGAAGGGAATATGACATTGATAATATATAATCATTATAACTCATATTAATAGTCGAACTTAATAAAAATATTATTATACTTATTGAACCTATTGGTTTGGTTTAAAATTTATGGCCATATATAAAATATTTTTCAAATTTATAAAATATAATTATGTGAAATTATTTTTAAATATTTTTTATTTTAAAATTTTTATATCTTATTAATTAATAGATCAAGTGGGAGAAAGTTATATTATGACTCTACTTAATTATATAAGATATATTATAGTTTATTATCAATCAATATGAAGGAAGTCCATTTATAATAGGATTCGTTGGAAGATACTTTAATTATAGAGTTTCCTAATTATTTATCATAGACTCTCTATACTTGTTTATAAATAGATAGGATCACCTAGAAGATTACAGATCTATTCTCACCTTGCTTTAGTATATATTTCATCGCTTATATTGATTCTGTGAATAAGAAGAAGAAAGAAGAATGCAAGCCTAGTTATCTTTATAGTTCGATGTTACTTCGATCTATGAATCGAATTATAGAGTACATTCTAAATCAAATAAAGATATTATAAGTGATATCGATAGATACTCATATGCAATCTTTAATATATTATTATTTAATTTTAGATTTTATATTTTAGATAATATTATGATTATGATCTTATGCTTACATTGAGAATCATTCTAGATTTTTATCATAACATTCAACCAATAATCTATCATATGAGCATGATTAAAAAATTCATACTCATATGAATGATATGACTAGCTATTTTAATGAAACAAGAAAAGAAAAGACATATTTAAAGAAAAGAAAGTAAGTGTAAGAATTATAATAATCTAAATGAATTAATTAGTGTTATTTTAGGTTTTTGTTTCAAGGGTAAGGAATGAAGATGGAATTCGAACCAGGACTCATGATAAATTGTTAACATTTTTTTTAGTTAAACTAATTGATATTTTTCTATTTAAATTCATTTACATTGCATTCTTTTCGTGATTTATTACTTGAAATATGTTTTTCTTTAAATACAATGACACATGGAAGAGATCGTAACAACATAATCTAAATGGATTGTGGTTTAAAATTTATAGTTCAATGTTTCATGGTTGTCACCAAAGTTTCAGCAACAAAAAACAAAAAAAAACAAGTCCACACTTTTACACAAATTTCTTGCCGAACTAATTGGATTTTAGAGTGATATAATTGGTTAGACTGTTCAAAACAACTCTACTTTGTATTTGCTAGCTTCATTTCACTTCAAAATTTTATGTCATTAAACATTTGACCACATCTTATTTCAAGGTTTCAAAACAATGTTGTCTACTAAGTTTGGATTCTTCAAACATTGGACAAAAGAATTAGGTCCAACCAATGAGATATTAAAGAGCTCTTTGTTCCTGTTTGGATTATATAGGTAGAAAGCATGCTTGAACCATTCTCTGGGTGTGAAGACCCAACTATCCAACTAATTGCAGTCCAAAATGAGGGAGTTGTTGACTCTTTGCTGAATTGTGAAAAGGCATGTAGTCACATATTGCATCCAATAGATTATTCAATTACTTAACTCTTAAGGTTTACTTGAATTAAATCAAATATATTCCAAAAGAAAACCCTGGTTTTTAGACTGTTTGATACAAATCCTAGTTGTAGTTATTTTATATATGAAAACAACATAAAAGAAAAATAATTTTCCAGTTTTCATGTGTAAAGAACTACTGATGTTGTGAACCCTGCTAGATTTAGATCTAGAATTGATTAATCATGCCTATAATTATGTATTTACTGAAACCAAGTAAATATGATGATTTAGCCACACCATATTATTTATTCATATCCATAGTTCTTTCTCTAGTTTCCAATGGTTGTCAAGGATTCAGTAGTAGTCATAACAAAACAATATTGCTAAATTATATGTGGGTGGCAACTCCTCTCTGTGATCACATCAGAATGGTTACAGCACAATACACATATCTACTGTAAGGATCTAATCTTCCTATATTATAATATAATATTTGATTGCAAGGAGTAAATTAAAAAACTATGATAACTCATTTTTCAAGCATTCAAATGTTTATATCCCAATAAAAGAAATTGAAGCCCCGACTTTTATCTTTTTTTTCTCATGTAAATTTTCCTTCTTATTCACTTTAGTTTTTTAATTTCCAAGAAAAATTTTATAGGGGCCTTAAATATGAGTTCTACAAAAATATGCTATATTTATTTGGGTGGAAGACCGCTATATAACATATATACCGGCTCGGGTTTGATTTTATTATATCGGTTCGTTTTGCAAGAGTGTAACTCTCCAAAGCACCGGCTTATATGTACGTAAAGTTGCTCTTCCCTCGCACCGTTTTGCACGCCTCTTGCGTCCGTGTCTTATTCTTCAGAGCCCTTTCCGAGAGGCGACCGAAACCCTAGAAATCGCCGTTGGAGGAAGCCATGCTGAGGGTCGCGGGAAGAAGGATCGGTGCGCTCTCACGGTGGCAGACTCCAACCGCCTCCGTCGTTTCCTCGCGGAATCCCGCCCATGGCTTTGGGGAATCAGCCGCTGACGACTCCTGGCAGATCTCTGGCCCACGCGCCCGATTCGCCTTTCAGTCGCCTCTCCTTGGCGACGTCAGAGGTTGGCGCTTTGTCCTTTTCTTTCCTCAATCTAAAAGGTCGTTCTTTTCGTGATTTTATCCTTCTTCCTCCCTTTGAAGGTTCGGCCGTCTTAAATTAATTCCTGCTGCGTCCCATAGATTTTTAGAAATGTTTGAGATTAGTTAATTTATCATTGCGGTTATGGCTTGCAAACCGATCCAGATTCGAATGTCTAAAATTTCGCGTTTTGTATTTTATACTCCCTGAGCGGATATTGGATAGCTTTGTTTTTTTTTTTTTTCGTTGGTTTGCATGTGGATTTAATTTGAATGCCTAAAATTCTTTGTTTTGTATTATAAGTTCCCTTTGCCAATCTTGGAAAAGCTTTAAATACTGGAAGAGGCATATATGATAAGGTTTATAATCGTAAATGATGGCTGGGATTCTGGGAAGAGCTTAGATGCTAAGATTCTGTACCATTGTGGATTAGGCAAAGCTAATTTACATGGCTTGATCCCTGCAAGTAGTGAGATTATTTTCATGACTCGAATCTTGGTCATTTGCATTGTGGCACCAAGGTTTGCTCTTTAAAGGTATACACATTTTATTATCAGAAATAGGATTTGAACCCACATCCACTCACGAGGACAAGAGGTTGAATCTGATGCCTTGGACGACTCAGCCATTCTGACTTATCACTTTATATCATGTAATGTAACTTTTGATACTGAATGAGATGCTTCATGTACTACTAGATTAACGACCATTGGAACTATTATTCATTAACTACTTCAGAGGCTGAATTTGAGATTTTTTTTTTAAAGACATTGTTTGAATATCTTGTCTGTAATTCATGTGCTTGAAATAGGTGTATATTCTTATGTTGTATACCTCCATATCTTAACCAAGAAGCAACCGACCAGAAACTAAATGGAGAAAATTCTAACCTTTAATCATCCACACAATTAAAGGACTTGGTTTGAGGTAAATATCGGCCAGTTCTTATAGGCCAGGCAAAACCAGTTTCTTTGATTTTCAGTGTGCAGTTAAAACTCAAATTTTTATATTACCTAAAGCCATAATAAAAGAAGTGTAAAAGAAATGTCAACCGTTCTTATAGTGTGGAGGTGAATCAACAAAAAAAAAAGAAAGGGCTGGTGAAGTGAAATGCAATTTGTGGAGGTTTAGGCCTGAAGGGCATGTTTGAGTGAAATAAAGATGCCATGATGAAACATTTATGGCTGCTGTTTTGTAGAGTGGATTTGTTATGGATCAAATGGATCTATTAAATCAAAATATTGATACAAGCATATGGAGCCTGAGACCACATCGTAACAATTGTTGGAGTTGGCAAGAAAAGCTTAAGCTAAGAGCTGATGCTTGGACATTATCTGGAATGGAAGTTGGAAATTACAAAAAGATTATGTTTTGGTTTTATGATTGGCTAATGAAAGGCTCAATTGTTTTAAGATTCACCGGACAAATTATAATGGAAGCTGATGTGGATGCCCAAGCTACAGTTTCAGTTTTTACAGTCAGTGGAAGATAGATCTTAGCATCTGAAATTATGCTGAAATGGAAAAGGTGTGGAATGAGGTTAGATTACACAGTATATGACCAGTGAAGTTGATATGCTTATCTGGTCACCCAAAACAAAAAGGTTTCAGTATTAACAGTGCTTGGATGCTATTAGAGAAAAAGAATGGAAGGTTAGATGGAGCAAAGTAATTTGGTTTGTAAAACATGCTTTTTTTATTTAGTTTGTTGTGTCAAGATAGATTAGTTAAAATGGGAGTTCTACATCAGTCACAACATGCTTTCTGTCATGAAGATCCTCAGAATGCATCTCATTTATTTTTGAAATGCAAATTAATTAGTAGTGATGGGAGATAATGTTGGAACATAGTGATTTAAAAAGGCGCTCGGGCGCTCGCCTACGCACTTGCCCGAGGCGAGGCGAGGCCCGAGCGCCTCGCTTGACTTCCAGGCGGCGTGCTTCAAAGAGGTCGTCGGGCGCCGCTGAGCCCAGCGTCGGGGCGCCGGTAAGCGCCGGAAAGGTTAAAGCCGAGCGACCGAACCAGAATTTTAGTTCTGGTTCTGTCTCCGGTGATTTAGTTGGTTCGATTGATCCAACTAAATCACCGATAACCTCTTTCCCCAACCCTAACCCTGCGATTGGCCTCTGCTGTCGCTTCCTGCTCTCGTCGTTGCTCGCCACTCCAGCTGCCGTCGTCTCTCGTCGCTTCCGCTCCAGTTGCCGCTGCTCCCGCTCCAGTTGCCACCGTCGCTCGTCGCTCACCGCTCCCGCTCAATTGCCGCGTCGCTCATTGCCACGCTCCCGCTCGATTGCGTTGCCGCCGCTCGCCGCCGCTCCCGCTCCAGCTGGCGCCGTCACTCGCTGCTCCCACCGCTATCACCTGTTGCCGCTATCGACAGGCTCGGTCTTCCTTCTTTTCTTCTATTTCAAGCCTTTGACAGTATACTGTTAACAAGTGTTAACAGTGTACTGTTAACAGAATTTTTTTATTTATTAAATTAATAATATATTGTTTTGATTTTAATACTATTAATTTTTATTTATTTGAAATTATTGTTAATAGTATATTTATTTATTAAATTAATAAATATTTTTATCTTAGATTTTTTTAATTTAATAGTATATTTTTATTTAAATAATTATTTGTTTAATTATATTTATATATTTTTATATTTTAGCATGTCGTTTCGCTCGGGCTAGTGCCTGGGCGAGCGCCTAGTACCTCGAGCGATTTTAGACCTTGGCGCCTTTTGGCGCCTAGCGCTTTTCAAATCACTAGGAACGTATAATTGAAAGAACTTTTATGGATTTTACTTAGGAGCTTCAGTGGTTTGAAGATTATTGTTTTGAGGAATATTTTATAATGGATATTAGAAGAGTTGCATTTGCTGCCACATTTTCTTTCATCTGGTTAGAAAGGAATAACAAGATTTTATTGATAAAGCTCAGGATATAAAGCAGCTCTTTTATAAGATTGAGGAAGTTGTCAGTATTAAATACTGTTGATGAGCATATGGTTGTTTTTAAAAGCAATTATGGGAAGAATGGAACTGACCTTTAACAAAAAAAATATTTAGACAGTGCTGTTCTACATTTTAGGCCCTCCTTAATAATTAGTAGTATGCAATATGCATAGGTTTGTTTTGATGGCTGTTTGCTGTCTATATATTTTTACTTATAAGTTGATTGTTTTTGGTCATAGATGGAATATGCAAACTTTTTCTGTTTGTTGATGTAGATTAAGACAAAAGTCTTGGTTAGAGATGATAACCCATTTTTGTTTTTTTTTTTGTTTTTTTGTTTTTTTTTTTGGTGACTAAGTTGTTTGTATTAATTGAATGAGACAATGTTTCATTTAAATTTGAATTTAGAAGTATTTCGCTGTGGGTGGTTTCTAGTGCTACTTTGACAAGAATATTAGGTTACTGATTATCTTTATTTTCATCATATCTTGAAGAATATTGCTTCATGTTTTTCCCATTGTAAATGGAATTTTTTATTATTATTGATTTTTCTGGTTTAGTGATATATCATTGACATTTGAAATCTTTTAATATGATCACTCTTGAGCCAGAAGTTATGCACTTTATTAGCTGAATTTCCTTATGCTAAATTGATTTGCTATTTTAAAACATGTGAAGGGTATGCATCTGAAAAGCTTGTCCCTAGATATCCGGACTTGGGTTTGGCTGATCTGCCTGCAACAGTGGCTGCCATTAAGAATCCGACCTCAAAGATTGTCTATGATGAATACAACCATGAGCGTCACCCCCCAGGCGACCCAAGCAAGCGAGCATTTGCATACTTCGTCTTGACCGGTGGAAGATTTGTTTATGCCTCTTTGCTTCGTCTCCTGATTCTTAAGTTTGTGTTGAGCATGTCTGCTAGCAAAGATGTCCTTGCTCTGGCTTCTTTGGAAGTTGATCTCTCCAGCATAGAGCCAGGGTCCACAGTAACTGTAAAGTGGCGTGGGAAGCCAGTTTTCATAAGACGACGAACAGAGGATGATATCAATCTGGCAAACAGCGTCGATGTTTTATCTCTTCGTGATCCCCAGGCAGATTCGGATAGGGTGAAGAATCCCGAGTGGCTTGTTGTGGTTGGTGTGTGTACTCATCTGGGCTGCATTCCTTTACCCAACGCCGGAGATTTTGGTGGCTGGTTCTGCCCTTGCCATGGTTCGCACTATGATATTTCCGGTAGGATCCGCAAGGGCCCTGCTCCATTTAACCTGGAGGTGCCGCAGTATAGCTTCATGGAGGAAAACAAGCTGCTCATTGGCTGAGTCCTTGTTCTTATCTATGCACTTCTATTAATGTTCTACGACATGAATCTTCTGCCTACCAGTTTTTATGGTGTTGATTATGCAGGGTTCCATTTTGTGATGGAGGGTCCGGATCCTTTGAAGCTTTAATAAGTTATAACAAAATACTGGTCTATAAAGTTGGAACAGTGTGTTGTTGATGAATGCTATTTTAATGTCATTTTGATCTCCATACAAATTTGGGAGCTACTTATCTTATTTTCATTCCTGTTGAAGCTGTACTTTGTTATTTTGAATTTTTTTTGTAGAAGATTCTTATTGTGTTACCTTATTGTTTACTTAATTGTATATTACTTTGAACTTGGGAAGTAATGATCAGTATTAGTAATATGCAATTCGACACACCCTAATTTTCTGTAAGAAAAAGAGGTGTCATTTTAAGTTAGGTAATCATCTGTTGAAAGGCTAAAGTTGTAGATCACTGTTGTGGTTGAGACTTGAGCATTTTGTATCACACTTTGGAATTAGAAATATCATGGAAGATTCATTGAATACAATGAACTATATAAATAATATATTTACCCATTGATGGATTATAATCCCATTGTTTACCTCCAACATACGATTGAAATGAGCAAATTTGAGATCCATTCCAAATATGTAAGAGATGAAGAAAAATATTAATGTGAACAAAAAAGTTACAAAACTGAATGCTACAAAGATCCATGAACAGATCATACATTCATCACTCACCGTTTACTCCGAAACAATCTGCACCTGTTTGGGCGCAAAGGCTTTTCTGCACTGCAGGAAAAAAGCACGAGTAGGCTGTCACTCCAAAACAGCTCAGCATATTATTTCTTAATTTACTCCAAGCTCAATCACATTGATAATATAACACATCAGCATAACATCTCTTTGTACAAATATTTATCTTGAAGAAAATTTTGTTTGAAAGAATACACAGTTCTTCGGTTATACACAACTTGCAAATGATGGTTTTAAAAGCATGCTAAATGAGCTGATGTACAGTTGACGTGATACGATTTGCTTCGGTTATGAAGTAGTGAATAACTGACTTCCGAGGGTGACGGTAGTTGTTCCTTCACCCATGATGGTAGTCAAGCTCATTTCTCTCTCATGTATCCGGTGCAGCTCCAACTCGACAAACTTTATGGGTGGGCGCTCCTCGCTTGACGAGTTCAGACACCATGAAATTAGCTGCAACAGATCCCTAATTCCTTCCGAGGTGAAACTGCTACCCATCCTGTTATCAACAAGGGTTGAAAGATCGACTGCCTCGTCATAGTCCTGTGCCTTCAGTTGAGCAGCCCAAAAACATTGTTACATCAATAGAAAAACCTCAACAATTAACAAACATTACCAAAGCCAAAAGGATGGTTCAAATTACAAGAATATAGATGTTTAAAATGGATAAGTGAATTCAATTGATTGCTATAGTTTTCAGATATTATATCTCAAGCTGATGGTATGTATGCAAAAAAGCAATAATCCAACATGGGTGCAATGCAATTACAAGATACATTATTGGGTTTCTGGGTCATTTTGGCTTGCTAAAACAAGATTATGACCATTTATAAGGATTCTTTTGCTCATAAAAGTGAATCCTGAAATATGAAGGCACAAAGAAAACCATCTGTGCCTCGAGCAGACCCAGAAAAACAACATGAGAGTTTTGCTGCACATTTGACAATTTGCATCTCCATTTCCAGAATACCTTAACTTAATATCGAATCTCTTCCAATGAAAAAAATGCAAATTAGTTAAAGTATGAGTGATGTATTTGAACATGCCTGCCTGACAGACTCTCTCTATATACCTTGTAATGTAAAGCTTAACATTAAAGCATGAATTTAGGGCAAGTGGACTCAATTTGAATTTATTGTATTTACATCTATGAGTCTACCTTATAATAGACTGTCTATATCCTGCTTATTGATAAAGCACTGTGTTGCTACTACTGATTTAAATGACATGACACATTAAAATCAAAAAAATAGATGAATGAATAATTGAGTATGTCAAATTTTACTTAAAAAATGTGTTTCAAGATCAGATATTTAATTAATTTTTAGGGCTCAGGATTGGTTAATTATGACTTGAATGTTTAAAAACATCACAGTTATATAATTGGTACTTGGTAATGGCATCACCAGTCCACATTGGCACCACCACAAAAGGCGTCTTAAGCCAATATACCTTTTCCTTTTTCTCATTTTTCACATCATCATCTACTTGTTATCATCAAATAGAGAGATGTTATTGATAAACATTTTCAATTTGCACTTTTCTATCGAAGAACCTTATTCGGCCCTCTCTAAAGTTGCCTAGATCTTCTTACCACATTGAAGAATAACCAACATAGGAGAACATGTAAATTATAAAATTCAAGAAATATTGCTCATCCTGTTCTTAGAAAAAAAACATCAAATGCACAACGCAATGTGTTATTTTTCTTAATTCTTTTCATGACTCTTGAGCCTGGGGCTTGTGTTGTCCAAGCTCATTATATTCTTTAGTTACCTTTCTCGTAAAGGTGAATGTTTTAGCTTGCAAAGAGAGATTTAATTTACCAGATAAGTTACAGGTTTGTTAAATTCCAAAAGTAAAACATTTGGTTTTTTATTTATTTGGAGTATACATCAACTAAACATTTGTGCTTTTTTCTGATATAAATATTGAACTCCTGTGTTTTCAGTTCTCCCTTTAGTCTGTGCTGATCATGCAATGTGATAGACCATTATTCTACATGTGGTTAAAGATATTTAACAGGTCTTCTTTTTATCAGGCAAGAAATGCAAGAGTCCAAAAATCCTTATATTATTACATGAAAAGAAAAGAACAATCTTTGATGGTTTCTGATTATTAAGTACTTAGCAAATAAAAATAGCAAAATCAAAATTTGTTGTGGTTAAAAGATGACAGAAACATGCAATGGCTCCCTAGGAAATGGAAAATCATGAAATATTTACAAGGTAATTATATGATCAATAGTTACTAGGTTGACCAAATATAGAAACTCATTAAACCAACTTCGAGTACAGGACCAAGCATCAATCCAAGAAAAGCATTGGATTTGCAAACAGAAAGAAATAGCATTTCAACATTTTACAGGTTTTGGCTTAATAACACAAGTATGGCCATTCACCACTGAGATAATTATTTCCTGTAAGAAATTACAAGTAATTGCTACATACCTGTTGAATAACGCTTCTATCAGATCTTGCTTCCCTTCCGGTCACTAACTCCAAAAGAAACACCCCAAAACTATATACATCGCTCTTTATAGATAATGTTCCAGACTCCTTGACACTGTGCAAGTAGCAAGGAAAAGGAATTAAAACAACAAATAAATGATGCAAATTTTTAGGTCTGTTCAACAGTGAAACCTTATGTACAGGCAATTTTTAACTAATCAAGAAAAACATCATTGGACATATTTGAAACTTGAATGGTTTTCTATCAGTGCCACAAAGATCGTTTCTAAAGAAATCCTAAAGTTTGAAGAATACTCAGGATCGAGGAAGGGATCATCTTCAGTGATTCTCAAAGAGGAAGCAGCACCATCAATTTGATCAAGTAAGCTGCGGATACCAGCATCTGCAACTTTGGGTGTCAAGTCTCCATCTACAAGAACATTTCTTGTCCTGAAGTTCATGTGCACCAGAGGAGGATTCAGGGAATGCAGATGAACCATTCCTAATCAAGATAAACATTCAAGATCCATGTTGTTAACATAGAGAACCAGACGGAGAAAATAACGGAAGAATTATTTGAAATAAGATAAACCGGACCACATTATGTTTCTACAAGACAACCATAAGAAAACACACAAAGAAATTCTCGAGTAAATAAAGTGGAACTCTCATTTGGAATTAACATGACGAGGACAAACACTAGTCTTAAGTGATTTTGCAAAATGATCACCTTTAGCTGCCCCATGGGCTATAGAAAGTCTATGCTTGAATTCTAACTTCACACTTGATGCTTGAATTGCACCTGCATAAGAAAAAATAAAAATTACAACTCTTATGTTGAACCCACGAATGTAGCCATACAACAATAAAAAATTACCATATAAGTGAGTTGAAACACTTCCATTTGGTATATACTCATAGATAAGCATCTGTATGTGATCCTCCTGGCAGTAACCCAAAAGGCTTACAAGGTTCCGGTGGCGAATTGAAGATACATAGCGAACCTTCACAACATGGTCAAATTACACATCAGCGATGGTGTGCCTAGAACTTTATTTACAGAAGCAAATGCCATAAGAAATGTTCTTTATGTTACTTTTTCCACCCTCATGAAATGCAGACAGCTCATGCAGCACCTTCTCAGATATTTAATAATGTTAATCAGATATGCTAATAATGACTGTTCATAAGCATAGCTGACAACATGAATGTATGGAGATAACAGAGCTATTAGAAATGTGAAGGACCAAGTTAAATAACTTTCAGCCAAGTCCAGGTGGCTTATGCTACATTTAAATCATGTTTAGCCAAGTCTTAGTGGGTTACACTACTCCAATATCATGCTATAGTGCAACATAGTTTCATGCAAGCATCTATAAGTCTGTTCATTATGGCAAATATCTACCTCTTCAATAAATTCATGACTTGGAGGACATGACCTTCTTTTAATAGCCACAACCATGCCATCATGAAGCAAACCCTTGCTCACTTCTCCAAACGTTCCATAGCCAATCAGATTGATATTGCTGAAATTCTTTGTTGCTACATTCAACTCCTCGAGTGTAAAGCATCGTGCTCCTTGAAATTCTGGTGCATATGAGACACCTCCACCCAAGGCCGGCTCAACATTTTGTCCCACTGAAAAGTTCAGGAAGGAGATATGTGAGAGCAGTGACATTTTGTAGCGCAAGGTTGTCAAAATGGATAGAATTGAAGAAAATGGCAGTCACCTTGTAGAGATGGGTCAGATGAATTTGTCTCTGATGTTCTTGAGATGCTACTATTCCGAAAGAGGCAATAACGGATGATGATAATTGTTATCCCTACCAATGCCACGGCTCCTGCAGCACCTCCTAGAGCTGCTGCAAGAGTCCCTGACATCCGGTATGGGAATATACTTCAAGGCAGAGGAAAAAAGCTCTCAGAATCAACCTCTCTTGGCATTTAACCTATAATGTAACACATTATTCCGCGTTAAAATTGGCACCAAAAAGATCCGAGAATAAGAACCAGAGTTTTACTTAATTAAATTAAATGACAAAACAGGAATCCCTCATAATACATGGAAATTAGCTACCAGTGACACTCATCATATTTTTGATAATCTAAAGGAAAATAATTGATAAGTACTTATGTAGCAATAATTGTTAGTAATGCAAGAAAATTGAAGTTAGCATATAATTGTTCTTATGAATCCTCATGTAGCAAATTGCTTCATGGTTGCTTCGGCTATGAACTTGCGTAGTTTCTTAAAAGAAAATATGGTTAATCATTTTAGCATAAGAAAAGTTATCATTTAAATTTTGTAGTACACAGTGCTGTTACCCAACTTATGGCATGCAAATACAGAATAAAATTATTACAGCAGTACGTACCACTATAAGCAAAATTTGTTCTATTGTCAACATCTCAGACTCATATATGGAAGAATATACCACCACATCATCAGATGATCGACACTGGAATTATTCAAGACCAAATCACCAAAGGATGATGATCTGATAGAATCTCAAATACACAAGAACTAGGAGTAGACATACAATCACCAACCAGACGAAATGAATACAGTTTGAAAGTACCTGAAGATTCCATGGTAGACACTGTTACAAATGCAAGCATTTAACTGAATCAAATAATTGTCGGGACTTTGTGACTACATCCAGATTGGTGAATATACATGTTCAGATTCAGTAGAAGCATTCTTGCTAGAAAGAGTAGAGAATCAACAAAGATCTGATTCTCCAAATTGATAACCCAAGATCCAAAACTGAAATAAGAGCAGAATCAACATGTAACTTAAGATTGGGCTTGCAATCCATTGGAGTTACAAGTTTATACCTGCAATCCTTTCAAAAATGATGGCTGCAGCTTGCAATAGTGTTGCCTCATTTGCAAACCATTGCGACCAAATGGTATCCTCCGCGTACATCGCAGCAAAAAGCCTTCATCTGCATTGGCGGCAGAACCAAACCGGGCGCCGACGAATCTCCTCAATAAGAACGTCGAACAAAACCCCACCACCACATGCACACTCAATTGGTCAAATTTAGGAAGCTTCAACGAGGCTCAACTCCAAAAGCTGTCACCACCCAATCCTTACCTCTGATAACGCATCCCCACCGTACTTGAATCCCCCCCAATAATTTAATTTAATCTTCTGCTCGCAATCATCGAACCAATAGTAACATAGCCGGCAGACAGCGATGCAGCACCAACCTCCATCACCAACTGGATGTAAGTCTCTGTTTCTTACTGTTTTCTTGTTCTTCTTATTCCTCCTCCTCTTCAACTTGTCTTCTTTCCTTCTCCAACAAGATTCAAATTGAAAAAAAAAGGGAAAGGAGGCTCCTTTCTTCCTCCGAAGGCTAGACAGCAGCTTTTCAAAGGAAATGCCCAAATCGGCCAATGACAGGGACGAACTCGAATACGCTGATCGACACTAACAGGTGAATGCTACTTTTGTTCTTCCTCCTCCTCATCACCCTTTCTTTCCTTCCTCAACAAGCCCAGCCAAATTCAGATCAAGCAAACAAATTTCCTGCTCGGAAGGCAAAAAGGCAGCAACTTTTCAGAGGAAATGCCCAAACCGATCCATGTCAGGGACGAACTCCAAGGAAGTGATGATCATTAACAGATGAGAGAGAGCAGAATGGTTCCGCAGAGGGGCAGAGAGAGAGAGAGAGAGAGAGAGAGAGAGAGAAAAGGATGTCTGTTTTATGGGCTGTAAAGCAATGAGAGGGGGTTGTCAGGTACTGCAAGTTGGAGGGTTCTTCTGTGCACACATTTCTTTTCATTTTTATCCTTTGCCATATTAATCATACAATGGCAGCAGTAAAAAGCAGCAATGAAGAAGCAGATGAAGATTTCGGGCTCCATGATTACACCTCTTCAACGACAACAGTAAGAGGAGGAGACGAATGTGGGGTGCGTGTGTGTGTGAAGAGCTGTGGGTTGTTCTGCTGGCAAAACAAGGAAGGAAGAGAGGGGGGGGGAGGAAGGAGTAAAGGAGGAAGAAAGTAACAGCTCTGTTTCATTGATGAGGAACAAACACCTTCACCAACTAACTCCAAACATGCTGTTTGATCTTGGCTTGGGCTCCATTACTAGGTTGGCAATTGCTTCTTTTGGGACTAGAAGGCAGCAGTTGGGTTGGTCAGCTTGGATTCTTGTTCTTGCTTTTGTTTTCTTTCTGGGATCACATCATCAATTACAGTGCACTACAGCTGGTGTTGTCCAGCTTAATCCCTGTTTTTATTGGGCCTAATATGGCCCAACCATCCAATTGGTGAACCTTTGTTTTGCCTTTTTATTTTTGGCAAAACTACACTTATCCCTCTATATTTAAGTGTTTTTTTATATATATAATATCCTTCGAAACATTGATCTAATTATAATATGTCATATCCACTTGCTACGGACCAAAAGTTTAAATTTTAGTACCATAACTTTTTACACCTAAAATATTGAATTGATGATGATGTATCAATGTCACTTATCAATTGATGAGAATTCAAAATCTTACTTGATTAATTTTATACCTAACATGTTAGTTTGTGATGGTATATTAGATCTACTTTATCTTTACTAATTCACCTCAACTAATTTTTAAAACCTCATCCCATAAATTCCTTAAAAATATGAATTAACTTAGCTGTTAAAGTCTTTGTATAAAGGTTTATCACTTACCCTTTGTGTTGAAATAAAAGCTTATGACACCCAAATATAGTTAGAATATTATTAAGAGTATTCCATATGTTTAAGGATTTTTAATTAAAATTAGTTAATATTACCTATAACTGGGTCATGGTCAATTGTGAAAGATCTTAATATTTAAAGGGACATATATATATTATTTATTTATTTATGAGTTCAAGTGCACTATTCCCAGACCTTGAAAAGGTAGATATGTATGTATCTATACTTCTATTTTCTTTAGTTAATAATTTGAATGATTATAATGTATGCTTCTCATCAATTAATTTTTTGGAGAATGGAAGATGGGCTATGCACACCAATGATTCCTTGCTTTTGGTCGACACACTTCCTATTCTGAACTTTGGTATGAGGGAAGATACATTGTGCTCATGACCAATTAATATAATGTTTTCAAAGAGGAGAAAGAAAACAGCCACATGCTTCCCCACTATATTGATTCGTCATGCACTATGAATCACAAATATTGCATGATTTGGCACAGCATTCCAGTTCAGATTTAGAGTGTTTATTATTTTTTCATGTTAAAGAGGCAGTGACTTTTCTTTTTTCTTATTATTATTTTTCATGGCATCTCATGTGCTCTTTTTTTTTTTTTCTCCCCTTTTACTATGGCATCATCTGTCCTTCAGAGTCACAAATAGTCTGATTTACAAATAATCAACTATTAATTACGTAATTTTCTTACATATATGCCATTTACATGTAAGAAATATTGTTAATGAGATTTGTGAGAATAAATCTTACCAACATTGAGATTTATTTTAATTTTCCAAGACTCATGAATTCTCTTATAGATTTGTGATATTTTACGACCACCGTTGATGCTCAATTTTCTCAGGTGAAATCTTTTTAGCTATTAATGAGATTGAGAGTTCAACCCAATTTTCATTCAGCAATCGATAGTTGTAAGAGAGAATTACCAGTTGCCTCCTAATGTTACGTGATATCATATTCTTATGTTTGATTTTAACAGTAAATGATTATAGTAATTAAATATGGAAAGATGAATGAGCTAAAGGGAGGACAGAAGGAGCGGTAAAAGGACAAATTGGGTACAATGCGGACATGGCATCCAACGTGATGGTGATAGAAAATAGACCTGTGGAAGGAGAAGAAGAAGAAAAAGATTTATATTATGAAATGATTTGACTTTAAGCCAATAAAAGTTATGCAGGTTAGATAAACAATATACTTTTTTCATATGGATGTGACTTGTTTGTCTGATAAATACCTAAATGTCTTGACTGTGCAACTATTTTAAGCCCAATTTAATCACACAATCATTAGCTAAATGATGTGCTTTTGCATGTATAATTAATCTTGTCCCCTCAAAGATGCTGCTAATTGTCTTTGATGTAGACTAATAGGAACTAATTGCTCAAGCATTTTCCATGATTGCTCTTACATATAAAGTAATAATTTCCTTCATAGTTTAGCTGATCCATCAGGTTTAGTTCAGGAGCACTTTCTACAACTTATATATCAGATGACAGATTAAGGAAATGTCCAAAAGAAAGAAATAGAACACACACAATTAATTAAACATATGGCCAAAGGTAAAGGAATTGATAAGAAAGAGAGAGTAGAAATAGCAAATGAGCGCCCAGAGATCCAACTTGTGCCAAAGGTAATGTTCGTTGACATATATGATAAGATTAGATTGTGTTGAGAACATTATCCCACCATTGCTGATAAGAATAAATTAATATTGCTGTTGACCTTTTCGTTCAATTTGCAAGTGCATCAGATGTTCCACCAAGTAGTGGCAGGAATCACTGCATTGTTTTAATGTACCATTTTACTTATGTTCCGGTTGATATATTCTTACTTTTATTATCTATTAAGATAATTTAGATAGTAAGAACTTTAATAATTTATAGTAAGTCATCACTTAGTCTTTATAAAAATAAATAAATAAATAAATATATATATATATATATATTAAATTTATATATATATATATATATATTTAAATATATTTATATGGAATATACATATATATATATATATTAAACTTAAATTTGGAGGAATCAATATAAAATTAGATATTCAAAATTTATATTTTTTTCTTCACTTACTATTTTTCTTACCAAACCAGACTATACCTTTATTTTCAGTAGTATTAGGATAAATGTGACCTCTTTTCTATTTTTCACACCTACATACATATGTATATATATATTTACACATTAAATCAAAATTTGAGAAATAAATATAAAACACAGATATCCAGAAATTTCTCCAACCATTTATCTAACATAGTAAGGCGACTGGTCCAGATCATTATTGTTCCACAATAAAAAAAAAATTGTGCATTATTCTTTTCTCATGTCTAGCCATCCATGACACTCTTAAGCTATATTTTTCACATTTTATTTTTTTGTTTAGGTGTAAATTCAATAAAAATGATATTATTAACACATCACAATGTATTTTTTTTTGTCATAATATATAATATGCCTATTACATGATGTGATTTATGTACATTTTATCAAGCATTAGCATAATACTTTACATGCTAATATCATATGCACGACATGAAGCGTGAACAAAACCACATAGCATTCAAGAAAAATATGTTTATCCGAGTCAATAAATAAATGATAAAGATGTTAAGTTTCAATTTATCAAAAAGAACAAAAATATCGGATTTATTTTTAAAATTATTTCAAATTATTCAAGAATATTTTGTTAATACTTTATATGAAAAGGCATGTCTCTCGGACAAATATCCATATATCGTAATGTTAAACTATTTTTATACTCTATATAACTAGAGTCATAGAACAAATCCAAACTTATTCATTTAGATATTAATATATTAACATCGATTAAATGTTGAGATGATAATCTGGCATATGGGGACAAGCTTTTGCCTTAAGAAAGTGGTAATGTGTGTTCGGATTCTTTCTAAAATTTATTTTCATTTTATATTTGTTATTTTATTAATTTATTAATTGAAAATTGAATATCTTAATTTTTCGCCTATCCAACATAAAAGATATATTTTAACACACCTTTGATCCATTCCACAAGAGATCAACAGCCACATTGAGGTACCTCATTTCAGCAGTCGAGTTGAATAGATGCCCCCCCACACGGACACCTGTTTTTTGTCTTTTTTTTTTTTGGTATTATTTTATTTTGACTTTGATTTCTTTTGATTTTGATTTTGACAGCATGATCCATGCGCCCAAGCCTATGATGTCCCACGAGCACTCTCTTGTTGACCAACAAAGCCCTAAAATTACTTTGACCAAAATCTATTTAGAGCTCACACTGTCGGTAGATCTACCATTGCGAGACACCCCGAAATCTTACTACAAATCCCATTTCCAAAACCATGTGGAGGCAGGCAGTTCATGAACTGACGGGTGCTTGTGAAAAAGCCACAGCGAGTTTCCATGTTCTCGTGGCCCAAAGTCTTCTTGTTTGTCTCTGTACCTTAAAATCCTCTGATGTTATCGATCAAATCTCGTGTGCTGAATGAAGTTGCAGAGCCTTCATTCCACAATCTCGAATGCAGAAGCATCATGACAGGCACCAAGTGTGATTTTGTGAAGACTGAACGCATGCATTGCATCGACAGCCGCATAGGCTCTCCTTGGATGCTTCAAGTGATAGTAGTTAAGATTTTTTTAACAGTACGAGAAAATTATATTATTTATTAAAAAAAAATTTTCTCCTAGGAAATACATATCAAACAAAAAATCATCATCTTCATAATTTATTATTTTATGCTATCAGAGCCATTATTGCCTTAGCAAGATTTCCTCTTCCTTCTCCTTTAGACTTGATCACGAGCTTGATAGCCGTAGCCCGTTCTCATCGGAGTAAGACATGTCCAGGGCGTCATGAAGCTACAGGAAGCAATCGCTCTTGACCTCGCGACAGCAAGCCTTCTCTATACGGTTGACTGTCTCGAAATCGAGTAGGTGGAGCCACACCGACACTAGAACCCCACCCTCATGCGGCAATCTCTACCCCAACTCGATATGCAAACCCTCTTCTTGCTGTCTGACAATAGCAATCGCTCCTCAACTCACTATGTCGCTATCCAATGATAGCAATCTACTGAGGAGTCACACAATCTCTACTTGTCGACCTCAGTCCTCTGTGGCACCTCCTTCTGTTCCATCGAGTTGATGTTGAGAACCCTCTCTCCTCTGCCTTAGTGCATCTCCAGCAACATTGATCTGAAGCGACGAAGGCTGTCCTGTTGTTGTCGCTTTCTTCCCTATGGCTACTGCGGCACTTCCTCGGTGAACAATGGCTATCTTCTCCCACTATCGCTCTGTGACGTCCACTCACTGCAACCTGTCGTAGCACTTGCTATCGCTCTTTGCCTAAGTGAGACATCCTCATTGATTGCCACATCCTCTTGGACATTCTCCCTGACTTTGAAGTTGGCCACTGGATGCATCTAGTCGCATCTTTATATCACTGCATCTTGCTGCCGAACACCTAATATGCTGACAGACCCCTCTTCTTCTCTACTCGGTGCCATCTTCTGCTTCTCCATTGTTTGCTGCAATGCCTCCCTTTAGTTCCTGCAGGTTATTGGCATGATGATCCATTTTTCACAGCTATTCTCACTCTCACGATCTGATGGAAATCATCAACTTAGTAACCATATACCCCGATAGCTAAAGAGCTATGATACATATGAAATATAAATTGACACTCTCCAACAAATTGAAAACAAGGTGGATCATTCAAGAATGAAGTAAGAGAAACTATTCTAATCACTTATCAATAGAAAATTGATGAAATAATTAGAATAACACTTTGAATTCCCTTAAGATGCCACAAACTAATAAGTTTGATAAGTCGAAAGGAAAAGCAAAGATTTGGTTTTGAATGCCATAAGCAGAAAAGTCTGATAAATTTTAAAGTTCATGTAGGAACTTAAAAATAAAATATTCACTAGTGTTGAAGAATTGTTATTCTTCCCAAATTGTCTGTCTTACAATGAGAGTCAGTCTCATATATATAGTATGAGGCTAAGTACAAAGGGAATGAATACATTAAATAACATTCATATTTCTAATTCATAAATTTTGGCAAACATGGCTGAATAGACTTTTATTCTTCAAGATGAGGTATTCAAATTTGTCCTTCTCTCTTCGTGATCATGTTGACCATTTTAGGCTCTTCTTGCAACCATAGAACCTTGACTGAGTCTTGAGTAGCTTGATCCTTCCAAATATTTTTCAATAAATAAGTTAAAACTTCTTTCATCCTCTTAGCTTTAGCTCTTGTCATTGGTCCTCCATGAATAATTAAAGGGTCTTTAAAAGAATTTTGATTAACTTGCTGGTTCATATCATTCCCCCTTTCCTCGAAAGGATTCATCCTCAAATCAGTGCCTCTATCATCGTGATTTTGTTGATGGCTCTGCAATCAATACACATTCTCCAAGATCTATCCTTTTTAGGCACCAAAAGAATAATAACTGCACATGGACTCATGCTTTCTTGCACATTCTCCTTTTCTATAAGCTCACTGACTTGCTTTTGGATTTCCTTGGTTTCTTCGAGGTTACATCTATAAGCTGGCCTATTTGGTATGCTTGCACCTAGAATGAAATTAATTTGCTGCTCAATTCCTCTAATTGATAGTAAACCATTGGAAACTTCTTCGGAAAATATATTCTCATTTTCCTACAAAAGATCAACAATAACACTAGGCAAACTTTTATCAATTTTGTTAGAAGAAATCAAAATGTCCTTATACATAAGTACAAGTAAGGGCTGCCTCATGGTTAAGACTTTTTTTACATTACTCATTTTGACATAAACACTCATTTTTCTTTCACTCGAGCCTTCCTTATTTTCTCTCTCCTTATGTTTCCCAATACTCTTATTTTTATCACTCATCTCATTCTTTTCTTTTTTCTCTCTTTCTTGCTCCCTCCCCAAAATTTTGATTAATGAAGACTCAAGCTCCTCATATTGTTGTTTTATGCGTATCTGGTCTTCAAGAATTATCTTCGGAGGCAAAGGTCCCAGCTGATATTTTTGTCCATTTATGATCAAGGAATAACGATTCTTGAACCCATCATGTAATACTCTATGATTATATTGCTAGTCATATGTGCCTTCAAGCCAATCACATGAGTAATAACACTTGTGACTTGACATGCACTCTTTCTTTTGCTTATTATTAATAGGTATTCTATCACTTTATCATGCGTGTTACATTTATTGTGATGTCCTTGGATCTGTGTAATGGGAATCAGATTGTCATGAGATCATGATATTGAGACCGATTCACCTTTAAACATAGACCCTAAATAATCCCAGTCATATGTTACTCGAGAGAGACATCGAAATAACTGGATATACTAGTATACTGTATACTCGTCCATATAATGGAGGTGGCTGGCCTCATAGCTACTCATATGGAGACACTAAAGATACAGTACAGGTGCTCATTAGAGAATGAGTTCACTGATTGATCCGTTTAAGGAATGCTAGATGGTTATTAATACCTCACGTCAGACAGCGATTTCATAATCCCAATAGTATATCTGGTCCTTAGACTTGAGACACCAAGGATGTCCTATATGAGTACTCCACTCTTTGATACCAGACTTATAGGTTTGGAAGTTCCAAATCTAGTACAGCCGGTTATTGGGAGTGATAGCCAACCTTACAAGGGCTATTGAGTGTCAATAGAGAATCATCCACTCTTGGTATCATGAGAGGAATATCCCATATATTCTTGCTCAAACAAATCCTTGGCCAAGGTTATTCGGATTAAGAGAGAAAGAGTTCTCCAAGAGAATCTGATTAGAGCGAGACTCGAGGAGAGACCGTATGGGCCTGATAGCACTATGCCTGGTATAGGGTCTCTGGGATATTAGATGGATGAGGGGCTATAGATACATGGTAACTGAGGACAGATATGTCCAAATGATTGGATTCCCCTGTATCGTCTAGGGACTACGGCGTAGTGTCCTAGTACGTTCGTAGTCGATGAGTCGAGTGAATTATTATGGAGATAATAATTCACTGAGTCAGAAGGAGTTCTAACAGGTATGACTCACGGCCAGCTCAATATTGAGCCTAGAGGGTCACACACATATGGTAGGTGTCGCGACGATAGAGGTTCGGATATGAGATATCCGCCAAGCCCCTAACTTATTAGATATCCATTAAGCCTTTAAATTATTGGATCCTAAGATGAGATCCAATAAGAGCTAATAAGAGATTATTGGGTAGAGATCCACAAATCCAAGAGGCTTGAGTAATTGGATAGAGATCCAATACCTAATAGGGTAGGATCTATTAAGGTTTACAGGGGACCTCTATAAATAGGAGGGAACCAAAGGTCCATAGGCTAGAGTTTTTTGGTAACCACTTTTTATTCTCCTCTCCCCAAGAGAGGAGCATCATTGCAGTCCCTACCATGTGGATTATCGCTAGAGAGGAGGATATTTGAACTCCTTCATCCAGTCCTATAGATCTGCAAGGATTCAAGGATATACAATCTCCCTAGGTACTTTCTTTCTTACACATGGAGTTTTCAGATTCGCAGATTTGTTTTTGATGCATCGATCTTCGCACGACGATGGAACTTTTATGAAAATCTAGGGTGTTTTGTTTTTATGTTCTTTTGCTATGCATGTGATGTCACCCCTTGGATTTCCTAGTAGTGGTATCAAAGCCAAGTTGTTCGTGTGAAGATCGGATTTTAACAACGTGTGTTGTGATTTAGAATAACTTTTATCGTCAAAATTGTTCGCGCAAAAGGTAAGGAGGGCAGCAAGTGTTGCTGCCATTACTACGCTCGCACAACAGCGGCAACGGTGGTGATGGCGACGACGACTGCGGGCATGGGGCCCGTAGGCAGGCTGCAGGTGATGCTTGTAAGCGAGCAGCCTACGGGCGACGGCCGATGGTCAGTGGGTGGTGGCTGTTTGCCCTCAAAGGTAGTACTAGACGCATGCGCGCAGGGAGCCTACAAGGGCGGGCGGCGACTACAATGCAACAAAGCAGCAAGAGATTAGGGTTTAGGACAAAAGATAGTTTTGCTCCTGAGAATTTTTAAAATTCTAGTGTTATCCTTTTACCTAAATTATCAAAATACCCTTCATAATTTAAAAAATTTCTTATATGTCCCTATTTTCAAAAAAATATTAGTTAATTAAAATATTTAATTAACTATTATTATTTATCTAGTAGTCCTATATAATAACATATAAATATGATTTATGATGTGGACAGATGATCATGGACCATGTGATGTGATGTGTGTACATGCGATTATTATTATTGTGCCTACGAGCCTCTATTTTTTTCTCATTTATTATTGGGTCTACGTGCCTATAATTATATTACAATTACACGAGAAGGCTGTTGGGAAATCGAGAGATTTAGCATCTCATGCGTAGCGAAAAACAAAAATAAGACTAGATTTCCCATAATTACGTACTTGGCCTTCATGTGATGATTGGTGCACATAAATCGTAAATCCAAAAAATCCATATGTATCATGTCAGAAGCGTTACCTGGGGAGATCGCATATCCCCGAAAATTTCAGATCCGATGAAGAGGATAAAGGAGCACTAGTGTACTCTTCTCTAGCGGTAATCTACACAACGGATACAATAACGACGCTCGTCAGATCACCGCGGGATCTCTCTCCACGTGCACCACAAAGCTGCCGGAGCCAAGGAGGAGGAGATGAGACTAAGGAGAATAGGAGGATAACTACCAAGAGCTCTCAGCCTATGAACCAGGAGGTTCCTCCTATTTATAGAGGTGGAGGAAGCTTATCTTTAACAAATCATGTTCACACTGGATCTCTATCCAATTGGATCTCATTGGATCTTATCCATAGGATCCAATTTGATCTCATCCAATTGGATCTTATCCAATCATTTAATTAGATATCATCCAATTATCTAATTGGATCTCATCCATAGGATCCAAACTAGGGGCTTCGTAGATATCTCATATCTGCACCTCTACTCGTCGCAACATCCACCTTATGTGTGTGACCCTTTAGGCCCGATACCGAGCTGGCTATGAGTCGCTCTCGTCAGAACTCCTTCTGACCTAGAATACCTTCTGATATAGTGAATTATTATCTCCATAATAATTTACTCAACTCATCAACTATGGACGTACTAGGCCACTACGCCATAGTCCCCAAACGGTATAGGGGGGATATAATCCATCGGACCTATCTATCCTCAATTATCATGTATCTATAGTTCCTCATCCATCTAATATCCCAGAGATCATATATTGGGCATGGTAGAGTAAGGCTCATACGAAATCCTATCCGAGTCTCGCTCTAATCGGATTCTCCCGGAAAACTCTTTCTCTCTCAATCTGAATGACCCTGGCCAGGGATTTTGCCTGAGTGAGCATACGCGGGATATTCCTCTCATAATACCAAGAGTGGATGATCCTCTATTGACACACAATTGCCTTCGTAAGGTTAGCTATTATTCTCGAGAACCAGCTATACCAGATCTGGAGCTCTCCAAACCTATAAGTTCGGCGTCAAAGAATGGAGTACTCAAATAAGGCATCTTTGGTGCCTCAAGTCTAAGGACCATACACATTATTGGGACTACAGAATCGCTGTCTGACATTAGGTATCATTAACCATACAGCATTCTGTATGCGGATCAATCAGTGAACTCATTCTTCAATGAGCACCTGTACTGTACCTCTAGTATCCCCACACAAGCGACTATGAGACTAGTCGCCTCCATCATATAGACAAGTATACAACGCATTAATCTATCCGATTATCTCGATGTCCTCATCGAGTATCCTATGACCAGGATGATTTAGGATCTGTGTTTAAAGGTATATCGGTTTCATTATCATGATCTCATCATGATCCGATTCCCATTGTATAGATCCATGGACATCACAATATTCATCCAAATAATATGAGAAAATACCAATAACAATATGCAAAAAGATTGACGTAACATGTAACAGGTGCCATCACTCACATGATTGGCTTGTAGAGCACCTACAACCAATAATCTCCCACTTGACCTGAAGCTAATCACCTACGTGTCTGATCCCCATCAAACCTCTATGACACTCAAATATAATTTGAGTCAGCGGCTTTGTTAATGGATTTGTAATGTTATTTTCGGATGGAACTCTTTCCACTGCTACATCTCCATGGGCTACGATCTCATTGATCTCAGTGGAACCTCCTCAGAACACTTCTGATAAGACCCAGGTTCCCCGCTTGATCAATCGCCCTATTATTGTCGTCACATATGGGAATCGATTTTCACACTTCTTGATACGATTCCCAAATCTGTGATGAACTTCTTCATCCAAACACCCTCTTTTACTGCCTCTACTGCAGTAATATATTCTGCCTCTGTGGTCGAGTCAGCAGTAGTATCTTGCTTGAAACTTTTCCAACATACTACTACTCCATTCAGGGTGAAGACATACCCTAAATTCGACTTGTTATCATCGATATCGGATTGGAAGCTCGAGTCCATATAGCCCTCAATTCTGAGGCTATTGCCTCCATATACTAGTAAAAGATCCTTAGTCCTTCTCAAGTACTTAAGGATATACTTTACTGTTTTCCAATGCTCCAAGCCTGGATCTGCCTAATACCTGCTCGTGACACTCAGAGCATGCACTACATCAGGCCTGGTACATAGCATAGCATACATGATAGATATTATCGCTGAGGCATATGGTATTCTATCCATGTATGCCCTTTTTTTAGGAGTCTTTGGGGACATACTCTTAGAAAGTGATATTCCATGTCTCATAGGTATGAGACCTCTATTGGAATTTTTCATGCTAAATCTTTTGACAATGGAGTCTATGTACCTAGAGTGGGATAAGCCAAGCATCCTCTTGGATCTATCTCTATAGATCTGAATCCCCAGAATATAGGATGCTTCCCCTAAGTCCTTCATGGAGAAGTGCCTAGATAGTGAAGGTTTTACTGTGGAGAGCATTCCTATATCATTCCCAATGATTAAGATGTCATCCACATATAACACCAAGGAGGTGATAACACTTCCACTTACCTTCCTATACACACAAGGCTTATATTCGTTCTTAACGAAGTCATAAGATCTGATCGTCTCATCAAATATTATGTTCCAATTTCGGGAAGCTTACTTTAGTCCATAAATGGACTTAAGCAATCTACACACCTTATCTGGACTGTGCTTGGACATGAACCTCTCAAGTTGTATTATATACACTTCCTCTTCGAGGTTGCCATTGAGGAATACAATTTTTACGTCCATCTGCCAGATCTTATAGTCATAATATGCTGCAACAGCTAATAGAATTCGAATGGATTTCTACATAGCTACGGGTGCAAAGGTCTCGTCATAGTCAACACCTTGCCTCTAACTATAGGTCTCCACATTGCCCCTTAGCCACTAGCCTTGCATTATAGGTCTCCACCTTTCCATCTACCCCGATCTTCTTCTTGAAGATCCATTTGCAGCCAAAAGGTATGATACCCTTAGGTGCATCAACAAGGCTCCAAACCTTGTTAGAGTACATGGATTCCATCTCAGAATTCATGGCTTCTTGCCACTTCCTGGAGTCTATACTCATAATAGCCTCCTCGTAGATCTGAGGATCAATGTCCTGAATATCCTCTCCACTAATATGTCCTACATATCTTTCAGAAGAGTGTGACACTCTACTAGTCCTACGCAAAATTGGAACTTGTGTGTTAGGTACTTGAATAGACTCGATCTCTGGAATGGTGCCTGAGCTAGGTTCTCCAACCTCGCTCAATTGTATCATGCTCCCACTGTTTTCGTCAAGAATGTGTTCCTTTTCAAGAAACACTATTCTCTTGGCAACAAAGACCTTTTGGTCCTCAGGGTGATAGAAATAATAACCACAAGTTTCCTTGGGGTATCCCATAAACTTGCATCGTTCCGTCCTGGATTCCAACTTATCGGGGTCGTGTCTTTTAATGTGGGCAGGGCAGTCCCAAATCTTAACAACCTTAAGATCGGGCTTCTTCCCTCTCCATATCTCATATAGTGTAGACACTACCGATCTAGATGGAACTCTGTTCATAAGGTAAATTACGATCTATAGGGCATATCCCCAAAATGAGATGGGTAGGTCAGCAAAACTCATCATGGACCACACCATATCTAATAGTGTGCGATTCTTCCTTTCTGATATACCATTGAGCTATGGTATATAAGGAGGTGTCCATTGGGATAGAATCCCATGGTCCTTGAGGAACTAGTTGAATTCTGTACTCAAGTATTCTCTTCCTCGATCTAATCGAAGAGTTTTAATACTCTTTCCAGTCTGGTTCTCTACTTCATTCTTATACTCCTTGAATTTCTCAAAGGCTTCAGACTTATACTTCATCAAGTACATATGTCCATACCTAGAGAAATCATTAGTGAAAGTAATGAAGTAGGAATAACCACCTATGGCATGAGTTGACATAGGACCACATACATCACTATATATGAGTTCTAGTAACTCAATGGCTCTCTCTCCAGTTCCACTAAATGGAGAGTTGGTCAATTTTCTACGAAGGCAAGCTCATAAGTTGTATATGACTCATAGTCAAATGGATCTAAGTATCTATTTTTCAACAACTTTTGAATCCTTCCCTCATAGATATGACCTAGCATATAATGTCACAGATATGCATTATTCATCTTTTCTCATTTCCTCTTAGCCATGCTTACATTCATGATGTGTGAAGTAGTATTTAGTATAAACAAACCATTATGCAATGTCCCTCTAGTAATGATCTTATCATTCTTATTGATTGAACAATAATTATTCTCAAAAAGTACTTTATAACCATTTAATGTCAAACATGAAATGAAAATAATATTTTTGATAATAGAGGGAACAAAATAACATGCATCTAATGCAATAATAGCTCCATCAAGCAGGTGTAGAGTGACCTCGCCGACAGTAACAACAGCAACTCTTACTCCATTGCCCATCTTGAGGTCTATCTCACCTTTTGCCAATCTCCTATACCTTGTCAGAACCTATAATGAATTACAGATATGATAAGCACTACCGGTATCCAATACCCATATATTATCACAAGAATCTGATATATGAAGACTAATCATGAAAGTACCTGAAGCTTTTCCAAGCTTCTGTTTCACTTTTTCTACAAGATATATCTTACGGTTCCTTTTCCAATGCTCATCTTGACCGTAGTGGAAGCACTGGCCTTTGTCCTTTGCTGGGTCAATTTTGGCAACCTTTGCCTTACCCCGTTTTCCCTTGCCCTTACCCTTCTCAAAGGTCTTCCTAGCCTTCCTTTTCCTTTTGGTCTCATCAACATAGATAACTAATTTATCTTTCTTGATAGTGCTCTCTACCTCCCTCAACATATTGAGAAGCTCAGGGAGAGATACCTCAAGTTTGTTTATATTAAAATTCATGATGAACTGAGAAAAGGAATCTGGTAGGGACTGAAGTATAAGATCAACATATAGGTTATCATCTAGGACCATTCCTAGACCTGTGAGTTTTTCAATCCACTCTATCATCTTTAAGACATGGTTCTGAACCGGTGTCTCCTCAATTATCCTAGCATGGAAGAGACTCTTGGATATCTCATATCGTTGAGTTCTTTCCTGTTCCTCAAACAGTTTGCGGAGGTGCAAGAGTATGGAATGAGCATCCATGTTTTCATGTTGTCTCTGTAACTCAGGAGTTATAGAGGCTAACATGTAACACTGGGCGAAAGTAGAATCATCTATATACTTCACATATTGGGCAAACTCTTCTTGAGGAGCTACTGCCTCAGGTTGAGGCATGACCGTATCTAAGACATATGCAATTTTCTCCACTGTAAGAACTATTCTTACGTTGCAGAGCTAATCCATATAATTTGGACCAGTGAGGCGGTTGGCATCAAGTATGCCACGTAGAGGGTTTGATGACGACATATTTATGATAAACAGGAAATATAGCATAAGTAAATAACACGTAGATTTTGAAAAAATAAACAATCAAGATATGGACTTCTATCTTGACATGCTTCCACTAATTTTTCTAGCGAGTCACATGACACCCTCATGCACGTGAAACAAAAGTCTCCGACAGACTTCTAGTGGGGATCGAGATCCAATCGGCATCTTAATGCAACCTCGAGGGACTCGACCAATCACACTAAGCCCAAAAAGTAGACAACTCTTGCTAATCACAACTCATGATTCCCATCATATTTGGCCTTTGAACCACCATGGCCTCGAGGGACTCGACCAACCATGATGTTCAATTAAGTCATCACCATCATTACAAGATGAGTCTGATTCGGTGATATGCCCTCGAGGGACTCGACCAAGCATACAATGTCCTCACATCACCGATGATATCTCTATGTTGAAGATAAGATAGCGAGATGCAAAATAGGTGAGCCTCGAGGGACTCGACCAACTCAGTCTACGTCAGGAATTGGTTCCTACCCCTAATGATGGAAGGCCACGTGGGTCAATCTTATTATCTCATGCTTACCGACTTAATATTATCATAGGAGGGGTTTTAGGTTCGGCCTCGTAATATGACATATCACACACATATATATTTAGTATATTTACATCACATGCAATATATATATATATATATATATATATATATACTTATGTAGTAGGTGTATAGCATTCACATGCACAAGCATACCAAATGATCATAGACTTCAACCTAATATGATTAGGCTTCAGCTAGCAGGCCTAATCATTTACATTAGGATCTATGTGCATATCAGTGCATCTCTATGCACGGTGATAATCCATCTCGTCATCGTCGGATCTGCTGGCACCTCGACGCATCTCCATGCATCACGATTATCTGAATTGGCCTCAAGGGTTCTGCTACCACCTCTAGGCTTCTGCCGCACCTCTAGGATAATTACAACATAATTACAAGCATGCAGGCTCGATAATTAACAAAAAATAAAGGCCCGCAGATCCCAATAATCACATACACACATCACAAAGTCTATGATCATCTTCCCACATCACATCACATCACATGTATATATCATATAGGATTACTAGATAAATAATAATAGTTACTTAAACCTTTTAAATAACAAAAATTTGAAATCATGGACATGCAAAGAATTTTCTAAATTTTCAAGGGCATTTTGGTCATTTGGCCAAAAGGATAAAACTGAAATTTTTGTAATTCCCAGGGGCAATACTATCTTTTGCTCTGAAAGCCCTAATTCCCTCCTCTATAGCTGTGTGGCTGCGGTCGTCGCCACCATGTCAGCAGCGACCACGCGTGCAGGGCGCCGCGAGGGAAGGGGGCGCTTCCCATGCCTGCGGGCGGTGTCGCCGCTGCATGCGGGTGCTACCTCGTGGGCTCCCCGCCGACGCCCTTGCGGTGTTGCCCCGTGGGCGCCGCCCATGTGGGGAACCACCTGTGGGCGTCGCCTCCTCAAGCGGCCTTGCCCCCTGCGAGCACCGCCCCTACGGGTGGCTGCAGGCACTGCCTGCCTGGCCACGGGCGGCGGTGGTCGCCCCTATAGGCGTCGCCCGGCCCTTGCAGGTAGGGCGCCTACACAAGTAGCCTATGGGCACCACCCGCCCCTCACAGGCAGCCTGCAGGCACTGCTTGCCTGGCAGCTATAAATCACAACACATACAATTTATAAGCCAATCATTGCACGACGAACCTGGCTCTGATACCACTGTTGGAAAATCAGGAGATTCGGCATCTCATGCGCCGTAGAAAATAAAAACAAGATCGGATTTCTCATAGTTACGTACTTGGCCGTTGTGCGACGATTGATGCGCATAAATCATAAATATGAAAAATTCACATGTATCATGTCAGAAGCGTTACTTGGGAAGATCATATATCCCCGAAAATTTTAGATCCAATGAAGAGGATGAATGAGCACTAGCATACTCCTCTCTAGCGGTAATCCACACAATGAACGCAGCAATGACGCTCCTCAGATCACCGTGAGATCTCTCTCCACGTGCACCACAAAGTTGCCGGAGCCAAGGAGGAGGAGAGAAGACTGAGGAGAATAGGAGGATGACTACCAAGAGCTCTCAGCCTATGAACTAGGAGGTTCCTCCTATTTATAGAGGTAGAGGAAGCTTATCCTTAACAGATTCTATTCACACTAGATCTCTATCCAATTGGATCTCATTGGATCTTATCCACAGGATCCAATTTGATTTCATCCAATTGGATCTTATCCAATCTTTTAATTAGATCTCATCCAATTACCCAATTGGATCTCATCCACAGGATCCAAACTAGGGGCTTCGCAGATATCTCATATCTGCATCTCTACTCGTCGCAACATCCACCTTATGTGTGTGACCCTCTAGGCCCGATACCGAGCTGGCCATGAGTCACTCTCGTCAGAACTCCTTCTGACTTAGAACACATTCTGATATAGTGAATTATTATCTCCATAATAATTCACTCGACTCATCAACTATGGACGTATTATGCCACTACGCCATAGTCTCCAAACGGTACAGGGGGATATAATCCATCGGACCTGTCTGTCCTTAGTTACCATGTATCTATAGTCCCTCATCTATCTAATATCCCAGAGACTGTATATTAGGCATGGTAGAGTCAGGCCCATACGGAATCCTGTCCGAGTCTTGCTCTAATCGGATTCTCCCGGAGAACTCATTCTCCCTCAATCCGAACGACCCTGGCCAAGGATTTTTCCTCAGCGAGCACACACGGGATATTTCTCTCACGATACTGAGAGTGGATGATCCTCTATTGACACACAATTGCTTTCGTAAGGTTGGCTACCATTCTTGAGAACCGGTTATACCAGATCTGGAGCTCTCCAAACTTGTAAGGCTGGCGTCAAAGAATGGAGTACTCAAACAATGCATCTTTGGTGTCTCAAGTCTAAGGACCAAACACACTACTGGGACTACGGAATCGCTGTCTAACATTAGGTATCATTAACCATATAGCATTCTGTAAGCGGATCAATCAGTGAACTCATTCTCCAATGAGCACTTGCACTGTACCTCTAGTGTCCCCACATAAGCGGCTATGAGACCAGTCACCTTCATCATATCGATGAGTATATAATGCACTAGTCTATCCGGTTATCTCGATGTCCTCATCAAGTAACCTATGACCAGGATGATTTAGGATCTGTGTTTAAAGGTATATCGATCTCATTATTATGATCTCATCACAATCCAATTCCCATTGCACAGATCTATGGACATCATAATATTCATCCAGATAATGTGAGAAAATATCAATAATAATATGCGAAGAGATCTACGTAACATGTAACAAGTGCCATCACTCACTTGATTAGCTTGTATGACACCTACTACCAACAGAGGCATAGTGGGAGCGGGACCTATGAGGTCGAGACGGATGATTCGATGCTGGAGATACGTTGAGATACCGACGGAACTGACGAAGCGAGATGGACGATCACAGGGCATGAAAATATCGAGGCACACATAGATCTTGATGTAAGTGATTGGGCCCACTAGCTCGGGCTTGATCATATTAGGATATGGTCCATGATCATCTGGTGTGATTGCTCATGTGATGTGTGATTGGTTATACACCAACTAGATATGTATATATATTTGCATGTGATGTAGATATATATTAAATATATTTGTGTGTGACACATTATATTAGGAGACCAAATCAAAAATCTCCTCTATTAATAATATTAAGTCGATAAACCTAAGATAATTAGATTGACCCACATGGCATTCCATCGTTATAAGTAGGAACCGATTCCAGGTATAGGTTGAGTTGGTCGAGTCCCTTGAGACTCACCTATATCACGATTCGCTATCTTATCTACGATATAGAGATGTCACTAGTGACCTGAGGATATGATATGCTTGGTCGAGTCCCTCGAGGGTATATCATTGAATCAGACTCATTATATAATGATGGTGATGACTTAACTGAACATCATGGTTCGTCGAGTCCCTCGAGGCCATGTTGGTTCGGAGTCCAAACAGGACGGGAATCATAAGGAGTTGTGATCGGCAAGAGTTGCCTACCTTTTGGGCTTAGTGTGATTAGTTGAGTCCCACGAGGTTACACTAAAATGCCAATTGGATCCCGATCCCCATTAGAGATCTATCGGGGGTCTCTGATTTACATACCAGAGGGTGTTGTGTGTCTCACAAAAAATTAGTGGGAGTAGATTAAGATAGAAGTCCTTATCTTAACTATTTAATTTTTACAAAGTCTACATGTTATTTATTTATGCTACATCTTTAATTTCAAAAAATGTCACTTTCAAATCCTTTACGTGGCATATTTGATGCCAACCGCTTCACTGGTCCAAATTATACGGACTGGCTTCGCAATTTGAGAATTGTTCACACGATGGAGAAAATCACATATGTCCTTGATATAGTGATCCCTACGCCCAATGAAGAGGCAAACGAGAATGAGATCGCTCATTATGTGAAGTATATAGATGATTATACTCTTGCTCAGTATTACATGTTGACCTCCATGACTCCCGAGTTATAGATACAACATAAAAGGATAGATGGCAGATCTATACTCTTGTATCTCCACAAATTGTTTGAGGAACAGGGAAAAACTCAGTGATATAAGATATCGAAGAGTCTTTTCCATACTAGAATGACTGAGGGGATATCGGTTCAGAACCATGTCCTTAAAATGATTGAGTAGATCGAGAAACTCACAGGTCTAGGAATGGTCCTAGAGGATAACCTGTGTATGGATCTTGTGCTTTAGTCCCTACCAGATTCTTTTTCTCAGTTTATAATGAATTTTAATATGAACAAGCTTGAGGTGACCCTCCTAGAGCTCCTCAATATATTGAGAGAAGCAGAGAGCACCATCAAGAAAGAGAAGCCAGTTCACTATGCTGGTAAGACCAGAAAGAAAAGGAAGACAGAGAAGTCCCTTGAGAAGGGCAAAGGGCAAGGGCAGATCGGGTAAAGCAAAGGTTGCTAAGAAGACCCGGAAGAGGACAAAAGCTAGTACTTCCACTGTGGCAAAGATGGGCATTAGAAGAGGAACTGCAAAGAGTATATTGCAGAGAAAACGAAACAAAAGCTTAGAGAAGCTTTAGATATGCATTCATGATTAGTCTCTATCTGTCAAACTCATATGATAACATATAGGTATTGGATACTGATAGTGTTTATCATATCTGTAATTCATTATAGATTCTGACAGAACCTAGGAGATTGATGAGAGGCAAGATGGACCTCAAGATAAGCAATGAAGCAAGAGTTGCTACTATTGCTATTAGCGAGGTCACCCTACATTTATCTGATGGAGCTACTATTATATTAGATGCATGCTATTATATTCTTTCTATTATCAAAAATATTATTTTCATTTCATGTTTGACAGTTAATGGATATAAATTAGTTTTTGAGAATAATGGTTGTTCAATAGTATTAGATGATGAGATCATCACGAGAGGAACGTTGCATAATGGTTTATTTATACTAGATATAGCTCCACACATCATGAGTGTAAGTGAATTAAAGAGGAAATGATAAGAGATGAATAATGCATATGTGTGGCATTATAGGCTAAGTCACATCCATGAGGGAAGGATTCAAAAGTTGCTAAAGAATGGATATCTAGATCCATTCGACTATGAGTCATATACGACTTGCGAACCTTGCCTTCGAGGAAAGATGATCAACTCTCTATTTAGTAGAACTGGAGAGAGAGCCACTGAGTTGTTGAAACTCATACATAGTGATGTATGTGATCCCATGTCAACTCATGCCATAGGTGGTTACTCTTACTTCATTACTTTCACTAATGATTTCTCAAGATATGGACATGTGTACTTGATGAAGTATAAGTCTGAGGCTTTTGAGAAATTCAGGGAATATAAGAATGAAGTGAAGAACCAGACTGGAAAGAGTATTAAAACCCTTCGATCAGATTGAGGAGGTGAGTACTTGAGTATATAGTTCACCTAGTTCCTCAAAGACAATGGGATTTTATCCCAGTAGACACGTCCTTATACACCATAGCTTAATAATATATCAGAAAGGAGGAATCACACACTGTTAGACATGGTGCGTTCTATGATGAGTTTCGTCGACCTACCCATCTCATTCTAGGGATATGCCCTAAAGACCATAGCTTACTTACTAAACAGAATTCCAACTAAGTTAGTAATGTATACTCCATATGAGATATGAAATGGGAAGAAGCCTGATCTTAAGGTTGTTAAAATTTGGGGGTGCCCTGTCCACGTCAAAGGACACAACCTCGACAAATTGGAATCCAGGACAAAACGATATAAGTTCGTGGGATACCCCAACGAAACTTATGGGTATTATTTCTATCACCCTGAGGACCAAAAGGTCTTTGTAGCCAAGAGAGTAGTGTTCCTACGAGGAGGCTATTATGAGTATAGACTCCGGGAAGTGGTAAGAAGCTATGAATTCAAAGATGGATTCCATATACTCCAACAAGGTTTGGAACCTAGTTGATGCACCTGAGGGTATCATACCCATTGGTTGCAAGTGGATCTTCAAGAATAAGATCGGAGTAGATGGGAAGGTAGAGACATATGAAACAAGGTTAGTGGCTAAAGGGTATCATCAAAGCCAATGTGTTGACTATGATGAAACCTTCTCACCCATAATCATGCTAAAATTCATCTAAATTCTATTGGCTATTGCAGCACACTATGATTATGAGATTTGATAGATGGATGTCAAAACTACATTCCTTAATGCTAACCTCAAGGAGGAGGTGTATATGATACTGTTAGAAAATCGAAGGGGGGGGGGCATCACATGCGCAGTGGAAGAACAGAAAACAAAATACCTTAGATTTCCGTAGAAGGTTCCGTTATCGTGCGAAGATCGGTGCATCAAAAATAAATCTGTGAATCTGAAAATTGCGTGTCTAAAAGAAACGATTGTACCTAGAGAGATCGTATATCCCTGAGATTCCTACATATCCATGGGGGAGTATGAAGGAGGTCAAGCATCCTCCTCTCTAGTGATATCCACATGGTAGGGACTGCGACGATGCTCCTCTCTTAAGAGAGGAGAACAGGAGGTGGCTACTTAGAGAACCCTCAGCCTATGGAGCTTTGGTTCCCTCCTATTTATAGAGGTCCCCTGTCAACCCTAATGGATCCAGCCCTATTGGGTATTGGATCTCTATCCAATTACCTAAGCCTCTTAGATTAATGGGTCTCTACCCAATAATCTAGCTCTTATTGGATCTCATCCATGTGATCTAATAATATAGAGGCTTATTGGATATCCAATGAGATAGGGGCTCTGATGGATATCTCATATCCGAACCTCTACTCATCGCAATACCTACCATATGTGTGTAACCCTCTAGGCCCAATATCGAGCTGGCCGTGAGTCATACCTTTCAGAACTCTTTCTGACTCAGTGAATTGTTATCTCTATAATAATTCACTCGACTCAACGACTACAGACGTACTAGGCCACTACGTCATAGTCCCTAGACGATACAAGGGAATCTAATCCTTTGGACCTATCTGTCTTAGTTACCATATACCTATAGTCCCTCATCCATCTAATATTCCAAAGACCGTATATCGGGTATGGTGCTGTCAGGCCTATATGGTTTCCAATCGAGTCTTGCTCTAATCGGATTTTCCCGAAGAACTCTTTCTCTCTCAATCCGAATGACCTTGGCTAGGGATTTGCCTGAGTAAGAACACATGGGATATTTCTCTCATAATACTGAGAGTGGATGATCCTCTATTGACACTCAATAGCCCTCGTAAGTTTGGTTGCCACTCCCAATAATCGACTGTACTAGATCTGGAACTTCCAAACCTATAAGTCCGGTATCAAAGAGTGGAGTACTCATACAGGACATCCTTATGTTGAATCTCAGATTTTGATGATGAAACTAATTAATTATATTTTTTTATCTAACTGTGTTTTAAGTCACGTAGGTCTACTTGATCAGGATTAGATAGTTGGCGCAAGAGGAATTGACGTTGCACCGGAGGAACACATCAGAATATTGGATGTCATGCTGGAGGTCCGGTCGACAATCGACAGAAGACTTCGGACATCGGGCCAAGAAGAGTGGTGTTGTGCCAAGGATATCGAGGTTATAAAGGTCAACCACCGATTGGGCAACAGGCCGTAAGAGAGGACAATGTGCCGAAGTATCGAAAGAAGCGTCGATAGGCTAATGACGTGTTGGGCAATAGAATGTCAATTCGCGTTGTAATAACTATCTAGATCGAAGTAGAGTTTTGGCTTATGTGTGCAGGATTAACTATGATAATGATGAAGACACAATGAAATAAAGTGCTGGAGTCAAGTGCGATGGATCATTGGGAGTTCGAGAGTTCGACGGAAGTTCAAAAATTCATCGGGAGTACTGTTAGAACTGGTCGAGAACGAGTAGGGAGCTTACCGAAGGGTTTTTGAAAGTTTGCCAAAAGGTTTGTTGGAAGTTCGTAGAGCTTGCCGAAGATGCTCGTTGGAACTCATCAAGATCATCGTGAAGTCTAGGAGCTTGCCGGGAGTCCACAGAATGATATCCGAGGGTTCATCGGAAGACCGTTGAAAGTTCACCGAAGAAAGAAGTCTTGACTTACAAACTTTATAATAGCTTAAGAAATATCTTTAATTTCATAGTTAGTACATAATTAAGGTTAGGATTAGGTGTTAATCCTTTAACCCTATTAGGGGCCACTTGGGCTCAGAATTGAATTGGTTTGGGCCGAGTTTAAGGCCAAACCAGGAGTGCTGAACACTGTCTAGTGGTGGCACTACCCAAGTCCAACTTCCCAGGTAGTTGGGGGCGGTGGTACCGCCTTGGGGCAAAGTGCCCGGGCGGTGTCACCGTAGCTGGGCAGTGGTACCGCCCAGTACACTGACCGTGTCAGTGTGTCAAGCGGTGGTACCGCCAGACTAGGTGGTGGTACCGCCCAGTACACTGACAGAACTAGAGTGTTAGGTGGTGGTACCGCCAGCATTTGAAAATCCGAAATGATTCAAATTTGGGCTACAAATTTGAATCATCTTGAGGCCTATAAATACCTCTCTCATTCATGGTTGACATATACACTAGAACTGAGAAAGAAAAAGGAAAATGCTACTGTAATAGTGCCAAATTCCTCCCTCTTATTCTAAAGTGTGATCTAGCCTTAAAGAGTGTTGAGAAGCCTTGTAAGGGTTACCTCCTAAGTCCGTCAAAATGAGAGTACTGTAAGGGAGTTGATCCTTGCTCGTTGGAAGGAGGACAGCTAGTGGAAAAGTCGGTGGCCTCAAGAGAAGAGGAATCGAGAATGGGCGTAGGTCGTATGACCGAACCACTATAAATCGGTTTATATTTATATTCTTACAGTTTACTTTACTGTAAACCATTTTATTTTACTGTAATCATCTAGCTTCTTCTTTATCCTCTTACAATCACTTCCAATATGCTTTTCAACAAAATATCCTTTTATTGTATGAAGTTTTCGAAAGCATTATTTTAATCATCGAAATTTATCGATTTTATCCGTTGTACTAATTCACCCCCCCTTAGTGCTATTCTAGATCTCAACAATTAGTATCAGAGTCTTGTTATTTCTCTTTCGGATTCACACCTGTGAGAAATGGCTCTTTACGGCTTTTAAGAGGGTTTTTCGATTGTTCATCCTTCGTTCTTTAATGGTTTGGACTACACATATTGGAAAACTCGAATGAGAGTTTTTTTGATTTCTTTAAATTTAGATTTATGGAACATTATTGAAAACAGTTTTTAACTTCCCTCTAAACCGATGAACGAATGGTCGGATTTGGAGAAAAAATCTTTTTCTTTAAATGCTAAGGCTATGAATGTCTTATTTTGCTCTTTGGACAAAAATGAGTTCAATCGAATTTTAACATATGAAACGGCTTTTGAAATTTGGTACAAACTTGAAATCATGCATGAGGGAACTAGCAGAGTCAAGGACTCGAAAGTAAATATCTTATTGCATGATTTTGAGTTCTTCCGAATGACACTAAGCGAATCTATCGACGACATGTACACCCGTTTCACGGATGTCGTCAATAGCTTGAAAAGTCTTGGTAAATATTTTTTGAATTTTGAACTCATTAACAAGATCTTAAGATTCCTTCTAAAAAGGTGGGATCTTAAAGTAACCACAATACAAAAGATAAAATTTAAATGATTTTCCATTAGAAGAACAAATCGGGTTATTAATGACCTATGAAATGACACTCTTGGAACACAATGAACATGGTGAACACATGAACCACCTTCTAAAGAATAGGAAGGATTTGAAATTTTGGATAAATGAAGACCTCTTGAGTGATAACTTAAGTGATGGTGATGAGGACATTGAACACATAACAATGAATGTTAACAAGTTCATTAAACAAAAAATCTAAAATAAAAAATGAACTTGAATGAAGGAAGAGACCAAAGAAAAGGAAGACACCTAAGGACGAATCAAGAATTTCCAAAGGTGAAATGACAAATTGCACTTTGACAGTTTTCGACTACAAGGTAAGCTACTCAACCAATGCCCCTTTGCTCTATGAAATTACTTGAAATTTTTCATAGGTGCTTAGTTTAGTTAGTAGGAAATAAATAATTATTTTTTAAAAAATTATATCATACTTTTCTTTCTAGTATTTTTGAAAAGTAAAAATTAAATGATACTTGCATGATTTGTGATAATGCGTGCACACCTAATAAGATTAATCCATGCATGTGTATCTTGATATTTTATATTATTTTTTGTCTCTAAACATGATGCTTGATGATTTTATATCATGCATGAGTTTTTGAAGTAATATTGATTTGAAACTCTATGTGTTGGATAAACGTGTTTTTGGCCTAATCATTCTCATGACAAATTAAGATAACATAATGCATGTACACCTAAAAGGATAAAATCCATGTATACTTTCCATATCGATTTTCAATTTTAAACATGATACATATCTACGTATGAATTTCTTAAAAGTCTTTTGATAATAGATGTGTGTATCATGCTTATAATTTGAAAACTTCCATCTTGGATTAATAGGTCTTAATCGTTGTTATGATGAAATTTATAAAATGATGCACGATTTTAGCAAAAATTTGAGCATTGATCATCTTGTTATAACTAATGAAAGAAAGAATTAAAATGATTTTGATGATGCTTTCATTTTTAAATATGATGTATGACACTTTCATATGAAAAACTTGAACATTCTTATGAAAGATCAAATCACTTAAATTGAAACTCATAAAAATGAAAATATGTTATCATGATGTTTTTGGTCTTGACGATTTTATGACGAAACTTATGTCTCATTTTTTTTTAATATTGATACATGTTTTCATAAAAGACTTGAACATGCTCACATGAAATCAATTGCATGAAATGAAAATGCATTTTCTATCCTATTGAAATTAACGAACTCATTTCATGAATCATATGAATCTCTTGAATCAATTTTGGAAAATGCTGCATACTTAATGAGTTACAATTTCATGATCTTTATGATAAAATTTGCCTTTCCATCTTGAATGTTGACATTTCTTTTTAAGATAAAGGCATGCTTAAATGAATTTAATCAAAAAGGGAAAATGCATGTTCTTTGAAATTTCTCTATCCCTAGAGTTTTCAATTTTTGGATGAAAGACAAGTGATGAATTCATTTATGACCTTGTATGAATCTCGAAAGTAATTTTGATGAAGAGCTTGAAGTTGATGAATTGAATTTGAATTTTTACTCATGGCTTTTCTCTTGATCTCTTGGAATCATGACTTTTTGAGATATTTGTAATGCTTGAATCAAGCTCAAAAAGATTTTATTTTGCTATAAAGATATTTTATTGAAATCATAATCTTGCAAATTATAACTTGAAGTTCTTTATAAATCAAGATTGTTTACCATGCTCCTTCCGTTTTATCAAAAGAAAATTCTTTAAATGAAATATAACTTATCTTTTGATTTTTTGAAACTCAATACTTGAATGAATTCGTGTTCTTGATACTTGCATTTTTTTAATATATGAGTAATGATAGCTTGAATGCATGAATCAGAAATTTTTTATTCCTTACTCGAAACTTCTCTTTCATGATTATGATTTCTTGAAACTATATTTTTGAATTACTTTTATGAAATCATGATCTTGACATCTGGATACTTGGAATTTCTTTTATAATATAATCTTGATGAAAATGCATGAATCAAGTTATTTTACTATCTACTCTCAAATGAATCATGTTCTTCTTGAGCCTTGATATCATATCATTCATGATATAGAAATGACATGATTTCTTTACCATGTAAGCCTTATATGATGATTCAAAATTGATGTAAAAGAAATATGCTTAATGATTGAATCATTGATTTATTCTTTATCATGGCTTGAAAGTGAATGTAAAGAAAATATTTGTGAATCATGATTTGGATTTCTCGAAACTATTTATTTGAAACTCTTCCTATGAAATCATGATCATGATAAAAATTCCTATGTATAACTCAAGATCTTGTGTTTAATCTCCTAAGACTTCTTGTTATTTCCTAAATATGAGACTTGTCAAAATAATTCATGAACCTTTTGATTTATGACTTTTGAATTCATGACTTGATTTCAATGATTGAAACATTATATGCTTAAATTGATTCTTTTTATATTTCAATACTTCCTTTGCATCATGTAATGATTTAAAAATTGATGTATATTTTTATTGATGTAAATTTATAATTGATATGAAAAGTGGATATAATTGAAATTTTCAGCCATTAAGTCCTCCCTTCTTTATGACAAAAATAAAGGGTGAGTTAGATTGCTAGCAATGCATCAAAAGACAAAAAGTTTGCTAGCTTGAACATTGAGAAGCAAAAAGTTGCTATTTCAATAAAGGCAAAATTTTTGCTAACTTCACTTTTTCAACAAAATTGCTTGCATATTTGTTACCAATTATTAAATCTCATGCAAAATTATTTGAAGTATTAATCCTCCCTTTCTTTTTGACATTGACAAAAGGGAAGAAGGTTTTGCTAGCTTGCATATTGCAAATGAATACAAAATTCCTATAATAGTGTAAAACTTAGAAAATTTGTAATCCTACACTTGCCATGCTTCTATGCTTGTATGTTGTAATAAAAATTTAGCTTGCATGTTCAAGTGATAAAAATTTTGCAAAAATTACAAACATGTAAGGCAAAATTAAAGTGCACTTCTTAAGAGAGAAGAAACAAAGTGCAATTTACATATCTCAAGAAGCGAATAAAAATTGCTATCTTGCCTATCATGAGAAATGAAGTGCAAGCTTACACATCTCAAGAAGCAAGTAAAAAATTGTCATACTTGAACTTAAAAGACTTGCTATGCTTTTGCGCTTATATATTGTGATGAAAATCTAGCTCATGTTGCAAAAACTTGCTTATCTTTAAATATAGCTAGATACTACTTCTCCTTTTTGTTGATGACATAGGGGGAGAAGTAGATTGATGACTTCATACATTAAATTGAAGATTTTATATATTTACATGATGTTTTGATATTTCTCATAACATATAATGAATGTTACTTGGATTTGAAATAATCTAAGGTTTCTATCAATGGCATATTGATAGGGAGAGTTTGGTTAAAATTCGAGGAGTTAAGGTTAACTCCGTCAGTCATCAATTAGTTGTCATCATAAAAAAGAGGGAGATTATTGAATCTCAAATTTTGATGATGAAACTACTTGATTGTATTTTGTTTATCTAACTACGTTTTAAGTCATGCAGATCTACTCGATCAGGATTAGATAGTTGACGCAGGAGGAATTGACGTTACACCGGAGGAACATGTTAGGATATTAGATGTCGTGCCAGAGGTCTGGTCGATAATTGGCAGAAGGCTTCGGACATCGAGCATCAGGCCAAGAAGAGTGGTATTGCACCAAGGATATCGAGGTTACGGAGGACAACCACCGATTGGGCAACAGGCCACAAGAGAGGACGATGTGCCAAAGTATTAGATGAAGCGTCGATAGGCCAATGACTTGCCAGGCAATAGAATGTTAATTCACATTGTAATAACTATCTAGATCAAAGTAAAATTTTGGCTTGTGTGTGCAGAATTAACTATGATAACAATGAAGACATAAAGTAAAACAAAGTATCAGAGTCAAGTGCAATGGATCATTGGGAGTTTCAGAGTTTGACGAAAGTCCAAAAATTCGTCGGGAGAACTGTCGGAACTGGCCGAGAACGAGTATGGAGCTTGCCAAAGGGTTTTCGGAAGTTTGCCGGAAGGTTTGTCAGAAGTTCATGGAGTTCGCTGAGAAAGATTGGAGCTTGTTGCAGAAGCTCGTCGGAACTCGCCAAGATCATCGTGAGGTCCAAGAGCTTGCTGAGAGTCCGCAGAATGGTATCCGAGGGTTCATTAGAAGATTGTCGAAAGTTCGCCGAAAGCTCACCGGAGAAAGAAGTCTTGACTTACAGACTTTGTAATAACTTAGGAAATATCTTTAATTTTGTAGTTAGCACATAATTAGGGTTAGAATTAGGTGTTAATCCTTTAACCCTTTTAGGGGTCAATTGGGCCCGAAATTGGATCGATTTGGGTCGGGTTTAAGGCTCAACCAGGAGTGCTGGACACTGTCTAGCAGTGGCACTGCCAGACTGGGGCGGTGGCACAGCCTAGGTCCAGCTTCTAAGGCAGTCTGGGGTGGTGGTACCGCCTTGGGGCAGAGTGCCCAAGTGGTAGCACCATTGGCTGGGTAGTGGTACCGCTTAGTACACTGACCGTGATAGTGTGTCAGGCGGTGGTACCACCAAACTGGGTGGTGGTATGATAGAACCCCAAAGGAATTCTATCGAGATTGATCTTTGAGGGGGATCAACCCTTGGAACGCTATAGGGGTTCCACCCTCCAAGTAGCCTGGTGGCTGCAATTGTAGATTGATCTTTCTTATTCCAAAGAGGTGGAGGCTACAAGCTTGTATAGAGCTCCAAACCCTAACCCTAGGGGTTGCTTCCTAAGTGAACTACCCAATTTGCCCTCAACCTTAGCGGGCCGGCCCCGATAACAAGAGGCGGCTAAAAAGCCCAAAGACCCAAATATAAACCCTAGCCTCTCTTCTTTATAGGATAGAGGCGGCTAGGTGGGGTTTATTACATTCTCATGGGGTTTTTATTAGTCTGTTACATGGTTGAGTAGGACCTAACCCTACTAGGGTCCTATCAAGCCCGCCCTCTTCAAATCGGCCTTGTCCTCAAGGTGGGGTTCCATGAACTCAGAGGAAGGACTTCAACTCCTCATATGATTCCCATGTGGCATCTTCAAGTGGTAAATTAGTCCAATGTACAAGTACTTGAGAGGGGCGTCGGACGACGCATCACGACTCTGCGGTTGAGGATGGCTTGTGGTTGGGCTTGAATATTTCCATCATCGGTGGTGTTGGGCGGTTGGATCAGGATGCCTCGTGTTCTCCCAACTTGGGCTTCAAGCATGACACATGGAAGGCAGGGTGAATTTTGGCATCTTTAGATAATTTAAGTGCATGACGCCACAACTCCAATACGCTCTATGATCGATAGGGCCCATAAAAGCGTGGAGATAGCTTTATGGAGGCTCGTGTGTTGATGGATAGTTGCTTGTATGGTTGTAGGCGAAGATAAACCCAGTCTCCTACTAAAAATTCTCTTTCACTTCTTCGTGTGTGTCGACTTGCTTCATTCTAGCTTGAGCGGTAGAGAGATTATTCTTTAGCATTTGTAGGAGTTTGTCCTGTCAATTAAATCTTGGTCGACTGATCTACCTTAGTGAGCCAATTACATACATTGGAATCACGAGGAGCCGGCCGACCATATAATGCTTCATATGGGGTACATTTTGTAGATGAATGATATGTAGTATTATACCACCATTCGGCCCAGGGGAGCCATTTCGTCCACTCCTTTGGTCGATCACTAGCGAAGCACCGAAGGTATGTCTCTAAACAACTGTTCACCACTTCTGTTTGACCGTCGGTTTGTGGATGATATGCAGTGCTCATCTTGAGTTTGGTGCCCCAGGCTGAAATAACTCGGTCCATAATTTACTAGTGAAGACCCTGTCACGATCACTTACGATGGACCTTGGCATCCCATGTAGTTTAACAATATTTTCTATGAAAATTTGAACAATACTAACAGCAGTGTAGGGATTTCGCACAGCACAAAAATGAGCATATTTCGTAAGTCGATCAACCACCACAAGGATTGTGCTTTTACCTTTGGAAGGTGGCAACCCTTCGATGAAGTCCATAGAGATGTCAGTCCATACCGAAGTGTGGTATAGGTAGTGGTTGTAGTTTCCACTGGACTCGCTTAACTGTTTCACCTTTTTGCTGTTGACATACATCACATTGTGCTACGTATTTAGAAATAATTTTTTTCATCCCTTTCCAATAAAAGTTTTGCTTCACTCTTTTGTAGGTTCTTAGAAATCCGGAGTGCCCTGCAAAAGGTATGGAGTGCATTTCTTGCAGAATGACTTTGATGCAAGGGGAGTTTGGTATAAGCACAATACGACCTTTATAGCATAGATCCCTTGAATCCCAAGTATAGTGAGCTATTGCGCTAGGATCCTCCTCTAATTTTTTGATGATGTTGCTGGTTTCTGGATCCTTCTTCCATTCCTCCCCCTCTGGTTGGTGCTGGAGATGCATAAGAAAGCCACCATTTATCTTGTGTAAAACTTTCTTCATTCGTTGGGTTGAAACGATGGTTACGTTGCTTCCATGCTTCCCGCGTAGGGTGACCTGTTTACCTTTGCAATAGAATTTTATAATCAATTTGGAAAAGTTCCAAGAGACATCACCTAGTGTCGTCAGCCATTCTATGCCCAGCACAGCCTCATAATCATTAATTGGTAGGAGGAAGAAGTCAGCAACAATTTCTTGGCCCTGCAGTAATAGTTTCACCTGTGGGCATCTTTGGTTGCATTTTAGGATTCGGCCGTCGGCAACCTTTACGTCGAACTTGCTGCAACCTTCGATATAGAGCGCCATTCGAGCAGCAACCTTACTATTTAGAAAATTATTAGTACTGCCTGTATCGATGAGAACAGTGATTGGTTATTTTTTGAGCAGGCCTCCAACTTTCATCGTTTGCAGATTTGAGTAGCCGGCTAGCGCATGTACCATAAAGTTGGTTGATTGTGGCTCTTCTTCCACATCTTCATCCTCATGCTCAAGACTCTCTTCTGGCTGTTCACTGATCTTTTCTTCCACTGGTTCAATCATAAGAAGTCTCCCCTTTTTACAACGATGCTCGCGGTTCCACGGCTCGTCACAATGCCAACATAACCCCTTAGCGGATCGGTCTCGAAGCTCTTCTCTTGTCAACCTTTTTGGTGCAAGAGCTCGGCTGATAGTAGGTGAGGCTGAGGGCTTCAATATTTCTGGTGGGAGCGACCCTAGTCCTCCGGGCTTCATGGTTCAATCGCTCCTCCTGAAGTCGTGCGAAAGAGATGGCTGCCATAAGCGTGTACGGTTGTCGCGCTTTAACTTCTCCCCGGATCTCTGGCTTCAAGCCCTCAATAAATGTCCACAATAACTATTTTTCAGACCAATCATGAGTTTGATTAGATAACCTTTCAAACCTGGTTTGATACTCCTGGATGGTGGAGGTTTGTCGGATCTTTGCTAGTTGTCCGTCGATGTTCTCGTAATCGGTTGGTCAAAGCGGATCAGTAGTCCTTCTTTGAATTGTCACCATGAGAGGACTCCATGAGTATGTTCAAACCAATCAAACCATTGTATGGCATCTCCTTCAAGATGTATAGCTGCAATTTCTACCATAGATGCATCTGCGGTTTTGTGGTACAGAAAATATCGCTCATGCGAGATCCAACCAATCGAGTCTCCTTCTTCCCATCTAGGGAAGTCCACCCTCATGCGTGGATAGTAGGGATCGATCATAGAGCCTTCCTTCTCTTGGGAGTCATCTCTTCGGTCAGAGCTCTCTCCTTGATGAGATTTCTTTGGGCTCGGTGTTCTACCGAAGCGAGTTCGGTAAAGAGAGCCCGAATCTTATCCTCCATTCGCGTCTCGAAGGCTTCGAATTTAGCATTTATCACCTCCTCGGATGCCATAGTATATGACTCCAGATCTGTAATATTAAGATCTTTCTTTTGTTGCCGGGTTAAAGGCATGAATTGTTTGAGGGAAGTGGTGGTTGAAAGGGTTTGTGGATCGATGGATGTAGGTTACGGTTTAGGCTTGTTTTGTGGCTGTTTTGGGTGCTGTTTGGGGCTGTGATTTGATGGAGTTTTGGGCTAAGATGGTAGTGGATAAAGGTTAGGGAAGAGGGTTTTAGATCTGTGGTAGATTTGACAAAAATCAGTAGCAATTGCTGCCTATGTGCGCTGCCTCGTAAGAGCAGAATTGTCGTCGAAGAAATAGCGATTTCTCGACGAAATTTCCAGCGAAAACTCAGGGATTTGAGGAGGGGTTTTGATGGTAGAATCTTAGTTTAGATAGCAACAAGGATAACAAATTGGATCAAGAAATTTCGGCAGCAAAGCAGTAAAGAAATCGGTGCAAGTTGCGATAGCAGAATTCTCATCAAAAAATTTCAGCAGTGTGTGACGAGAGATTGCAGCAACACACGAATTTGTTTTTGTGATGAATTCCACAATAGATCAATCACAGATGAGAGCCAAGATGATCTATGAGGTGCACAAAAAATTTCGTTCAAAAAGGATAACAATTAGATCGGTTAAAGGTAGCAACACGCGGCTGAAATTTTCTGCAGCAATCCTTCGTTCGCAAAGATGGTAACTTTTGCGACGCAAGGAATTCGCAGCAAGGGATCGATAGAAAAACTTCTTTTTGATATTTTAGATGAAAAATTGCAGTAGCAAAAGGTATTGGTGGTAGAAAAATACCAGATCTCTGATGCAATTGGAGGTGGCGACAGTAGATTGATTTGATCTACGTCAAGAGATGATGGTGGAGACGACGACGTCAAGAGCAATTATGGGAATTGCTTGGCTAATGGTGGGCAGCAGGGATGGCAGCAAAAGCAGCAAGATCGCTGCTCTGATACCAAATGATAGAACCCCAGAGGAATTCTATCGAGATTGATCTTTGAGGGGATCAACCCTTGGAACGCTATAGGGGTTCCACCCTCCAAGTAGCCTGGTGGCTGCAATTGTAGATTGATCTTTCTTATTCCAAAGAGGTGGAGGCTACAAGCTTATATAGAGCTCCAAACCCTAACCCTAGGGGTTGCTTCCTAAGTGAACTACCCAATTTGCCCTCAACCTTAGCGGGCCGGCCAGTAACAAGGGGGGCGGCTAAGAAGCCCAAAGACCCAAATATAAACCCTAGCCTCTCTTCTTTATAGGATAGAGGCGGCTAGGTGGGGTTTATTACATTCTCACAGGGTTTTTATTAGCTGTTACATGGTTGAGTAGGACCTAACCCTGCTAGGGTCCTATCATGGTACCGCTCAGTACACTAACAAAACCAGAGTGCCAAGCGGTAGTACCGCAAGTGTCAGGCAATGGTACCGATAGCACTTGGAAATCCGGGATGATTCAAATTTAGGTTCCAAATTTGAATCACTTTGAGGCCTATAAATACCCCTCTCATTCATGGTTGACATATACACTAAAACTAAGAAAGAAAAAGAAAATCGCTACCGTAATAGTGTCAAATTCCTCCCTCTTATTCTAAAGTGTGATCTAGCCTTATAGAGAGTTAAGAGGCCTTGTAAGGGTTACGTCCTAATCCCGTGAAAAGGAGAGTGTTGTAAGGGAGTTGGTCCTCGCCCGTTAGAAGGAGGACAGTTAGTGAAAAATCCGATGGCCTCAAGAGAAGAGGAATCGGGAGTGAACGTAGGTCATATGACCGAACCACTATAAATCGGTTTGCATTTATATTCTTGTAATTTACTTTACTGCAAACCATTTCATTTTACTGCAATCATCCAGCTTCTTCTTTATCCTCTCACAATCACTTTCGATATGCTTTTCAATGCAATATCTTTTTATCGTACGAAGTTTCTGAAAGTATTATTTTAATCATCAAAATTTATCAATTTTATCTACTGTACTAATTCCCCCCCCCCTCTTAGCACCGCTCTAGATCCCAACACCTTGGTGTCTCAAGTCTAAGGACCAGATACACTACTAGGACTACAGAATCACTGTCTAACGTGAGGTATCAATAACCATCCAACATTTCATAAGCGGATCAATCAGTAAACTCATTCTCCAATGAACACTTATACTGTACCCTTAGTGTCCCCACATGAGTAGCTATGAGACCAGCCACCTCCATTATATGGATGGGTATACAGCACACTAGTCTGTCCAGTTATCTCGATGTCCCTCTCGAGTAACCTATGACCGGGATTATTTATGGTATGTGTTTAAAGGTGAATCGATCTCATTATCATGATCTCATCACGATCCGATTCTCATTGTACAGATCCAAGAACATCACAATATACATCCAGATAATATGAGAAAATGCCAATAAGTATAAGCAAAGAGATTGATGTAGTATGTTACAGGCGCCGTCAGTCACGTGATTGGCTTGTAGGGCACCTATAACTAGCAATCTCCCACTTGACCTAAAGCTAATCACCTGCATGTCTAATCTCTATCAAACCTCTATAACGCTTAAAAACAATCTGAGTCAATGGCTTTGTTAGTAGATCTGCAATGTTATCTTCGGATGGAACTCTTTCCATTACTATATCACTTCAGGTCACGATCTCTCTAATAAGCTGGAACCTCCTTATAACACTTTCTGATAAGACCCGGATTCCCTTATTTGAGTAATTACCCTGTAGTTATCATAATATAAGGGAATCAACTCCTTGCTGCTCAGCATGACTCCTAAATATGTGATGAAATGCTTCATCCAGACTCCCTCTTTTGCTGCCTCTATCGTAGTAATGTACTCTGCCTCTTTGTGGTCAAGTCAGCAGTAGTATTTTGCTTGAGACTCTTACAGCACACTACTCCTCCATTCAGGGTGAATACATATCTTGAATTAAACTTACCATCATCGACATCAGACTCGAAGCTCAAGTCCGTGTAGTCCTCAATCCTGAGGCTACTTTCTCCATATACCAGTAAAAGATCCTTAGTCCTTCTCAATTACTTAAGGATACACTTTACTGCTTTCTAGTACTCCAAGTCTAGATCTGCCTAATACCTGCTAGTGATACTCAGAGCATACGCTATATCAAGCTTAGTACATAGCATAACATACACGATAGACCCTATCGCTGAGGCATAGGGTATCCTATTCATGTTTGCCCTTTATTCAGGAGTCTTTGAGGACATACTCCTAGAAAGTGATAGCCTATGTTTCATCGGTATGAGACATCTCTTAAAATTTTTCATGTCAAACCTTTTGACAATGGTGTCTATGTACCTGGACTGGGACAAGCTAAGCATCCTCTTGGATCTATCTATATAGATCTGTATCCCCAATACACAGGATGCTTCTCCTATAGTCCTCCATGGAGAAGTGCCTAGATAGCCAAGCCTTTAGCATGGAGAGCATTCCTACATCATTCTCAATGATTAGGATGTTATCCACATACAGTACCAAAAAGGTGATAGTGCTCTCACTTACCTTCCTGTACACACAAGGCTTATCTTTGTTCTTAACGAAGTCATAAGATCTGATCGCCTCATCAAATCTTATGTTCCAACTTTGGGAAGCTTGCTTCAGTCCATAGATGGACTTAAGCAACTTGCACATCTTATCTGGACTGTCCTTTGACACGAATCACTCAGGTTATATCATATACACCTCCTCCTCGAGGGTGTCATTGAGGAATACGGTTATCATGTCCATATATCAGATCTCATAATCATATTATGCTGCAATAGCCAAAAGAATTCAGATGGATTTTAGTATGACTACGGGTAAAAATGTTTCGTCTTAGTCAACACATTGGCTTTGACGAGAACCCCTAGCCACTAACCTTGCTTTATAGGTCTCTACCTTTTCATTTACTCTGATCTTCTTCTTGAAGATCCGCTTACAACCAATAGATACGATACCCTCAGGTGTATCAACTAGGTTCCAAACCTAGTTGGAGTACATAGAATCCATCTTTGAATTCATGGCTTCTTGCCACTTCCCAGAGTCTATACTCATAATAGGCTCCTCATAGGTTTGAGGATCAATATCCTCAACATCCGCTCCTCTGATATGTCTCACATACTCTTAGGAGGATGAGATACTCTACCGGACCTACGTAGAGTTGGAACTTGTGTACTAGGTACCTGAATATATTTTGGTTGTGGAATGATGCTTGAGCTAGGTTTTCCAACCTCACTCAACTCTATCATGCTCCCACTATCTCCACCAAGAATGTATTCATTCTTAAGGAACACTACTCTCTTAGCTACAAAGATGGGGTGATAGAAATAATACACACAAGTTTCCTTGAGGTATCCCACAAACTTACACCATTCCATTCTGGATTCTAACTTATCGGGTATGTATCTCATAACTTGAGCAGGGCAGCCCCAAATCATAACAACGTTAAGATCGGACTTCCCTTTCTATATCTCATATGGTGTAAACACTACCGACTTAGTTAGAACTCTGTTCAGAAGTTAAGCTACGGACTCTAGAGCATATCCCCAGAATAAGACGAGTAGGTCGACGAAACTCATCATGGACTCACCATATCTAATAATGTATGATTCCTCTTTTCAAATACACCATTGAGCTAGGGTGTATAAGGAGGTGTCTATTGGGATAGAATCCCCTGGTCCTTGAGGAATTGGGTGAACTCTATACTCAAGTACTTATCTCCTTCCAGTCTGAACCTCTACTTCATTCTTATACTTTCTGAATTTCTCAAAGGCTTTGGACTTGTACTTCATCAAGTATATATGTCCGTACCTAGAGAAATCGTTAGTGAAAATAATGAAGTAAGAATTACCACTAATAGCCTGAGTTGACATAGGACCACATACATCACTATGTATTAGTACCAACAACTCAGTGGCTCTCTCTCCAGTTCTGCTAAATGGAGAGTTGGTCATCTTTCCACGAAAGCAAGGTTCGTAAATCGCATATAACTCATAGTCAAATGGATCTAGGTATCCATCTGTCAGTAATTTTTGAATCCTTCCCTTATGGATATGACCTAGCCTACAATGCCATAGGTTTACATTGTTCACCTCATCTCGTTTCCTCTTGTACTCACTTACATTCATGATATGTGGAGTAGTGTCTACTATAATCAAACTATTATGCAATGTTCCTCTCATGATGATCTCATCATCCTTAAGAATTGAACAACTATTGTTCTCAAAAACTACTTTATAACCATTTAATATCAAACATGAAATGGAAATAACGTTTTTGATAATAGAGGGAATAAAATAATATGCATCTAATGCAATAGTATCTTTACCAGGCAGATGTAGGGTAATCTCGCCAATAGCAATAGTAGCAATTCTTACTTTATTGCCCATCTTAAGGTCCATCTTGCCTCTCATCAATCTCTTAGGTCTTATCAGAACCTACAACGAATTGTAGATATGATAAACACTATCGGTATCTAATACCTATGTGTTATCATATGAGTCTGATAGATAGAGACTAATCATGAATGCATATCTGAAGCTTCTTTAAGCTTTTGTTTTGCCTTCTCTACAATATACTCTTTGCAGTTCCTCTTCCAATGTTCATCTTTGCCATAGTGGAAGCATTGGCTTTTCACCTCTTCTGGGTCTTCTTAGCAACCTTTGCTTTACCCGATCTGCTCTTACTCTTTGCCCTTCTCAAGGGACTTCTCTGTCTTCCTTTTCTTTCTGGTCTTACTAGCATAGAGAACTATGAAAAGGAATCGAGTAGGGACTGAAGCACAAGATCCACATACAAGTTATCCCTAGGAATATTCCTAGACCTATGAGTGTCTCTATCCACTCAATTATCTTAAGGATATGGTTCTGAACTAGTGTCCTCTCAGTCATCTTAGTATAAAAGAGACTCTTCAATATCTCATATCATTAAGTTCTTCCCTGTTCCTCAAACAATTTACGAAGATGCAAGAGTATGGATCTTCTATCCATTTTATTTATGTTGTCTTTATAACTCAGGAGTCATGGAGCCCAACATATAATACTAAGCAAGAGTGGAGTCATTTGCATACTTCATGTAGCGAGCGATCTCATCCTCACCTCCCCTTTCCTTGGGCATAGGCATTACTATTTCAAGAACCTATACGATTTTCTCCATCATAAGAATGATTCTCAACTTGTAGAGCCAATCTATATAATTTTAACCAGTGAGGTGGTTGGCATCAAGTATGCCATCTATAGAGTCTAATAACGACATTTTAAAAAAATAAAGATGTAGCATAAATAAATAACATGTAAATTTTATAAAAATATAAATAATCAAGATATGGACTTCTATCTTGATGTACTCTCACTATTTTTCTAGCGAGTCATGCGACACCCTCAGCACGTGAAACGGAAGTCTCCGGCAGACTTCTAGTGCGGATCGAGATCCAATCAGTATCTTAATATAACCTTGAGGGACTCGACCAATCACACTAAGCCCAAAAGGTGGGCAACTCTTGCCGATCACAACTCCTTATGATTCTCATCCTATTTGGCCTCCGAACCACCATAACCTCAAGGGACTCGACCAACTATGATGTTCGATTAAGTCATCACTATCGTTACAAGATGAGTCTAATTCGATGATATACCCTCGAAGGACTCGATTAAGCATACCAAATCCTCAGGTCACCGATGACATCTCTATGTCGTAGATAAGATAGCGAATCATGATATAGGTGAGTCTCGAAGGACTTGACCAACTCAACCTACACTAGGAATCGGTTCCTACCTATAACGATGGAAGGCCACGTGGGTCAATCTAATTGCCTCACGTTTACCGACTTAATATTATTAATAGAGAGGATTTTGATTTGATCTCCTAATATAGCGTGTCATACACGTACATATTTAATATATATCTACATCGCATGCAAATATATATACATATATATATCTAGTATGTGTATAACCAATGACACATCACATGAGTAATCACACTAGATGACCATGGACCATATCCTAATATGATCAAGCCCGAGTCAGTGGGCCCAATCACTCACATCAAGATTTATGTGTACTTCGGTGCATCTTCATGCCCCTGTAATCATCTATCTGGCTTCGTCGGTTCCGTTGACATCTCAACGTATCTCCATACGTCGGATCGTCCATCTCGGCCTCATGGGTCCCGCTATCACTTCCATGCTCTCGTTGTGCCTCCTCGTGTAATTATAATATAATTATAAGCATGTAGGCCTGATAATAAATGAGAAAAATAGAGGCTCGCAAGCCCCAATAATAATAATCACATGTACACACATTACATCACACGGTCCATGATCATCTGTCCACATTATACATCAAATGTATATGTTATTATATAGGAGTACTAAATAAATAATAATAGTTAATGAAACATTTTAATTAACAAATAATTTTTTGAAAATAAGGACATATAGGGAATTTTTTAAATTATAAAAGGCATTTTGGTCATTCGATCAAAAGGGATAAAATTAGAGTTTCAAAAATTCCTAGGGGCAAAACTATCTTTTGCTAGAAAACCCTAACTCCCTCTGCTGTGTTGCTGCGTTGTGGCCGCCGCCACCCTACCGATGGCGACCACTACGAGGGGGAAGCGGCGGGGCCGCCGCCCTTGCCCACGGGTGGCGTCGCCACAGCAAGGGGGCGCAACAGACCGACATTGCCCCCATAAGCAGCACTGTCCCTGCAGGCAGCGCTGCCGTCGCGGGTGCCTCCCATGCGGGTCGGCGCCCCCTTTGCGAACGTCGCTGCCATCTTGCGATCGTAGCCCCCTCCCTCGCCCATACGAGTGCAGCGCTTATAGGCACCGCTCGTGCGGTCGACCGCCTGCGGTCGACACCAGCCATGCGGGCGCTTTTGCTCACGGGCGTGGTGCCCGCAGGCGGCGTTGGCCCTTGCAGGCAGACCTCCTACAAGCGGGCATCGCCTGCCCCTTGTAGGCAGACCGCCTGCAAGCGGGCATCGCCGCCCCTTGTAAGCGAGCATGCAGCGCCTACAAGCGCACTGCTGCGATCGGCGGCCGCGACCGGTTGCCGTTAGTGATAGAAGGTCGCAAGCGACCTTGCGATCACTATGCTTGAGCGTTGAAGAAGGGAAAGCAACAGTTGTTGCCCTTCCTCACCACTTTTCACAAATAATTTTGATGACAAAAGTTGTTCTAAATCACAACATATACAGTTTAAGATCCGATCTTCATACAAACAACCTGGCTCTGATACCATTGTTGGGAAATCTAAAGGGGGGCATCACATGCACAGTGGAAGAACAAAAAATAAAATACCCTAGATTTCCATAGAAGGTTCTGTCATCGTGCGAAGTTCAATGTGTCCAAAACAAATCCGCGAATCCAAAAACTACATATGTAAAAGAAACGTTAGTACCTAGGGAGATCGTATATCTTTGAGATTCTTGCAGATCCATGGGGGAGGATGAAGGAGGTTAAGCATCCCCCTCTCTAGCACTATCCATATGATAGAGATTGCGACGATGCTCCTCTCTTTAGAGAGGAGAACAGGAGGTGGCTACCAAGAGAACCCCCAGCCTATGGAGCTTTGGTTCCCTCCTATTTATAGAGGTCCCTTGTCAACCCTAATAGATCCAGCCCTATTGGGTATTGGATCTCCATCCAATTACCCAAGCCTCTTAGATTAATGGGTCTCTACCTAATAATCTAGCTCTTATTGTATCTCATCCATAGGATCCAATAATGTAGGGGCTTATTGGATATCCAATAAAATAAAGGCTCCGGCGGATATCTCATATCCGAACCTCTACTCGTCACAACACCTACCATATATGTGTGACCCTCTAGATCTAATATCGAGCTAGCCATGAGTCATACCTATCAGAACTCCTTCTGACTCAGTGAATTTTTATCTCTATAATAATTAACTCGACTCAACGACTACGGACGTACTAGGCCACTACGCCGCAGTCCCCAAACGATATAGGGGAATCCAATCCTTTGGACTTATTTATCCTAAGTTACCATATACCTATAGTACCTCATCCATCTAATATCCCAAAGATCATATATCGGGCATGGTGCTGTTAGGCCTATATAGTTTCCAATCGAGTCTCACTCTAATCGGATTCTCCCGGAGGACTCTTTCTCTCTCATTCTAAATGACCCCTGGCTAGGGATTTGCTTGAGCAAGAACATATGAGATTTTCTCTCATGATACCGAGAGTGGAGGATCCTCTATTGACACTCAATAGCCCTCGTAAGGTTGGCTACCACTCCCAATAACTGGCTGTATTAGATTTGGAACTTATAAACCTATAAGTCTGGTATCAAAAAGCGGAGTACTCATACAGGACATCCTCAGTGTCTCAAGTTTGAGGACCAAATACACTACTGGGACTACGGAATCACTGTCTGACATGAGGTATCAATAACTATCCAGTATTCCATAAGCAGATCAATTAGTGAACTCATTCTCCAATGAGCACCTGTACTATACCCTTAGTGTCCCCACATGAGTAGCTATAAGACCAGCCACCTCTATTATATGGACAGGTATATAATATACTAGCCTGTCCGGTTATCTCGATGTCCCTCTCAAGTAACCTATGATTGGGATTATTTAGGGTTTGTGTTTGAAGATGAATCGGTCTCATTATCATGATCTCATCACGATCCAATTCTCATTGCATAGATCCAAGGATATCACAATATACATCCAGATAATGTGAGAAAATGCCAATAAGTATAACCAAAGAGATTGACGTAACATGTTACAAGCGTTATCACTCACGCGATTGGCTTGTAGGACACCTATAACTAGCATATACAACTAGAGGAATTCGTGTCCAAGGATAACCCAGATAAGGTGTGCAGGTTGCTTAGGTTCATCTATAGACTGAAGCATGCTTTCCAAAGTTGGAACATAAGATTTGATGAGGTAATCAGATCTTATGACTTTGTTAAGAACGAAGATAAATCTTATGTATACAGGAAGGTAAGTGGGAGCACTATCAACTTTTTGGTATTGTATATGGATGACATCCTGATCATTGGGAATAATGTAGGAATGCTCTCCATGGTAAAGGCTTAACTATCTAGACACTTCTCCATGAAGGACTAAGGAGAAGCATCCTACATATTGGGGATTCGGATCTATAGAGATAGATCCAAGAAGATGCTTGGCTTATCCTAGTCCAGGTACATAGGCACTATTATCAAAAGGTTTGACATGAAAATTCCATGAGATGTCTTATACCAATGAGACATGAAATATCACTTTCCAAGAGTATGTCCCCAAAGACTCTTGAAGCAAGGGCACACATGGATAGGATATCATATGCCTCAGCGATAAGATCTATCATATATGCTATGCTATGTACCAAGCCTGATATAGTGCATGCTTTGAGTATCACGAGCAAGTATCAGGCAGATCTAGGCTTGGAGCACTGGAAAGCAGTAAAATGTAACCTTAAGTACTTGAGAAGGACTAAGGATCTTTTACTGGTATATGAAGGCAGTAGCCTCAGGGTTGAGGGCTATATGGACTCGAGCTTCTAGTCCGATGTCGATGATATCAAGTCTAATTCAGGGTATGTGTTCACCCTGAATGGGGAAGCAGTGTGCTGGTAGAGTTCCAAGCAAGATACTACTACTGATTCGACCATAGAGACGGAATACATTGCTATGGTAGAGGCAGCAAAGGAGGGAGTCTGGATGAAGCAGTTCATCATAGATTTGGAAGTCATACCGAGCAACGAAGAGCTGATTCCCTTATATTATAATAACTATGGGGCGATTATTCAAATAAGGGAACCTGGATCTCATCAAAAGTGTTCTGAAGAGGTTCCAACTTATTAAAGAGATCATCGCCTAAAGAGATATAACATTGGAAAGAGTTCCATCTGAAGATAACATTGCAGATCCATTGATCGAGCCATTGTCTCAAATTGTCTTTGAGCGTCACACGGGCCTGATGGGGATCAGACATGTAAGTGATTGGCTTTAGGTTAAGTGGAAGATTGCTAGTCATATGTGCCCTGCAAGCTAATCACATGAGTAATGACACTTGTGACTTGACATGTACTCTTTCTTTTACTCATTATTATTAGGCATTCTATCACTTTATCTTGCATGTTGTATTTATTGTGATGCCCTTGGATCTATGCAATGGGAATCGAATCGTGATGATATCACGATAATGAGATTGATTCACTTTTAAACACAGACCTTAAATAATCCCGATCATAGGTTACTCGACAGGGACATCGAGATAAATGGATAGACTGGTGTGCTATATACCCGCCCATATAATGGAGGTGACTGGTCTCAAAGCTACTCGTATGGAGACACTAAGGATACAGTACATGTGCTTATTGGAGAATGAGTTCACTGATTGATCCGCTTACGGAATGCTTGATGGTTATTGATACCTCACGTCAGACAGCAATTCTGTAGTTCCAGTAGTGTATCTAGTCCTTAGACTTGAGATACTAAGGATATCCTATATGAGTACTCCATTCTTTGATATCAGAGTTATAGGTTTGAAAGTTCCAGATCTAGTACAATCGGTTATTGGGAGTGGTAGCCAACCTTACAAGGGCTATTAAGTGTCAATAGTGTTGGGAAATCCATCAAGGGGGGAGCGACATCACATGCGCAGCGGAAAAACAAAAAACAAAATACTCTAGATTTCCCATAGAAAGTTTCCATCATTGTGCGAAGATCGGTGCGTCAAAAACAAATTCGCAAAACTACATATGTAAAGAAGATACCTAGGGAGATCGTATATCCCTGAATTCCTGATGATCTGTGGGAGAGGATGAAGGAAGTCAAGTGTTCTCCTCTCTAGCGGTATCCACACAGCAGGGATTGCGACGATGCTCCTCTCTCTCTAGGGAGAGGAGAACAGGAGGTGGCTACTAAAAACCCTCAGCCTATAGAACTCTAGTTCCCTCCTATTTATAGAGGCCCCCTTAAAACCCTAATGGATCTTTTTGCCCTATTGGGTATTGGATCTTCATCCAATTACCCAAGCCTCTTGGATTAGTGGGTTTCTACCCAATAATCTCTTATTAGCAATTATTGGATCTTATCTCAGGATCCAATAATTCAGGGGCTTAATGGATATCCAATAAGATAGGGGATTCAGCAGATATCTCATATCCGAACCTCTACTCGTCGCAACACCTACTATATGTGTGTGACCCTCTAGGCCCAATATCGAGCTGGCCGTGAGTTATACCTGTCAGAACTCCTTCTGACATAGTGAATTATTATCTCTATAATAATTCACCCAACTCATCAACTACGGATGTACCAGGCCACTACGCCACAGCCCCTAGACGATACAGAGGAATCCAATCCTTTGGACCTATCTGTCCTCAATTACCATGTATCTATAATCTCTCATCCATCTAATATCCCAGAGACCATATATCGGGCATGGTGCTGTCAGGCCCATACGGTCTCTCCTCGAGTCTTGCTCTGGTCAGATTCTCCCAGAGAACTCTTTCTCTCTCAATCCGAATAACCTTGGCCAAGGATTTGTTCAAGCAAGAATACATGGGATATTCCTCTTATGATACCGAGAGCGGATGATCCTCTATTGACACTCAATAGCCCTCGTAAGGTTGGCTGCCACTCCCAATGACCAGCTGTACTAGATATGAAGCTTTCTAAACCTATAAGTCCGGTATCAAAGAGTGGAGTACTCATACAGGACATCTTTGGCGTCTCAAATCTAAGGACCAGATACACTACTGGGACTATGGAATCGTTGTCTGACGTGAGGTATCAATAACCATCCAGCATTCTGTAGGCGGATCAATTAGTGAACTCATTCTCCAATGAGCACCTGCACTGTACCCTTAGTGTCCCCACACGAGTAGCTATGAGACCAGCTACCTCCATCATATGAACGGGTATACAGCACACCAGTCTATCCGGTTATCTCGATGTCCTTCTCGAGCAACCTATGACCAGGATAATTTAGCGTTTGTGTTTAAAGGTGAATTGGTCTTATTATCGTAATCTCATTACGATCCAATTCCCATCGCACAGATCCAAGGACATCACAATATACATCTAGATAATGTGAGATAATGCCAATAATCATAAGCAAAGAGATTGACGCAGCGTGTTACAGGTGCAATCACTCATATGATTGGCTTGTAGGGCACCTATAACTAGCAATCTCCCACTTGACCTAAAGCCAATCACCAATATGTCTGATCCTCATCAGACCTCTGTGATGCTCAAAAACAATCTGAGTCAGTGGCTTTGTCAGTAGATCTACAATGTTATCTTTGGATGGAACTCTTTCCATTGCTACATCTTTTCGGGCCACGATCTCTCTAATAAGTTGGAACCTCCTCAGAACACTTCTGATGAGACCCGGGTTCCCTTATTTGAGTAATCATTCCGTATTTGTCGTAATATAAAGGAATCATATCCTCGTTGCTTGACATGACTCCTAGGTCTATGATGAACCTCTTCATCCAGACTCCCTCCTTTGCTGCCTCTGTCACAGCAATGTATTTCGCCTCTTTGGTCGAGTCAGCAGTAGTGTCTCGCTTGGAACTCTTCCAGCATACTGCTCTTCCATTCAGGGTGAACACATACCCTGATTAGACTTGCTATCATCGACATCGGAGTAGAAGCTCGAGTCCGTGTAGCCCTCAATCTTGAGGCTACTACCTCTATATACCAGTAAAAGATCCTTAGTCCTTTTCAAGTACTTAAGGATACATTTTACTGCTTTCCAGTGCTCCAAGCCTGGATCTGTCTGATATCTGCTTGTGACACTCAGAGCATGCGCTATATCAGGCCTGGTACATAGCATAGCATACATGATAGATCCTATCGCTGATGCATATGGCATTATATCCATGTGTGCCCTTTCTTTAGGAGTCTTTGGGGACATACTCCTAAAAAGTGATATTCCATGTTTCATTGGTATGAGACCTCTCTTGGAATTTTCCATGCCAAACCTTTTGACAATGGTGTCTATGTACCTGGACTGGGACAAGCCAAGCATTCTCTTGGATCTATCTCTATAGATCCGTATCCCCAATATGTAGGATGCTTCTCCTAAGTCCTTCATGGAGAAGTGCCTAGATAACCAAGTCTTTACTATGGAGAGCATTCCAACATCATTCCCAATGATCAGGATATCATCCACATATAATACCAAAAAGGTGATAGTGCTCCCACTTAATTTTCTGTACACACAAGGTTCATCTTCGTTTTTAACGAAGTCATAAGATCTGATCGCCTCATCAAATCTTATGTTCCAACTTCAGAAAGCTTGCTTCAATCCATAAATGGACTTAAGCAACTTACACACCTTATCTGGGTTATCCTTGGATACGAATCCCTCAAGCTGTATCATATACACCTCCTCATCGAGGTTACCATTGAGGAATGCGGTTTTGACATCCATCTACCAGATCTCATAATCATAATATGCTGCAATAGCCAATAGAATTCGAATGGATTTTAGCATGGCTATAGGTGATAAAGTTTCGTCATAGTCAACACCTTGCCTTTGACGATACCCCTTAGCCACTAGCCTTGCTTTATAGGTCTCTACCTGTCCATCTACTCCAATCTTCTTTTGAAGATCCACTTGTAACCAATAGGTACAATACCCTCGGGTGCATCAACTAGGTTCCAAACCTTGTTGGAGTACATAGAATCCATTTCTGAATTCATGGCTTCTTGCCATTTCCCGAAGTCTATGCTCATAATAGCCTCCTCGTAGGTCTAAGGATCAATATCCTCAACATCCTCTCTTCTAATATGTCTCACATATCTCTCAGGAGGATGAGATACTCTATTTGACCTACGTAAAGTTGAAACTTGTGTGTTAGGTATCTGAACAGATTCTGGAATGGTGCTTGAGCTCGGTTCTCCAACCTTGCTCAACTCTATCATGCTCCCACTATCTCCACCAAGAATGTGTTCCTTCTCAAGGAACACTGCTTTCTTGGCTACAAAGACCTTTCGGTCCTCAGGGTAATAGAAATAATACCCACAAGTTTCTTTGGAGTATCCCACGAACTTGCACCATTCTATCCTAGATTCCAACTTGTTAGGGTTGTGTCTCTTAACATGGGCAGGGCAACCCCAAATCTTAACAACTTTAAGATCGGGCTTCTTTCCATTCCATATCTTATATGGAGTAGACATCACTGATTTAGTTGGAATTCTGTTCAGAAGGTAATCTGCGGTCTCTAGGGCTTATCCCCAAAATGAGATGGGTAGGTCGACGAGACACATCATGGAACGCACCATGTCTAACAATGTGCGATTCCTCCTTTCTGATACACCATTAAGTTGTGATGTATAAGGAGGTGTCCATTGGGATAAGATCCCATAGTCTTCGAGGAACTGGGTGAACTCTGTACTCAAGTACTTACCTCCTCGATCTGATCAAAGGGTTTTAATACTCTTTCTTGTTTGGTTCTCTACTTCTCATTTCCTCTTAGACTCACATATACTCATGATATGTGGAGCTATATTTAGCATAAATAAACCATTATGCATTATTCCTCTCGTGATGATCTCATCATCTAATATTATTGAACAACCATTGTTCTCAAAAACTAATTTATATCCAATAACTATCAAACATGAAACAGAAATAATGTTTTTGATAATAGAAGGAACATAATAGCATGCATCTAATGCAATAATAGCTCCACCAGGCAGATGTAAGGTGACCTTGCCAACAGCCACTACAGCAACCTTTGCTCTATTGCCCATCTTAAGGTCCATCTCGCCTCTGTTCAATCTCCTAGGTCTTGCTAGAACCTACAACGAATTGTAAATATAATAAGCACTCCCGGTATCTAATACCCATGTGTTATCATAAGATTCTGACAAATGGAGACTGATCATGAATGTACCTGAAGCTTCTGCAAGCTCCTATTTCGCCCTCTCTGCAAGGTACTCTTTGTAGTTCCTCTTCCAGTGCCCATCTTTGCCGCAGTGGAAGCACTAGCCTTTGTCCTTTGTTGGGTCTCTCTTGGCAACCTTTGCCTTACCCATTTTGCCCTTGCCCTTGCCCTTCTTAAGGGTCTTCTCAGTCTTCCTTTTCTTTCTGGTCTCACCAATGTAGAGAACCGGCTTCTCTTTCTTAAAGGTGCTCTCTGCTTCTCTCAACATATTGAGGACCTCTAGGAGGGTCACCTCAAGTTTGTTCATATTAAAATTTATTATGAACTGAGAAAAGAAATATGGTAGGGACTGAAGTACAAGATCCACACATAGGTTATCCTCTAGGACCATTCCTAGACCTGTGAGTTTTTCGATCCACTCAATCATCTTAAGGACATAGTTCTAAACCGATGTCCCCTTAGTCATCCTAGCACGGAAAAGACTCTTTGATATCTCATATCGCTGAGTTCTTCCCTATTCCTCAAATAGTTTGCGGAGATGCAGGAGTATGGAATTAGCATCCATAATTTCATGCTCTCTGTAACTCAGTAGTCATAGAGGCCAACATATAACACTAAGCAAGAGTGGAATCATCTAAGTACTTCACATAACAAGCAATCTCATCCTCGCTTGCCCCTTCGTCGAGCGTAGGGATCATTGTATCAAGGACATATAAAATTTTCTTCACCGTGAGAACGATTCTCATATTGCGAAGCCAATCTGTATAATTTAGACAAGTGAGGTGGTTGGCATCAAGTATGCCACGTAAAGGATTTGAAAGCAAAATTTTTCTGAAATAAAAGATGTAGCAGAAATAAATAACATGCAGACTTTGCAGAAATTTAAACAATTAAGATAAGGACTTCTATCTTAATGTTCTCCCACAAATTTTTCGCGAGACACACAACACCCTCCGGTATATGAATCGGAGACCTCCGACGGATCTCTAATGGGGGATCAAGATCCAATCGGTGTCTTAACGTAACCTCGAGGGACTCGACCAATCACATTAAGCCCGTAAAGGTAGACAACTCTTGCCAATCACAACTCCTTATGATTCCCGTCCTATTCGGCCTCCGAACCACCATGGCCTCGAGGGACTCGACCAACCATGATGTTCGGTTAAGACATCATCATCGTTACTAGATGAGTCTGATTCAGTGATATACTCTCGAGGGACTCGACCAAGCTTTCTATGTCCTCAGGTCACCAATGACATCTCTGTGTCGTAGATAAAATAGCGAAACGTGATATATGTAAGTCTCGAGGGACTTGACCAACTCAACCTACACTGGAAATCAGTTCCTACCTATAACGATGAAAAGCCACGTGGGTCAATCTAATTACCTCATGTTTACTGACTTAATATTATTAATAGAGGGGATTTTGGTTTGGTCTCCTAATATAATGTGTCACACACATACGTATTTAATATATATATATATATATCTACATCGCATGCAAATATATATATATATATATATATATATATATATATATATATATCTAGTGGGTGTATAACTAATCACACATCACATGAGCAATCACACCAGATGATCATGGACCACATCCTAATGTGATCAGGCCCGAGCCAATGGGCCCAATCACTCACATCAAGATCTATGTGTGCTTCGACGCATCTCTATGCCCTGTGATCGTCCATCTCGTTACGTCGGATCCGTCGGCATCTCAACGCATCTCCATGCGTCGGATCGTCCGTCTCGACCTCGTGAGTCATGCTACCACTGCACCTCCTCTGATAATTACAACATAATTACAGGCACATAGGTCCGACAATAAACGAGAAAAAATAGAGGCTCGCAGACTCCAATAATAATAATCACATGTACACACACCACATCACAAGTCTATGATCATCTGTCCACATCATACATCACATGTATATATTATTTTATAGGACTATGAGATAAAAAAATAATAGTTAATTAAACTATTTAATTAACATATTTAATTTTCTAAAATTAGGGACATAAAGGAATTTTTTTAATTTTCAGGGGTATTTTGGTAATTTGGCCAAAAGGGTATTTTTGTAATTCTGTCAAAAGGGATAGAATCTGGAATTTCTGAAATTCTGAAGGGTAAAACTATCTTTTGCCCAAAAAAACCTAATCCCTCCTCTGCAGCGTTGCAGCCGTCGCCACCCTACCGGCGGCGGCCGCTCATGATCGGCCGCCGCCCGCTTTCGCAAGCGCGCGCGCTTGCAGTGGTTTGTCATGGCAGGAGGGAGGCGGCGTCGCCGCTGCCCCGCGGCGCAGCAGCTCTGCCGCCGGCGCCCTGCGGCCGCCTACGCACCTGGCGCCCGCCAAAGACGGCGCCTGCGGCGTTGGCGCGTGCGCGCAACGCCGCCGGCGCCTCGAACCTCGCCCGTGTGCGCTGCCCCACGGCGCGCAGCGCGTAAAGCCCGGCGGTGGCAGCTGGCGCTGCCTGCAGTAACTTTGTCGCATTTGGCCGCTTTGCTGTCGCGGTAGCAAAGGCGCAAGGTTGTTGCACGATGGCGGCAAAGATAGTTGTTGCCCTTTCCCGCTATTTGCGCTAATGATTTTAGCAATAAGACCTATTCTAGATCACAACACACGTAGTTTAAGATCTGATCTTCGCATGAACAACCTGGCTATGATACCACTGTTGGGAAATCCATCAAGGAGGGAGCGACATCACATGCGCAGCGAAAGAACAGAAAACAAAACACCCCAGATTTCCCATAGAAAGTTTTCGTCGTTGTGCGAAGATCGGTGCGTCAAAAATAAATCCGCAAAACTGCACATGTAAAGAAGATACCTAGGGAGATCGTATATTCCTGAATTCCTACAGATCTGTGGGAGAGGATGAAGGAAGTCAAGTGTCAAGGTTGGCTACCATTCCTAATGACCGGCTGTACTAGATATGGAGCTTTCCAAACCTATAAGTCCGGTATCAAAGAGTGGAGTACTCATACAAGACATCTTTGGTGTCTCAAATCTAAGGACCAGATACACTACTGGGACTACGGAATCGTTGTCTGACATGAGGTATCAATAACCATCCAGCATTCCGCAGGCGAATCAATCAGTGAACTCATTCTCCAATGAGCACCTGCACTGTACCCTTAGTGTCCCCACACGAGTAGTTATGAGACCAGCTACCTCCATCATATGAACGGGTATACAGCACACCAGTCTATCCGGTTATCTCGATGTCCTTCTCGAGTAACCTATGACCAGGATAATTTAGGATCTGTGTTTAAAGGTGAATTAGTCTCATTATCATAATCTCATCACGATCCAATTCCCATTACACAAATCTAAGGACATCACAATATACATCTAGATAATGTGAGATAATGCCAATAATCATAAGCAAAGAGATTGACGCAGCGTGTTACAGGTGCAATCACTCATGTGATTGGCTTGTAGGGCACCTATAACTAGCAAATAGAGGATCATCCACTTTCGGTATCATGAGAAGAATATCTCATGTATTCTTGCTCAAACAAATCCTTAGCCAAGGTTATTCGGATTGAGAGAGAAAGAGTTCTCCGGGATAATCTGATTAGAACGAGACTCGAGGAGATATCGTATGGGCCTGACAGCACCATGCCCAGTATAGGGTCTTTGAGATATTAGATGAATGAGAGACTATAGATATATGGTAACGAAGTGCAGATAGGTCCAAAGGATTGGATTCTCCTGTATCGCCTAGGGACTACGACATAGTGACATAGTACATCCGCAATCGATGAGTCGAGTGAATTATTATAAAGATAATAATTCACTGAGTCAAAAGGAGTTCTGATATGTATGACTCATGGCCAGCTCGATATTGGGCCTAGAGGGTCACACACATATGATAGGTGTCACGACGAGTAGAGGTTTGAATATGAGATATCCACCGGAGCCCTTAACTTATTGGATATCTGTTAAGCTCTTGAATTATTGGATCCTAAGATGAGATCTAATAAGAGTTAATAAGAGATTATTGGATAGAGACCCACTAATCCAAGAGGCTTAGGTAATTGAATGGAGATCTAATACCTAATATGGTAGGATCCATTAGGGTGTACAAGGGGCCTCTATAAATAGGAGAGAACCAAAGATCCATAGATTTTGGTTTTTTGGTAGCCACTTTCTATTCTTCTCTCCCCAAGAGAGGAGCATCGTTGTAGTCCTTGCCGTGTGGATTATTGCTAGAGAGGAGGACATTTGAAATCATTCATTTAGTCCTACAAATCTATAGGGATTCAGGGATATACGATCTCCCTATGTATTTTCTTTTTACACACAATTTTCAAATTCACGGATTTGTTTATGACGCATCGATCTTTGCATGACGATGGAACCTTTTACAAAAATCTAGGGTGTTTTTATTTTCTGTTCTTTCGCTGCACATGACATGTCGCCCCCTTGGATTTCCCAACACATATTGCCATGGTCTCCCCAACAACATGTGATTAGCATATATAGGTACCACATCACACCAAACTTCATCCTAATATCTACTAATTGAAAAAAAATAACACTTGCCGGTTTGCCTTTACTACACCACTATCATTCAACCATTGTAACTTGTAAGGTTTTGGATGTTTGATAGTAGGCAATTTTAGTTTCTCCATGAGCAAGGTACTTACCACATTTGTATAACTTCTGCTATCAACAATCACATTACATAACTTATTAGCAATCAAACAATGAGTATGAAATAGATTTTCACGTTGTTCACTATGTTCATCATTTTTTACTTTACAAACTAAGTGTATGTTGAATAACTAAAATTTCATCTTTAGCATACTCTATATCATTAGCATCCTCTGGAATGTCACTATCATCCTCTCTTTCACTTTCAGATTTTACAATCTCATCCCTCATGATCATAACTCTCTTATTAGGATATTCATGTGCTACATATCCATGCCCAAGGTACTTAAAACACTTAATACCTCTACTTTAATTAGGTTGATTCTCACCTTTACCCTTACTGCCTAATTCATTTTTGCCTTTAATTCCATCAATTTTAGACTTAACAATGGGTTTATCATCCTTTTTACTCCAATTCGGTTTCCAAGAAGAAGAAGAACCCAAATAAGGTTTCCTTGTGCCTTTTCTTTTGAGTTTCCTCTCAATCTTCATGACCATATTCACCATATCCTTAATCTCCACATAATATTGCAACTCTACAAGATCAACAATGTTCTTGTTTAATCCACTCAGGAATTGAGCTATAGTAGCCTCACGGTCTTCCTCCACATTAGCCTTTATCATAGCTATCTCCATCTCCTTGTGATATTCATCAGTACTCATAGAACTTTATGTCAAAGTTTACAGCCGTTGATGCAAATCCTGATAGTAATGGCTTGGGACAAATCTCCTCCTCATGATTTGTTTCATCTCCAACCAAGTCTCTACACTTGTATTTACATAATTGATCCCACCAAATTATAGCATAATCACAAAATTCAACAATGGCTAATTTTACCTTTTTCTCTTCGAAGTAGTTGTGACATTCAAATATTAGCTCCACTTTTCGTTCCCACTCCAAATAAGCATCTAGATTATTCTTTCCTTGAAAAGGAGGAATTTTCATTTTGATGTTGCCTATGTTTCTGTCCACACCATCAAAATGTCCTCTCCCAGTTTGTCTCCTAAGATTAACATCTTGACTAATTAAAGTGACTTGGTTATCGTCGATGTCATCTCCACCATCATATTTATCGGGGACGAAGGCTAGTTGTCTCCTGTATCATGGTTCACCTTGCAATCTATTAATTCATCGTCATGCCTTTCTAGATGATCTCTTACATCTCCTATCACTTTGAACATACGTTCAAATTGTTGTTGCATTGCTTGAAGCAAAAGATCATTTGATGAAGAACTCGCTTCTTTATCTTTAGACATGTTTGCAACCTGAAAAACAAAGTTAGAACAGCCTCACCAACACTCCCTCACGTGTTTCAGTCAAGATTTGATTCACTCCACTCGTGTTTTCACACAATGTTTAGCTTTTCTCGATATTGATCTCACCACTCTTGCCTTTTACCTCTTTTGTTTTGTTCTTTGAGTTCTTAGATTAACTAAGAAACTTAAACAAATAATTCAGATTGTGACAATTCAAGGGTATCGAAATTGGATATAAAAGCAAACAAAATATAAGCCAATTTAAAGGTGTGTGTAATATACTTCAATCATAAGCAAAGATTTGAATTCAAGTATCAAATGAATAAAAAAAAATTTTTAGAATGAAAAAAAAAAGATTTCAAACCTGAAACAAGAATTCAAAATAATGAAGATAGAATTCTGTAATTTGCAAGAAGTCCCTGAATTCATAATTTTTTTTAAAAAAATTTGATCTCTTTCTTTCTTTTTTTTTTTACCTTTGATCTTCTCCTCTCTCTCCGTTTTTTATCTTTGATTTCCTCTCTTCTTATTTTTTACTTTTGATTTTCTCTAGCTTTTTTTTCGTTTGATTTTCTCTCTCTCTCTCTCTCTTTTCTTTTGATTTTCACCCACTTTTTTTTTACTTTCTGCTTTTTTTTATACTATAAAGTGAGAGGAAAGAAAAAAAATGATATTTAACAATAAGACACAACAATAAAGATGAAGGAAGAATGGCAATTATAGATATCATGATAAAAGAAGAAAAAGAAGAACATAAAAGAGAAAAGCTAAAAGATAATAAATAAATGGATAAGCAAACCTCAAATTTGAGCCATGCTCTAATACCAAATGATAGAAATCGTTAACTTAGCAACCATACACCTCGATAGATAAAGAGCTATGATACATATGAAATGCAAATTGATACCCTCCAACGAATTGAAAACAAGGCAGATCGTTCAAGAATGAAATAAGGGAAACTATTCTAATCGCTTATCAATAGAAAATTGATGAAATAATTAGAATAACACTTTGAATTCCCTTAAGACGCCATAAACTAACAAGTTTAATAAGTCAAAAGGAAAAGCAAAGATTTGATTTTGAACACCATAAGTAGAAAAGCTTGATAAGTTCTAAAGTTCATGCAAGAACTTAAAAACAAAATACTTACCGGTATTGATGAATTGTTATACTTCCCAAATTGCCTCTTTTACAATAGGAGTCAACCTCATTTATATAGTATGAGGTAAGTACAAAGGGAATGAATGCATTAAATAACATTCATATTCCTAATTCATGAATTGTGACAAACATAACTGAATGGACTTTTATTCTTCAAGATGAGGTCTTCAAATTTGTCATTCTCTCTTCATAATCATATTGACCATTTTAGGCTCTTCTTGCAATCATAGAACCTTGATTGAGTCTTGACTAGCTTGATCCTTCTAAATATTTTTCAATAAATAAGTTAAAGCTTCTTTTATTCTCTTAGCTTTAGCTCTTGTCATTGGTCCTCCATGAATAATTAAAGGGTCTTTAGAAGAATTTTGATCGATTTGTTGGTTCATATCATGATCACCTACCACTGCGAGCCCACTGCCATCTACGTCGCGCTGATCCCCGTCGTCCTCGGCATCATCCTCGCTAGCAATAGTGAACCACCTCCCTATGACTAAACGATGATTGGCCTCCTCCTCCAGCTAAAGCTTTCCGCTAGAGGTACTCACTTGCCAAGCGTGCGTTGGGCCCAGTCTACACGGCAATAACACCCTAGGCATGGCCTTTGGCAAAGTTGCACCGAGGTGAGTGAAGCTCCGCTACGTCCTACTCCACCTTGCATAGCACTCTTTGGAAGAGCTTGATGCTACAGGGGAGCTCAAGCGACCCAGCGACGATGTACCCGAACTCCTTCGCCTCATCGAGTAGCATATGGAACTGGTTGATGCACTTGCTGCGGACCGTGGCATCTGAAGCTGCAGCCTCTCACAAATCTACAGGTCTCTCAAGAACTATAGATCTCTCATAGATCTATGACAAGAACTATAGATTGGCAAGTACTACAGATCTCTCATAGATCTACCTCAATACTCTCTACTCTCCTCAGTGCAAGAATTGTAGATCTCTTATAGATATGTGGCAAGAACTATAGATTTCTCACAGATTACAATGATCGCTGTCGGCCAAACACTTCCACTGATGAAGGCTCCTCTCCACTCCCCCTCAGTGTAGCATTCCTTTTTCTTCTCCCTTAGTGCAAAGAGAAGCCAAGGCCATCACTAAAAGGAGAACTGGATCTTGAGTTCGCAGGTGCACAACAAAAGACAAAGACAACAACAACAATATATTATAATTCTCTTCACATTCTTCATTCCCCAGATCCTCAACCGTAGGAACTGCAGAACAAATATCTATAGCTTTGCCTAATACCCTCCAAACTTCACAAGGCTAAACGTCTTCCTCCTTGATCGCTGTTGTCATTGCATCTTGTTGACCTGCTGTCGTCTCTACAGCAACAGTCCTCCAGGAAGAAGCACGACCCACCACACCTAGTCACAACTATCTTCTCACCTTCCTTTTATAGCCGAAAACTCCCCTTGCTCCCTTAGATTGGTACATATCCTTAATAAGTCATCATCATCTATCTTTAATACTCTAATTACTATCTCTATAGGGAACCATAGCACTCCTCAACATACAAATTTTATCTCTATCAATATTGTAGTTTGCATCCCCTTTAAGTTATCCAAAAGTAATAACTACGCATCATGACGTGCACAATTTTCTAATCTCCTATTTGACTATAATTTACTAGGCGATATCTATGGTTCTCTTCGTTGTCCACCAGCGATGCTCAACATCCCAAGAGCACCTAATCGAGTACCAAATTCGAACCACAAACTTTGGTTATGCCAATATCGTCTCATCCTCCAAGCAATTCAAGTCTCAATCGCTGGATCCCTTGCCCCACTCATATCTTCATGTGATACTACTGTCGAAGCCTAGTGTAAGCTGCAAACCACCTTGGTAAATTATTCACATACTCGCGGGCTTAGTCTCCTATCCAGTCTCATGCAAACAAAACAAGAGGGAAGTACTATTATCGATTATCTATAAAAAATTATCATCGATAACTTAACCCTGATAGGTCATTCCCTTAGTGATGAAGAAGTCATTGTCCATACCCTTAACGACCTAGTGGACGAGTATAAGGAATTGATAACAGCAATATTTGCATGCGACTTGCTGATGTCATTTGAAAAACTCTATGACAAGTTAACTTATTTTGAGATATATCTCAAGCATAAAGACAAATTACCAAGACTATCCATCACAGTTTAAGTCAGTCAAAAAATTAAGAAGAGAGGCAACCGGTATAACAAGACCATCAACAAAGATTTAGAGAATGCCTCCTGAACTTATGAGCTCCAAACAAAACCTCCCTCCTTCGCATCATCAATATTTTAGTCATAATTATCAAGATGACTATTTTAATTTTCTCATAGTATCCTGACCATACAAATCAATAAACAGTCCTAGAAAACACTTCAACCTGAACGAAGAAGTTGTAATGCTTTCTCTGCATCATGACTCAGGTAGGCTTGGCCAATAAGACATGGATATAAATGCGATGCTGTAAAGACTGAACATATGGATTGTTTTGGCAGCGGCAGAAGCATTGAAGTTACACTCCCATGCAAGCGATTTCAATCTGAACTAAAAGTTACACTGCTTTCACTCCACGGTCTTCAATGAAGAAGCATCATGACTCAGGTAGACTTGGGTAGAATAACAGGCAAACAGATGCCAGGTAGTGTCGATCATATTAGCAGCCGCAGAAGCTCTTTGGATGCTTCAAATCTCAACATCCATGGAAAGGACTTTGACCCGAAGTAAGAAGTTGCATTAGTGCTTTCACTCCAAAACTTTGAATGAAACACGATGATTCAGGTAGGCGTGGCTAATAGCATATACATGTCATCCTGTGGAGACTGATCACATGTATTGTCTTGGTAGCTGCAGATGCTCCTTGGATGCTTCGTCTCTCCAGCTACCATCGAGAGACTTCAACCTGAACCACCAAGTCGCAGTGCTTTCACTCAAGTAAGCTTGGCTTAAAGAAGAAAAAAAGGTACAAAGCTGTAATATTTTGTGGAGACCAACTAAACCCACGCAGATTACTGAATCTGAAGTCTTCTGCTGCCAATACACGTTGCAGTTCTGCTCTCTGCAAGGTATTTGGGCAATTCACAAACAAATATTATTATGCCGACTCTTTCTTTCTTGTCGGGAATCATGGCTCTCGATTACATATCTTGCAGAAATGTGTCGTTGGATCATCACAGGGTGTTTTGCTCCATCAATTATGAGAATTCACTTCCGTTGTTCTACGGATCCCTCTACATTCTTGAGACATGTTTGTAGACGAAAGATATGGATCGACGGAGGATGATGAAAATTAATTGAGAAAAGAAAGATATGATCCTGATCCTAATTTCTTGAGCTTAAATTAGCTGTTCAAAATACTTAATAATATCATATGAGGATATTTCTCTCCTACACGAATCCTTGCAATTGACAACATTGGGTTGACTATGATAGATACTGTTTTTGTCGATCCAATCCAAGAAAAATAATTGATTTATCAACTTGTTGAGGTTGAAGTATTTGTCCAAATTTCTTAATCCCAAATTAAGGATATTCTAATGATTAAATCCTTATAGACTAACTTTAAATCTTAAACTAAACTGGCACTAAAAAAAATTGAAGTTTTTATCCATCACCATTGCACTCTTTCATTAAGCCATGTAAATAATACATCAACCTAGTCGTATTGGATAGATCTTTTAGTTCTGAACACAATCCCTGGTGGATAAAACTCAAGATCGAGCAATCCCAAATTCCACACATTATTTAAAATTAAATTTATCTTTCTACATCTTCCTATGAATAAAATTAAATAAAAAAAAACTACATACATGCCTATCTATGTTAATTGAAGCTTCAACATTTTTATCATAATAATCAAATAGAAATCAGTTGACGAAGATTGATCAACTACATGCAAACTTTAGTTTGGAATTGATAGGGGAAATCCTAGGATCACCCACGACAGCAGACACGTCAGCATAAAGACGTCCTATATGCTCAGCCACGTCAGACCCTCCGGCTCGGGATGGATAAGACGGCACCCGCATGCTGCCACATCGCACGAACCCAAGCAGGGCAACCGTTCCCGAAATCCCGGGACGGCAACGCATGGAGCAAGCCAACCCCGAGATCCCGGAGCGACGCCGCGCAGCCCCTGAGACCCTGGAGCAGTACCGTGCAGCGCCGACCTACTCGGTGCCGCCCCGTACAACCTCGTCGACATTCGGAACAAGGTACGCCTCGAGATGCACCTATATAACCCCTGCCCGACTTCAGGGCACGGGGGGGAGAGACATTTCTTCACTTACTTCAGCATCGGAGGGGCCACGTCGGGAGAATCCTGACTCAGGCCTATTCGCAGGAACTAAACCCGAGGCGCGCCGAGAACCACCTCACTAGAAAGCAACAACCGGACACCCCTAGATATTGAAGACTGAACAAGGCCAGCCCGACACATCATCCGGTGGCCGCATCCGTTCTGTAACATTTTAATGCTAGAAGGAGGGTCGATCATGCAGGAGTGTCCCATGACCAACCCGGAAGCCTTCCCCGTTGAAGGGCAACCTGCTGCCCCCATCCCTGTTTCGGGACCAATCCCCGCTGCTCAGTCGGGAGAAGGCGCTCCAATTCAGACTCCGGAGAGCTACTGGTGACTGTTCAATGACCCCGGGCTGTCCCCCCTGAGAACATCCCAACGCCCTCGGCCGTCTCGCCCGAGGCATTTCTCGACCTATCGAGGCAGGTCCAAGCTTTGACTGGGATGATCTAAACGGTCGTCCCCCTCATTCCACAACTCGTGCACCTCGTGGGCTCCCAGGCACCGAGCCCATCCATGTATGTCCCGGAGCCTCTCGACACCCCCCCCCGACGAATCCTACCGCGCGCAATCAACCGCGGGACGAAGCCGAAGGACGTCCCATGGGTCGGGGAATGACTCCCGAACCCAGCATCCACGGCCTCTCCCCGACTAACATGCTACTTCCCGAGTATGACACAGTGTCCACCGACTCGGTCGGCAACACGTTCAGAGCCCAACTCAACTCGGTGAACCGGTGTCTGGACGAATTCTAGCGCGAGCTCCGTAGGACCAAGGGCGAGGTCGGGGATGACATCTCGGACACATCCCCCTTCACCCCCGAGATACAGGACAAGCCGGTCCTCCTTAACTTCAGGCTTCCTGCCCTTGAAGCATACGACGACAGCTCTAACTCTACGGAGCACGTCACCACCTTCAGAGCCCATATGGCCCTCTACGACACGTCCGATGCCCTGATGTGTAGGGCGTTTCCCACCACCCTCAGAGGGCCAGCCCGAATGTGGTTCAGTCGGCTGCGGCTAGACTCCATTTCTTCTATCGAGCAGCTGGCCTGAGGACTCGAACAGAGCTTCATGGCCAGCAAACAGCCAAGACCCTCTGTGGCCATGCTCCTCGCACTAGCCCAACAAGATGGCGAAACACTCTCTTAGTTCGTCATGTGCTTCGCTGCTGAAGCCAGGGGGATGCCCGAGGCTCATCCATCCCTAATCATGCAGGCCTTCTTGATGGGGCTATGCCCCTCCTGACTTTTTTAATCTCTAGTGGAGAGGCCACCGTCGATAGTCCCCGAAATGCTCCAGCGCGCCAACCAGCACGTTGCTGCCGAAGCCCTGGTGGCGGGGAAGTGCGAGGACAATAAGAGGCCTAGGACGGATCTCGCTCGAGCAACAGCCCTAAGGCCGTTCCTCGAACCACCCCGAAGGAAGATCGACCATCCTGAGCTACCGCGCCCAAGGCTTCCCTTGAACGCTTCTCGAACTGAAATTTTCCTCCAAATCAAGGAGAAGGGGCTCTTACGGGAACCCAACCCAGTGAAAGCTACCAACAAAGACTGATCTAAGTACTGTAGGTTCCATCAGGATTACGGTCATGACACGGAGAGCTACCGAGACCTACAGAACCAGATCGAGGACCTAATCCGACGAGGGCATCTCGGACGCTTCCTCAAGAAACCAAGGGAGTCGCCACCTTGGCCCCAGGGTTCGATCGAAAGGCAAATCGACGTCATCATCAGCGGACCAGCCTCCGGCGGTAGCAGTTCCACCGCCAAGAAGGCGTACGCATGGAGCGCGGTGGAGAAGCGTCCGAGGATGCATTCCGAGGAAGAAATCAGATTCAACATGGAGGGAGGGGAGTTCTCGGACCACGACGATACTCTGGTGGTCTCTATCTGCATCGTTAATGCCAAGGTGAAGAGGGTGATGGTCGACACCGGGAGTTCTGCCGACATTCTATACCTGGATGCCTTCAGGAAGCTCGGGCTCATGGACAACAACCGCTCCCGTATGATGACCACACTTACCGGTTTCACCGGGGAATCTATCTCCGCCCTCGGGACGACTTCCCTTCCCATCACCCTAGGAAGCGAATCGAGAACGAAGACGATGATGGTCGCGTTTATGGTGGTCCATTGGGAAATCCACAAGGGGAGCGACATCACATGCACAGTGGAAGAACAGAAAAACAAAACCCTAGATTTTTCGTAGAAAGTTTTCATCATCGTGCGAAGATCGGTGCATCAAAAATAAATCTGCAAAACTGCACGTGTAAAAGAAGATACCTAGGGAGATCGTATAACCCTGAATTCCTGCAGATCTGTGGGAGAGGATGAAGGAGGTCAAGCGTCCTCCTCTCTAGCGATATCCACATGGTAGGGATTGCGACGATGCACCTCTCTCTCTAGGGAGAGGAGAACAGGAGGTGGCTACCAAAAGAAACCCTCAGCCTATAAAGCTTTGGTTCCCTCCGATTTATAGAGACCCTCTGAAAACCCTAATGGATCTTTTGCCCTATTGGGTATTGGATCTCTATCCAATTACCCAAGCCTCTTGGATTAGTGAGTTTTTACCCAATAATCTCTTATTAGCAATTATTGGATCTCACCTTAGGATCCAATAATTCAGGGGCTTAATGGATATCCAATAAGATCGGGGGTTCAGCAGATATCTCATATCCGAACCTCTACTCGTCGCAACACCTACCATATGTGTGTGACCCTCTAAACCCAATATCGAGCTAGCCATGAGTCATACTTATCAAAACTCCTTCTGACTTAGTGAATTATTATCTCTATAATAATTCACCCAACTCATCGATTGCGGATGTACCAGGCCACTACGCCGCGGCCCCTAGACGATACAGGGGAATCCAATCCTTTGGACCTATCTGTCCTCAGTTACCATGTATCTATAGTCCCTCATCCATCTAATATCCCAGAGACCCTATACCGGGCATGGTGCTATCAGGCCCACACAGTCTCTCCTTGAGTCTTGCTCTTGTCGAATTCTCCCGGAGAACCCTTTCTCTCTCAATCCGAATAACTTTGGCCAAGGATTTGTTCGAGCAAGAACACATGGGATATTCCTCTCATAATACCGAGAGCGGATGATCCTCTATTGACACTCAACAGCCCTCGTAAGGTTGGCTACCACTCCCAATGACCGACTGTACTAGATCTGGAACTTTCCAAACCTATAAGTCCGGTATCAAAGAGTGGAGTACTCATACAGGACATCCTTGGTGTCTCAAGTCTAAGGACCAGATATACTACTGGGACTACGGAATCGTTGTCTGACGTGAGGTATCAATAACTATCCAGTATTCCGTAGGTGGATCAATCAGTGAACTCATTCTCCAATGAGCACCTGCATTGTAAACTTAGTGTCCCCACACGAGTAGCTATGAGACCAGCTACCTCCATCATATGAACGGGTATACAGCACGCTAGTCTATCTGGTTATCTCGATGTCCTTCTTGAGTAACTTATGACCAGGATAATTTAGGGTCTGTGTTTAAAGGTGAATCGGTCTCATTATCGTGATCTCATCATAATCTGATTCTTATTGCACAGATCCAAGGACATCATAGTAGATGCAAAATGCAAGATAAAGTGATAAAACGCCTAATAATAAGTAAAGAGATAAAGTGCATATTAAGTCACAAGTGCCATCACTCATGTGATTAGCTTGCAGGGCACATATGATTGGCAATCTCCCACTTAACCTAAAGCCAATCACCAATATGTCTGATCCCCATCAGACCTCTATGATGCTCAAAGACAATCTGAGTCAATGGCTTTGTTAGTGGATCTACAATGTTATCTTCGGATGGAACTCTTTCCATTGCTATATCTCTTCAGGCCATGATCTCTCTAATAAGTTGGAACCTCCTCAGACCGGATTCCCTTATTTGAGTAATCGCCCCGTAGTTGTCGCAATATAAGGGAATCGGCTCTTAGTTGCTCGACATGACTCCCAAATCTACGATGAACTTCTTCATCCAGACTCTCTCCTTTGCTACCTCTACCACAGCAATGTATTCCGCCTCTGTGATCGAGTCAGCAATAGTGTCTTGCTTGGAACTCTTCCAGCATATTGCTCCTCCATTCAGGGTGAACATATACCCTGAATTAGACTTGCTATCATCGACATCGGACTGGAAGCTCGAGTCCGAGTAGCCCTCAACCTTGAGGCTACTACCTCTATATACTAGTAAAAGACCCTTAGTCCTTCTCAAGTACTTAAGGATATATTTTACTGCTTTCCAGTGCTCCAAGCCTGGATCTGTCTAATATCTGTTCGTGACACTCAGAGCATGCGCTATATCAGGCCTGGTACATAGCATAGCATACATGATAGATCCTATCGCAGATGCATATGGCATCATTTTCATGAGTGCCCTTTCTTCAAGAGTCTTTGGGGACATAATACTAGAAAGTGATATTCCATGTCTCATTGGTATGAGACCTCTTTTGGAATTTTTCATGCCAAACCTTTTGACAATGGTGTCTATGTACCTAGATTGGAACAAGCCAAGCATCTTCTTGGATCTATCTCTATAGATCTATATCTCCGATATACAGGATGCTTCCCCTAAGTCATTCATGGAGAAGTGCCTAGATAACCAAGTCTTTACTGTGGAGAGCATTCCTACATCATTCCCAATGATCAAGATGTCATCCACATATAATACCAAAATGGTGATAGTGCTCCCACTTAATTTTCTGTACACACAAGGTTCATCTTCATTCTTAATGAAGTCATAAGATTTGATTGCCTTATCAAATCTTATGTTCCAACTTCAAGAAGCTTGCTTCAATCCATAAATGGACCTAAGCAACCTGCACACCTTATCTGGGTTATCTCTGGACATGAATCCCTCAGGTTGTATCATATACACCTCCTCCTCGAGGTTGCCATTGAGGAATACGATTTTGATGTCCATTTGCCAGATCTCATAATCATAGTGTGCTGCAATAGCCAATAGAATTCGAATGGATTTTAGCATGGATATAGGTGAGAAAGTTTCGTCATAGTCAACACCTTGCCTTTGACGATACCCCTTAGCCACTAGCCTTACTTTATAGGTCTCTACCTTTTCCATCTACTCCAATCTTTTTTTTGAAGATCCACTTGTAACCAATAGGTACAATACCCTCGGGTGCATCAACTAGGTTCTAAACATTGTTGGAGTACATGAAATCCATTTCTGAATTCATGGCTTCTTGCCATTTCCCGGAGTCTATGCTCATAATAGCCTCCTCGTAGGTCTAAGGATCAATATCCTCAATATCCTCTCTTCTGATATGTCCCATATATCTCTTAGGAGGATGGGATACTCTATCGGACCTACGTAAAGTTGGAACTTGTGTGTTAGGTATTTGAACATATTCTGAAATGGTGCTTGAGCTAGGTTCTCCAACCTCGCTCAACTCTATCATGCTCCCACTGTCTCCACCAAGAATGTATTCCTTCTGAAGGAACACTGCTCTCTTGGCTATAGAGACCTTTTGGTCCTCAGGATGATAGAAATAATACCCACAAGTTTCTTTGGGGTATCCCATGAACTTGTGCCGTTCCGTCTAAGATTCCAACTTGTCAGAGTTATATCTCTTAACGTGGGTAGGGCAGCCCCAAATCTTAACAATCTTAAGATTAGACTTCTTCCCATTCTATATCTCAAATGGAGTAGACATCGTTGACTTGGTTAGAATTTTGTTCAGAAGATAAGCTGCGGTTTCTAGGGCATATCCCCAGAATGAGATGGGTAGATCGACGAAACACATCATGGAACACACCATGTCCAACAGTGTGTGATTCCTCCTTTCTGATACACCATTAAGCTATGGTGTATAAGGAGGTGTCCATTAGGATAAGATTCCATAGTCTTTGAGGAACTGGATGAACTCTGTACTCAAGTACTCACCTCCTCGATCTGATCGAAGGGTTTTAATATTTTTTTCTATCTGGTTCTCCACTTCTCATTTCCTCTTAGACTTGCTTACACTCATGATATATGGAGTTGTATCTAGCATATATAAACCATTATGCAATGTTCCTCTCGTGATGATCTCATCATCTAATATTATTGAACAACCATTATTCTCAAAAACTAATTTATATCCAATAACTGTCAAACATGAAATGGAAATAATGTTTTTGATAATAGAAGGAACATAATAATAGCATGTATCTAATGCAATAATAGCTCCATCAAGCAGATGTAAGGTGACCTTGCCAACAACCACTGTAGCAACCTTTGCTCTATTACTTATCTTAAGGTCCATCTCGCCTCTGTTCAATCTCCTAGGTTCTGTCAGAACTTGCAACGAATTGCAGATATGATAAGTACTCCCGGTATCTAATACCCATGTGTTATCATAAGATTCTGACAAATGGAGACTGATCATGAATGTACCTGAAGCTTCTACAAGCTTCTATTTTACCCTCTCTGCAAGGTACTCTTTGCAGTTCCTCTTACAGTGCCCATCTTTGCCGTAGTGGAAGCACTGGCCTTTGACCTTTGTTAGGTCTTTCTTGGCAACCTTTGCCTTACCCATTTTGCCCTTACCCTTGCCCTTCTTAAGGGTCTTCTCAGCCTTCCTTTTCTTTCTGGTCTCACCAGTGTAGAGAACCAATTTCTCTTTCTTGATGGTGCTCTCTGCTTCTCTCAACATATTGAGGAGCTCTAGGAGGGTCACCTCAAGTTTGTTTATATTAAAATATGAACTGAGAAAAAGAATCTGGTAGGGATTGAAGCACAAGATCCACACACAGGTTATCCTCTAGGACCATTCCTAGACCTATAAGTTTCTCGATCCACTCAATCATCTTAAGGATATGATTCTGAACCGGTGTCCCCTCAGTCATCCTAGCACGGAAAAGACTCTTTGATATCTCATATCGTTGAGTTCTTCCCTGTTCCTCAAACAGTTTACGGAGATACAGGAGTATAGAATTAGCATCCATATTTTCATGTTGTTTTTGTAACTCAGTAGTCATAGAGGCCAACATATAACACTGAGCAAGAGCGGAATCATCTAAGTACTTCACATAACGAGCGATCTCATCCTCGCTTGCCCCTTCGTCGGGCGTAGGGATCACTGTATCAAGGACATACGTGATTTTCTCTATCGTGAGAACGATTCTCAGATTGCGAAGCTAATCCATATAATTTGGACCAGTGAGGCGGTTGACATCAAGTATGCCATGTAAAGGATTTGAAAGCAATATTTTTCTGAAATAAAAGCTATAGTAGAAATAAATAACATGCAAACTTTGCAGAAATTTAAACAATTAAGATAAGGACTTCTATCTTAATGTACTCCCACTAATTTTTCGCGAGACACACAACACCCTCTGGTATGTGAATCAGAGACCCCCGACGGATCTCTAGTGGGGATCAGGATCCAATCGGCGTCTTAACGTAACCTCGAGAGATTCGACCAATCACGTTAAGCCCGTAAAGGTAGGCAACTCTTGCCAATCACAACTACTTGTGATTCCTGTCCTATTCGGCCTCCGAACCACCATGGCCTCGAGGGACTCGACCAACCATGATGTTTGGTTAAGTCATCACCATCATTACTAGATGAGTCTGATTTAGTGATATACTCTCGAGGGACTCGACCAAGCATACTATGTCCTCAGGTCACCAATGACATCTCTATGTCGTAGATAAAATAGCAAAACGTAATATATATGAGTCTCGAGGGACTCGACCAACTCAACCTACACTAGAAATCGGTTCCTACCTATAACGATGAAAAGCCACGTGTGTCAATCTAATTACCTCATGTTTACCGACTTAATATTATTAATAGAGGGGATTTTGGTTTGGTCTCCTAATATAATGTGTCACACACATACGTATTTAATATATATATCTACATCGAATGTAAAAATATATATATATATATATATCTAGTAGGTGTATAACTAATCACACATCACATGAGTAATCATACCAGATGATCATGGACCACATCCTAATGTGATCAGGCCCGAGCCAATTAGCCCAATCACTCACATCAAGATCTATGTGTGCTTCGACGCATCTCCATGCCCTGTGATTGCCCTTCTCGCTTTGTCGGTTCTGTCGGTATCTCAACACATCTTTATGCGTCGGATCGTCTGTCTCGGCCTCGTGAGTCACGCTACCGCTGTGCCTTCTCATGTAATTACAACATAATTATAGGCACGCAGGCCCGACAATAAATGAGAAAAGAATAGAGGCTCGCAAGCCCCAATAATAATAATCATATGTATACACATCACATCATAGGTCCATGATCATCTATCCACATCATACATCATATGCATATGTTATTTTATAGGACTACTAGATAAAAAAAATAATAGTTAATTAAACTATTTAATTAACATATTTATTTTTCTGAAATCAGGGACATAATGGGAATTTTTAAATTTCTAAGGGAATTTTGGTAATTTGGCCAAAAGGGTATTTGGGTAATTTTGTCAAAAAGGATAGAAACTATAATTTCTGAAATTCTAAGGGGTATTTTAGTAATTTTATCAAAAGAGATAGAATCTAGAATTTCTGAAATTTATAGGGGCAAAACCATCTTTTGTCATAAAATCGTAACTCCTCTGCCTTGTTGCGTTTGCGGCTGTGGTGCGCCTACCGCCACCTAGCCGGCCAGCTGGCGGCCATGTGGCAAGGATCAAGAAGAAAGCGCGCAGCACCCACAGGCGCTGCCCCAGCCGTGGATGGGCGCCGCTCACGCAAGCGCCACTGCGGCGCTACCCCGCGGGCTCCCCGCCGGCGCCTGCTGGCCCGGCAGTACTGCACTCGGGCGCGAAGCGCCGCTGCGTCGACGCTCTGCGGCGTTACTGCAGTGCGAGCACCAGTCTGCCGACGCCTGCTGCTGGGTTGCCCGGCGCAGAAGCGCAGCCGGCGCCCTGCGATCGGCGACTGTTGCTTGTGCAAGCAGCCTTACGGTTGCTGCATGAGTGGGCAGCAATAGTTGCTGTCCTTTCTCGCCCTTCGCGCCAATGATTTTGGCGTCAAAAGCAGATCTAAAACATAACACACGCAATTTAAGATCTGATCTTCGCACAAACAACCTGGCTCTGATACCACTGTTGGAAAATCCACAAGGGGAGCGACATCACATGTGCAACGGAAGAATAGAAAAACAAAACCCTAGATTTCCCGTAGAAAGTTTTCGTTATCGTGCGAAGATCAATGCGTCAAAAACAAATCCGCAAAACTGCACGTGTAAAAGAAGAGACTTAGGGAAATCGTATATCCTTGAATTCCTTCAGATTTGTGGGAGAGGATGAAGGAGGTCAAGCATCCTCCTCTCTAGCGGTATCCACACGGTAGGGATTGCGACGATGCACCTCTCTCTCTGGGGAGAGGAGAATAGGAGGTGGCTACCAAAAGAAACCCTCAACCTATAGAGCTTTGGTTCTCTCCTATTTATAGAGGCCCCCTGAAAACCCTAATGGATCTTTTGCCCTATTGGGATCCAATTACCCAAGCCTCTTAGATTATTAGGTTTCTACCAAATAATCTCTTATTAGCAATTATTGGATCTCACCTCAGGATCCAATAATTTAGGGGCTTAATGGATATCCAATAAGATCGGGGGTTCAGCGGATATCTCATATCCGAACCTCTACTCGTCGCAACACCTACCATATGTGTGTGACCCTCTATGCCCAATATCGAACTGGCCGTGAGTCATACTTGTCAGAACTCCTTCTGACTTAGTGAATTATTATCTATAATAATTCACCCAACTCATCGACTGCGAACGTACCACGCCACTACGTCGCAGCCCCCAAATGATACAGAGGAATCCAATCTTTTGGACCTATCTGTCCTCAGTTACCATGTATCTATAGTCCCTCATCCATCTAATATCCCACTGTCAGGCCCATACGGTCTCTCCTCGAGTCTTCCTCTTGTCGGATTCTCCCGGAGAAACATTTCTCTCTCAATCCGAATAACCTTGGCCAAGGATTTGTTCGAGCAAGAACACATGGGATATTCCTCTCATGATACCGAGAGCGGATGATCCTCTATTGACACTCAATAGCCCTCGTAAGGTTAGCTACCACTCCCAATGACCGGCTGTACTAGATCTGGAACTTTCCAAACCTATAAGTCCGGTATCAAAGAGTGGAGTACTCATATAGGACATCCTTGGTGTCTCAAGTCTAAGGACCAGATATACTACTGGGACTACGGAATCGTTGTCTGATGTGAGGTATTAATAATCATCCAGCATTTCGTAAGTGGATCAATCAGTGAACTCATTCTCCAATGAGCACCTGCATTGTAACCTTAGTGTCCCCACACGAGTAGCTATGAGACCAGGTACCTCCATCATATGAACGGGTATACAGCACACTAGTCTATCTGGTTATCTCGATGTCCTTCTCGAGTAACCTATGACCAGGATAATTTAGGGTCTGTGTTTAAAGGTGAATCGGTCTCATTATTGTGATCTCATCACAATCTGATTCCCATTGCACAGATCCAAGGACATCACAGTATATGCAACACGCAAGATAAAGTGATAAAACGCCTAATAATAAGCAAAGAGATAAAGTGCATATTAAATCACAAGTGTCATCACTCATGTGATTGGTTTGCAGGGCACATTTGACTAACATGGTCGACCTACCCTCGGCGTACAATGTCATCCTCGGGCACCCGACCCTCAACAAGATAAGGGCGGTCGTCTCCACCTATCATCGAGCCATGAAGTTCCTGACCCCGTCAGGAGTTAGGGTGGTGCAGAGCGATCCTAAAAAGTCTAGGAAATGTTATCTAACGGCCGTGTCAATGCCAAAGAGGATGCGTCGGACCGACTTCGACCCTCGGGATAACCCAAAAGCTCCTGCTCATCCGCAGTCGACCAAGCGGCTCGTTGAGGTCCCCCTGAACGATGATCGACCAGACCGGGTCATCAAAATCAGAGCCACACTTCCGGAAGTTGACTAGGTCCAGCTGGTGGAACTTTTGAAGGAAAACATCGACGTCTTCGCCGGTCCCCAAAGGACTATTAAGATCGGAGAGGCACTAAGAGGAGGAGGGGGGGTGAATTAGTGCAGTGAATTAAAACTCATAAGTTTGAAACTGATTTCGTAAATAGCTAGTTTGTATGAAAATTTGGATTCGATGATAGATGACTTAGTTGAAGTTGTTTGTGTAAAGGAGATAAAAAATCGAACAATTTACAGCTAAGTAAAGAAATAATTCAGAAATTTAAACACTCACACATTCAAGAACGCCATGATCTATAGTGGTTCGGTCAAGTGACCTACATCTACTTTCGAAGCCTTCTCCGATGAGGCTCCCAACTTCCACTAGCAGATCTTTTTGAAGGGGAAGGACCAAATACCCCTCTTACAACCCTTTTACAAGAAATTCACACTATTACAGATTTTTCAAGGAGAAAGAGGAAGGTGAACACTAGCTATTGAAAACAAGACTTTACCAAAGCTTTTGCTCAATTTCTAACTCTCAAAAAGGTGATCTTTCTGCTGAGAAAGGAGGGGTATTTATAGACCCCAAGAGGATTCAAATTTGAGCTCCAAATTTGAATTCTGTTTGGGTTTCCCGGTGCTGGCGGTGCTACCGCCTGTTAGTGGCGGTGCCACCGCCTGTCAGTTGTCAGATTGACAGTGTACAAGGTGGTTCCACCACCCATGTACTCGGGTGCTGGGCAGTGCCACCGCCTGGTCTTGGCCATTGGGCGGTTCCACTGCCCAGCATGGGCGGTTCCACCGCTTGGCCCATTCAGCAAAGCTGAATGGGCCTTGTTTTAGGCCCAAATCAGCCCAATAAGAGCCCGATTACCCCTACTAGGTTTAAATAGGATTATTTCCTAATCCTTACCCTAATTATGTGCCTACTATGAAATTGAAACATAATTCTAAGTGATTTAAACTGACATTCTTCAAGTCTACTTCCGGCGAGCTTTTCGGCAAGATTCCGGTGGACTTCCGACACTCCTTCGGATTTCTTCCGACGGACTTCCAGCATGCTCCCGGATTGTGTGGCGAGCTCAACGAGTCTTTGGCAAGCTTTCGAACCTTCTCGGTAATCTCCGTGAACCTCCGACGATCTTTGCGACAAACTTCTGAAACCTTCGGCAAGTCCCTGATTCGATCTCGGTTGGTTTCGGTAACGCTTCCGACGATTCTTCGAACTTCCGGTGAACTCTCGAACTCCCGACGGACTTGACCTCGTTAAATCACTTTATGTTTTCATCCCATCGTAGTTAATCCTGCACACTTATCTCAATAATATAGATTAGAACAAATAATTTACCAATTGATTTCATCATCAAAATCCGAGATTCAACAATCTCTCCCTTTTTTATGATGACAATCAATTGATGATGGAGTTAATCTTAACTCCCCCTATCTATATGTCATATCATAAGAAAGTAAAAATACTTGAATTCAATCTTTTGAATTCAAGCCGAAACTGATAAATTTCATTTAACGTCAAGCTTAATAAACAAGCTTAAGCATAAATATGAAAACTTCGTAATTTTCTTAATGAAAAACAATATCAAGGTATTACACTGATAACCATTCAAATATGACAAGGATCAAATGATATCAAAAAGAGTGCTCAATATCAAGGCATGATATCAAATGAAGGAATAGCTTTTCTTAAGAAAATTTACATTTTTTATGATATATTGCAATATGAACAATATAAGTTGTTGCGATTCATTTTTCACTCCATTATATCAATTTCACATTTTTCTCCCCCTTTGTCATCAACAAAAAGAGGTGAAGAATTCATGCATTGCTCCGAAAGAAAAAAAAAACTTCATTTATCAAGCTATGAGTAGGAGATATCAAAATTCGATTAATCATCAGCTTGGCATTCATGAAGTAAAACATGCTTAAAGTAGGTGGAGGGAGCATGAAGTCATTCGAGGAAGATATCAAATCATACAAAATGTTACAACAATATGAAAGCGTCATCAAAAAGTTACGATCGAACGAAAAAAAATCATTCAAAGTCTGAGTAGATGATATGAAAGAAACATAATATTTAGAAGCATACAACATCATCCATAGTAATTATCCATAGTAGTCATAAGGTTTACAAAACAAGAGTTAAAGGAAACAACTATTCCTCAGGGGGAATTCCAAAATGCCTATACAAGTAATCTATCTTCCCTTTCATCTGTCGTACTTCCTTCAAAATTTTAGTTTGTTGTAAGTTGATTTGATTTTACTGTGATTTGATTTGATTTAATGCTAGCATGATTAGATCTTCAGTGGATGGAGTAAGAGCTGGCTCAGATGGTGCTGGACCAAAGAGACTAGGCGGAGGAGATTCACTTACCCTAATAATTGGTGTTTCAGGTCACTCTACTGGTGGGGGAGCTAGATCAATCCTTCTAGGTTGCCTAATCTATATACCATTTCTAAAGGTGCATCTAAGTCTCTTCAAGAGGTTTTTGTTTATAGTGTTATATCTGTCGACTTGTATTATTTCCTCATCAGGTGACACATAAATATCATGTGTAATTATTAATCTAGTAATCAACCCGCCATACGATAACATTAAGTCTCTAGAGATAATTTCCATTATGTGTTGTCTGATCAAGTATCCAAAGCAATTGTTTTGTTGGGTCATGATCCAATACATAGTGCTTAATTCTAGCATGCTAATCTCATCATGGTAAAATTATTTAGGAAATAGAATGCTTATGATGATGTGATGCAGTATTTTTGAATTGAAGGGTAACAAGTGCTCGTAACTTTTGGGAATAATGCATAGGTTAGGATTTGCAAAAATCATCTCTAAAGCTTCGAAGTGGGTTGCTCCGATTGCATCCATATCCCATTGGCCTTTGAAATAACATCCTTTATTCTTTTCTTCAATTTTAATTAGCTCACATATCGTATGATCAAAAATTCAAATTTTGGTTCCTAAAAGGTAGGTAGTCAATCCATCATGTTCAACACTCATGTTTGCGTAAAATAACTTAACCAACCTAGGGTAGATCGGTTCATCGATTTGCAAGATAGGTAAAACATCTAAATTGGCAAACCATCGAATGGGTTCGAGGTTTCCTAGTTCACCTAGATTAACATGTTTTCCCTTATGTATGATTTTAGATTCAAAATTGGGGTACCTTAGAGCTACCTCATTAGATCTAAAGAGGATTTGGTTATAGGAATCTCCTTCCAACCTTTTCCCTTTGCCTCTTGATGGTCTTTTAGGAGCCATATCTATTCATGATGATAGATAAAAAAAAACAATAAGGAAGAGACTAAGAAATGAGAAGAAAATTACAGATTTTACCTTCTTTGAGTTTCCTTGGGAGGTGAGGAACTTGATTCAAAAGAAAACCCTTTGTTAAGCTTTTTAGAGGAAGAAGATGGGGAGAGGAGAGGATTAGAGAGGTTTGGAGGAGGAGGAGGAGTTAAAAACAGGGTTGGGGTCGGTTCCACTGCCGACCCTAACACACCCCTTAAATATAGGGGTGTTCGGACGGTGCCACCGCCAACCAGGTGATGCCACCGCCTAGGAGCCGAGCACCCAGGCGGTGCTACCATCGGTTCTAGCGGTGCAAATTTTTTTTTTTGAATTTAGTATTCAAAAGTTTTAATGTGTTGAATTGAGATAGGATGATGTCTTAGATCATCACTCTTTGAAATACAAAATCAAAATAAGGGAGGCAAATCCACGAAAGCAAAAATTTCAAAAAATTCACGAAAGCTGAAATTATGAAAAACATACAATGCAACTCATCCACGAGGACAATTCAACATGCCTAATTCCCTTCTAATAAAGTTAAATTATTCTTCATTTAAGGATTTTATGAAAATGTCCGCTAATTGATGTTTTGTATCAATAAATTCAAGAGTGACATCATTACTATTGAATGATCTTGTATAAAGTGATATCTAACGTCAATATGCTTAGTTCTAGAGTGTTGAATTGGATTTTTGGTTAGACAAATAGCACTTGTGTTATCATATTTTATGGAAATGTTCTTTAAATAAATTTCATAGTCTTCTAATGTATTTTTCATCCAAACAACTTATGCACAGCATGCACTTGCAGCTATGTATTCGGCTTCTACCGTAGATAGTGCAACTGAATTTTGTTTCTTGGAGGTCCAAGAAACAAGTGCATGTCCTAGAAATTGGCATGTTCCGGATGTGTTTTTTCTATCTATTCTACACCCGCCAAAATTTGCATCTGCATAAGCTATTAAATCAATGTTATCATATTTTGGATATTATAATCCCAGATTAGGAGTACCTTTAAGATATCTAAGAATTATTTTAACGGCTTTAAGATGAGATAGCTTAGGATCAGCTTGAAATCTTGCACAAAGTCCTACACTAAACATGATATCCGGTCTAGTCGTGGTAAGATAGAGCAAGCTACCTATCATTCCCCTATATGTCTTTTGATCAAAATTTTTTTCACTTTCATCTAAATCTAACTTAGTGGAAGTACTCATAGGAGTATTTATGGCTTTTGAACTATCCATGTTAAATTTTTTTAATAATTCTAATGTATATTTGGATTGATTAAGAAATATGTCATTACTAAGTTGTTTAATTTGCAATCCTAGAAAGAAGGTTAATTCTCCCATTAGACTCATTTCAAATTCATGACTCATACACTTGGTAAATGATTCACATAGTGATTCCTCCGAAGAACCAAAAATAATATCGTCAACATAAATTTGAATAATAAAAAAATTATTTTTAAAATATTTAATAAATAATGTAGTATCAACCTTACCTTTAGTAAAATTATTTAAAATTAAGAACGAACTAAGCCTCTCATACCAAGCCCTAGGGGCTTGTTTTAATCCATAGAGAGCCTTAGTTTAAACACATGATTGGGAAGAAGAGAATTTTCAAATCCGGATAGTTGTTCAACATACACTTCTTCGAAAATAAAACCATTTAGGAAAGCACTTTTGACATCCATTTGAAACAATTTAAAATCATTACTACTAGCATAGGTAAGGAGCATCTAATGGCTTCTAATCTTGCCACAGGAGCGAAGGTTTCTTCGTAATCGATACCTTCTTCTTCGTTAAAACCTTTAGCCACTAGTCTAGCCTTGTTTCTAACCATGATACCGCATTCATCTTACTTGTTTCTAAAGACCCATTTAGTACCAATAACTAAATGGTCATTAGGTCTAGGAACAAGCTTCCATATCTTATTTCTTTCAAATTGATTCAATTATTCTTACATTATGATAACCCAAGAATCATCTTTCAAGGTATCATCAATGCACTTGAGTTCAATTTGAGAAAGAAAAGCAGCATGGGCACAAAAATTTTTGAAAGAAGAACGAGTTTGAACCCCTTTCGATGTGTCTCCTATAATTAACTCCTTGGGATGGGCATCTACATACTTCCACTCCTTGGGTAAGGAAATTTAGGAAGAAGATGCATCCACGTTGCCATTTTGAGGGGAGGATTCATTCAAATTTAAATCATCAAAACTAAGATCATCATCAAAATTGTTTTTCTTAAATTTGGAAAATTCATTAAAAACTACATGAATAGACTCTTCTATAACTAAGGTTCTTTTGTTGAAAACCCGAAAAACTTTAGAAATAGAAGAGTAACCAAGAAAGATGCCTTCATCAGATTTAGCATCAAATTTTTCTAAAGTATCTTTTTCATTTAAAATAAAGCATTTACAACCAAAAACTTTAAAGTAAGAAACATTGAGGTTTTTATTATTCCATAATTCATATAGAGTCTTAGATAGAGATGGTCTTACTAGAACTCTATTCATGACATAGTAAGCCGTGTTCACGGCTTCGGTTCAAAAATATTTGGGTAAATTATATTCATTTAACATGGTTCTTACCATTTCTTATAAATTTCTATTTTTTCTTTTCACTACTCTATTTTGTTGAGGATTCCTCGGAGTCGAGAAGTTATAGTTATATCTATTTGTTTCACAAAATTTTGGAAGTCACGGTTTTGAAATTCACCACTGTGATCACTCCGAATTGATGAAATCATGAAACCTTTTTCGTTTTGAGTAAGTTTACAAAATTTAGAAAAACATTTGAAACAATCACTTTTGTGAGCCAAGAAATAGGTCCAAATATATCTACTACAGTCATCCATAATTACGAAGGCATATTTGCTACCTCCTAGGCTTGTAATATCAATTGGTCCAAATAAATCTAAATGGATCAATTACAATGGTCTAGTGGTGCTAATTTGATTTTTTAATTTAAAACTAGTTTTTATTTGTTTTCCTAGTTGACACGCATCACATACTTCATATTGGGAATCCCTCGTACTAACTCTCTAGATGAAATCTTGGATATTAGTTTCATGCTTGCATGACCTAATCTCCTATGCCAAAGCCAAGCATCATCATTCAAAATCGAAAAACACATTTCATTACTTAGTTCATCAATATTAATGGTGTAGATATTATTTTATTTTAAAGCAATCATGGATATATTATTGTTTGATTTTTCAATAATACAAACATTAGATTCAAATCTAACAACATAACTTTTATCGTATAATTGACTAATGCTTAAAAGATTATGTTTTAATCCATCAACTAGCAACACATCATCTATTGAAAAACTTGAGTTGTTACCTATGGTTCCCTTGCCAATGATTTTACCCTTGTTGTTGTCTCCGAAGGTGACATACCCTTCTTTTTTTTAGTGAGTATAGAGAATTGAGATGGATCTCCGGTCATGTGCTTTGAGCATCCACTATCAAGATACCATCTCTTTCTCCTAACTTGTGATGGTGAATGTGTCTACAAAAGAAAATAATTTTTAGGTACCCATTTGATTTTGAGTGCCTCAAATATTGATCTACTAACTTTATTATTTAGTATTGAATTATTTATGGTTCTTTTAGGAACCCATATCAATTTGAGTTGACAAATTTTCTTAAACGGACATTTGTAAACAACATGTCCAGATTTACAACAAAAATTACATTTTAAATGAGAGGATACATGCAATGTTGGCCCTTTAATGAAGGTGGTTTGAGTTCGGTGAGATCTACTCACGAATCCAATTCCACATCTATTTCCGACGTGACCCTTGTTTGTAAGGATCATGTCTAAGCTCTTGCTACCGACCTTAAACTTGTTTAGGGTCTCTTTGAGTAGCAAGTTCTCCTTTTTTATTGCTTCTAAGTGATTACACTTAGAGCATGGGAGTAGAGGGAGAGAATCATGCTCAAGACTATTAAATGTATCTAGCAATAAAGCATGTTCCTTTTTTAATAAATTAAACCTTTTTGTAATAGTTCTACATTCATCAAATAATTCATGAAAAGCAATCGAAAGCTCATTGAAAGATAAATCTTCATTAAATAAATTACTTACCTCTTCTCCCAAAGCCATTAGAGCGAAGTTGGCCTCCTCTTTGTTACTTGCTTCTTCATCCTCGAAGTCACTTGAGTCATCCCATGTAGCCTTCAATGCTTTCTTCTTCTTTAGTTGCTTCTTCTTGGCTTGGGGGCATTCATATTTGAAGTGCCCTAGCTTCTTGCACTCATAGCAAATGACTTGGTCCTTTTTATATTCAAGTTTATTTTTTGTGTCATTTTTAAATTTGTTCTTTCTTATAAATTTTTAAAATTTTTGAGTTAAAAGTGCAATGTCATTGTCATTGTCCTCATCACTTGATATTCCTTTCAAGTAGTTTTCTTGTGTTCTTAGTGCCATATCCTTCTTGTTCTTTGGAAGAGAGTTTTCGAGCTCTTCATGAGCATGGCACGTCATTTCGTAGGTCATTAGAGATCCAATAAGTTCTTCGAGAGGAAAAGTTTTAAGATCCTTGGCCTCTTGAATGGCCGTAACCTTTGGATCCCAACTCTTTGGAAAGGATCTTAAAATTTTAATTACAAGTTCAAAATTAGAAAAATCTTTACCAAGAGCTTTGAGTCCATTGATGATATCCGTAAAGCGGGTGTACATGTCTCCGATAGACTCACTTGGTTTCATTCGGAAAAGTTCATAAAAATGCATAAGAATATTGATTTTGGACTCTTTCACTCAGCTAGTACCTTCATGAGTGATCTCAAGAGTATGTCAAATATCAAAAGTCGATTCACAAATCGAAACGCGATTAAATTCATTTTTGTCGAGAGCGCAAAACAAAGCATTCATAGCCTTTGCATTTAAAGCAAAAGTTTTTTTCTCCGATTCATTCCATTCGCTCGTCGGAAGAGAAGATTTTTGAAATCCATTTTTAACGATGCTCCAAAGCTCAAAATCCATGAATATAAGAAAGATCCTCATATAAGTCTTCCAATATGTGTAATTCGACCCATTGAATATAGGTGGACGTGTAATGAAATGACCCTCTTGCATGTCGGAATAGGCCATCTCTTTTAGGTTTTAAACCAAATATGAGAGTGAACCTTACTCTAATATCAATTGTTAGGATCGGAGAGGCACTAAGAGGGGGGGGGGTGAATTAGTGTAGCAGATTAAAACTCGTAAGTTTGAAATCGATTTCGTAAATAGCTAGTTTGTATGGAAATTTTGATTTGACAAAAGATGACTTAGTTGAAGTTGCTTGAGTAAAGGAGATGAAAAACTGAACGATTTGCAGCTAAGTAAAGAAACAATTCAGAAATTTAAACCCTCATACGTTCAAGAACGCTACGATGTATAGTGGTTCGGTCAAGTGACCTATATCCACTTTCGAAGCCTTCTCCAATGAGGCTCCCAACTTCCACTAGCAAATTTTTTTGAAAGGGAAGGACCAAATATCTCTCTTACAACTCTTTTACAAGAAGTTCACACTCTTATAGATTTTTCAAGGAGAAAGAGGGAGATGAACACTAGCTATTGAAAATAAGAATTTACCAAAGCATTTGCTTAATTTCTAACTCTCAAAAGGGTGATCTTTCTGCTGAGAAAGGAGGGGTATTTATAGACTCCAAGAGGATTCAAATTTGAACTCCAAATTTGAATTCTGTTTGGGTTTCCCGATGCTGGCGGTGCTACCGCCTGTTAGTGGCGTTGCTACTGCCTGTCAGTTGTCAGACTAACAATGTACAGGGCGGTTCCACCACCCAAGGCAGCGGTGCCACCGCCTATGTACTCGGGTGCTGGGCGGTGCCACCGCCTATGTACTCGGGTGCTGGGCGGTGCCATCGCCTAGTCTCGGCCACTGGACGATTCCACCGCCTAGCCCATTCAGCAAAGCTGAATGGGCCTTGTTTTAGGCCCAAATCAGCCCAATAAGAGCCCGGTTAGCCCCTACTATGTTTAAACATGATTATTTCCTATTCCTTACCCTAATTACGTGCCTATTACGAAATTGAAATGTAATTCTAAGTTATTTAAACTGACATTCTTCAAGTCTACTTCTGGCGAGCTTTCTAGTGAGATTCCGGTGGACTTCCGACACTCCTTCGGATTTCTTCCGGCGGACTCCCAGCATGCTCCCGGATTGTGTGGCGAGCTCAACGAGTCTTTGGCAAGCTTCTGAACCTTGTCAGTAATATCCGCGAACCTCCGACGATCTTTGCGACAAACTTTCGAAACCTTCGGCAAGTCCCTGATTCGATCTCGGTTGGTTCCGGCAACACTTCCGACGATCCTTCGGACTTCCGGTGAACTCTCGAACTCCCAACAAACTTGACCTCAGTAAATCACTTTATGTTTTCATCCCATCATAGTTAATCCTGCACACTTATCTCAACAATATAGATTAGAACAAATAATTCACCAATTGACTTCATCATCAAAATCTGAGATTCAACAAGGACATGCCAGTGATCGATCCCAAAGTGGCACAACACCATTTGAACATCCATCCCGAGGCACGACCGATCAAGCAGAAGCCTCGGAGGTTCACCCTGGACCGACAGCAGGCAACTAACTGCGAAGTCGACCAACTGCTCGACGTCGGATTCATAACCGAAGTGAAATACCCCCGATGGTTATCGAATGTAGTCCTCATTAAAAAGCATAATGGAAGTTAGAGGATGTGCGTTGACTACACCGATCTCAATCGGGCATGCCCCAAGGATTGTTATCCCCTCCCGAAGATAGATCAATTGGTCGACGCAACCGCGGGCCACGAGCTTCTTACGTTCATGGATGCATTCTCGGGCTACAATCAAATTTGCATGGCCTTGCATGATCGAGAGCACACCGCGTTCGTCACCGACAGAGGAGTCTACTGCTACAAGGTCATGCCCTTCGGCTTGAAGAACGCTGGGGCCACCTATCAGAGGATGGTTAATGAAATGTTCAAGTCCCAGCTCAGGAGAAATATGAAAGTTTACGTCAACGATAGGATCGTCAAAAGTAGGTTGGTAGCGACCCACCTAACTGACCTGGCAGAGACCTTTCGGACCCTCAGATAGTACAACATGCACCTCAACCTGGCAAAGTATGCCTTCGGGGTCCGATCAGGAAAGTTCCTCGGCTTCGTCATACACCAAAGAGGGATAGACGCCAACCCAGAGAAGATACGAGCCATAATGGAGATGCGATCTCCACGCTCCGTAAAAGAGGTATAATGCCTCACGGGGAAGTTGGCGGTACTCGGGAGGTTCGTGTCATGCTCGGGAGACAAATGCCTCCCATTCTTCCGGGCCTTGCGCCAAACCGACAACTTCGAATGGACCCCGAAATGCGAGGACGCTTTCGGCAAAATGAAGACCTACCTCGCACGGCTTCCCCGGCTCGTCTCACCCCGGCCAGGCGAAACCTTGGGCCTCTATTTGGCGGCTTCGAAATAGGTGGTCAGCTCGGTGCTGGTGAGCGAGGGCCAAGCCACGCAGCAAGTAGTCTACTACACCAGCCATATTCTTGCAGGACCCGAAGAACGCTACCCCCCGATAGAAAAGTTGGCACTGGCATTGATCGTAATGGCCCGAAAGCTGCGCCCTTACTTCCAAGCCCACATGATAAAGATAATATCCGACCAGCCACTCCACCAGATCCTCTCCAAATTCAACGTCTCAGGTCGGATGCTCAAATGGTCAATAGAGCTTGGGGAGTTCGATATCCAATACGCGCCTCGGACGGCCATAAAGGCCCAGGTTTTGGCTGATTTCATTTTTGAGCTAACCCCTGAGGATGGACCGACCGCGCAGGAATCAGATCCGCCAGCTTGGGCCCTGTACGTGGACGGGTCCACCACGTCAGGAGGAGCTAGCGAGGATTACCACCAAGGGTCACCTCGATCTACGTGGCCACCCAACCACAATTCCCATCGGGCGCCCACGCCTCTGGTTTCCCGCCAACCAAATAGCATGTGCCCCCCTCCTGAAGGCTCAAGACGTTAGCCCACCGAGCCGCACGTACCACCGGTAAGTGCCTTCGAATATCAAAGCACCAGAGCGTCTCGGGCTCCAGTCCATCCATGCCCGAGTTCACCAGCTCGAGCACCAATCCATCCATGCTCGATTTCACCAGCTCAGGCACCAGTCCATCCGTGCCCGAGTTCACCAGCTCAGACACCAGTCCATCCATGCCCGAGTTTACCAGCTCAGGCACCAGTCAACCTATGCCCGAGTTCACCAGCTCGGGCACCAGTCCATCCATGCCCGAGTTCACCAGCTCGGGCACCAGTCAATCTGTGCCCGAGTTCACCAGCTCGGGCACCAGTCAATCTATGCCCGAGTTCACCAGCTCGGGCACCAGTCAACCTATGCCCGAGTTCACTAGCTCAGGCACCAGTCCATTCGTGCCCAAGTTCACCAACTCGTGCGCTAGTCCATCTGTGCCCGAGTTCACCAGCTCGAGCACCACTCAACCTGTGCTCGAGTTCACCAGCTCAGGCACCAGTCAATCTGTGCCTGAGTTCACCAGCTGGTCACTAGTCCATCTGTGCTCGAGTTCACCAGCTCAGGCACCAGTCAATCTATGCTCGAGTTCACCAGCTTGGGCACCAATCAATCCGTGCCCGAGTTTACCAGCTCGGGCACCAGTCCATCCGCACCCGAGTTCACCAGCTCGGGCACTAATCAATCTGTACTCGAGTTCACCAGCTCGGGCACCAACCGATCTCTGCCCAAGTTCGCCAGCTCGGACATCAGTCCGCTCGTGCCCAAATTCACCACCCCAAGCGCTCCGGCCCAATCATCCAAGCAACCCCCCGACGCATCATTCCATTGTCACCACTGACACAAGGGAAACAGCTCCACGAGGCGACTCCCCAACCCTTGCAGGGTAGGCAACACTGTCGGAGGAACAAGTCAGACATGCCCCGAGCCCCTCCTCGAGGACCCCGGGACACACCTTGTTTGGGAGGAGGGAGTGATAGGGGAAATTCGGAGATCACCCACGACAGCAGACACATCAGCATAAAGGCGTCCCACATGCACAGCCACTTCAGATCCTTTGTCTCGGGACGGATGAGATGACACCCGCATGCCACCACATCGCTCGAACCCAAGCAGGGCAACCGTTCCCAAAATCTTGGGACGCCGACGCATGGAGCAAGCCACCCCCGAGATCCTGGAGCGGTGCCGCACAGCCCTCGAGATCTCGGAGCGGCGCCGTGCAGCACCGACCTACTCAGTGTCGCCCCGTACGACCTCGTCAGTATCCAAACCAAGGTACGCCTTGAGACGTACCTATATAACCCCTGCTCGGCTTCATGGCGCGAGGGGGAGAGACATTTCTTCACTTACTTTAGTATCGGAGGGGCCACGTCAGAAGAATCCCGACCTAGGTCTATTCGCAGGAACTGAACCCGAGGCGCGCCGCGAACTATCTCACCATAAAACGACAATCGGACACCCCTGGATATCGAAGATTGAACAAGGCCAACCCGACATGTCATCCGGTGGCCGCATGTTCTGTAATAGGAATTATCAATACAAAGATCATGTATATATCATTTTACATATACAAAATTGTATAAATTGCAATCCATCACCTGAATTGGCGGTAGGGATCACATATGATATTTGGTCATTTTAGACATTAGATTGGAATTGGAATGAAAAGAATATTGATTGATGGAGATGGATGATTTTTGAGCCTCTCTATGAAAATTATATATATATATATATATTCATAAATTTCATCAATAAAAAGAAGACTTGTAATATATTTATAAAAATAAAAGGAAAATACATATATAACCCATTATAATTAGTGATTTCGATAAGTTTAACGCATGCGTTTCTGCAAAACTCAAAAACTCACAAATATACCATTTTAATCGTTCATCGTGAGTTCATGACTAGAATAAGGATACCAAAAATTAAATTGGCATTTATATACTCTTTAAACATGTTTAAGAAACGTGATGAGTCAAATACTTGGTGAAAATAATAAAATATGTTTAAGTATTTTAAACTATGTTGTATGTTTTTGAATTCAGACTGTGATTAATAGTCATTAGCTTGTTTTTAGACGAGAGATATCAACGATTGTTGCATATATTGTTATGTTAAAATATTAAAGGCGAAGAATAGAAATTGTAAAACCGCCAATAAAAATTAATGCCCTTGGAGGAGGTTTTAAAGGATATTAATGTTAATTGGAAATAAATGTGTCACTCATAATACTAAGATACTCCTCTAACAATTATCGGAAAACTCATTAAATTAATTATAAATTATTATTAGCTTCAAGTAAGTCATATTCGAAGGTGTTTATATATATATATATATATATATACCACACGTGGCGCGTGTGGTATCTGTCACCGGTCGACGCTTCTCTTCCTCAAACCCTAATCCAAGAAGGAACGGAGAAACCCATGGGATTCGGAGATACGGAAACGACGAATTGGGCTCCAACATCGAAGATCAACCCTACCAACGAGGTAATGAGCCATCCCAACGATCCTCTGGCACCCATTCCATCTCGCCATCTGCTGCAAGGTCAAATAAACATTTGGTTTATTTCTTTCTCCTTCTTGTAGTGGAATTAGTATTGCATCCGTGTGCTCATGATCTGAAGAAGATTAGGATCAAGTGGGTTTAGTAGGGTGCGCGTTGCAAGTTCGTCGCCATGTCGTCGGGGAAAAGGAACTACAAGGAGAAGATGATGCGGCGCAAGTAAGTGATTCTTGTGTTTGCTTGTTTTATGAAAATTTAGTGACTTCTCTCTTATTTGCTCTTCTAATTGTTGTTATTTATTTCTCCGTTTATATAGTATGATATTCTGTTCGATTGACCATCTTTTGCTTCATATTTGATGATATTACGAAGCAAATTGAGGAAATTCGATTGGTTTGTTTGGGTTTTCTAGTGATTTGTAAAACGAATGCAAAGCTTCGATGTATTTGTGCTAAAAAAGCAATATTTTCTGGTGTTATCACATTCGAAACATCTGCTTGCTCTGGGAGATGTATGATAGGGTCACCTAACTGGTGTTGGGTTGAGAAAGTTTTTCTTTTCCATATTCTTTTTTCAGTTTCTAATGCTTACCAAATTCCAAAAGCCTACCCCTTTATAATCCCCATTTGTTACAGTGATTGTTATAGCTTATATGTATCCGAGATTATTAATGAAGAGTATCTTGTTCTCACATCTTTTTGTAATACTTTTTATGTGTGAGTGGTGAAAATTCTATCAGATGAGAAAATGACCACTCTCTTTTATTTTACACTTTGGAACATAATATGTAAAGAGGGACTAGTAACATGCTGTTTGGTGGCAAAGCATCACAATAATTGAGCGGTCAATTCACACTGAAATGTAGTGCTTAGTTTGCTTTTTTACAAGAAAAGAAAATAAAATAGAACTTAATTTTTCTATGCTTTTGCTAAGAATGTAGAAAATCAAGAAAAGAGGTATTTGGGGTGTCACAAGATCGGCATATGCAAGTTGGTAAATGTTTTTTGGCCATCACGAAATTCTTTTAGTGAAATAGTTGTAAAGTCCAGAAGTATTATTTTGGTATCCATATCCCATTGTCTTACACCAAGGATGACTCTAGGTGTTGTTTCCTGACACAACATCAAGCACTTATGGGCATATCTCCAATTACAAATTTACAAATTTATTAGCTAAGCTTAGTTGACAATAATTTCATCAAATAGTTGCTTAAAATTGATTCTGGAGCCCAGCTAGTAGTTGAAAACTATTCTTGGTTATGCTGAATTGTGAATGAGCAAGTGGCTTTAGTCGAATGCCATTGCTAGCTTGCAATTAGCGTTGTAAAGACTAGGTGCTGAATGAGGAAAAAAAAGGGGAAATAAAAAGCTGACAGATAGTCATATCAACATCTTTTCTCACTTCTTCTTGACTTATATTGTTATCTGATATTTGATACGTTCATGATTTATCAATTGTTATTTTATTGACTTAAAAAAAACTCAACTACATATGGTTTTTGTCTAACTTTTGTGTTTGAGGAGTTTCTTCTTGCTTTAGACATTATTTTGTTGTGTAATATCCCAGCATTTCTTTTTAATAGGACTGTAGATTGTAGCTAAAGATGTTAACACAGAATATTAATAATGGACAATATCTTATCATGAATGCTAAAATAAGTATCTGTAAGCAGAGAAGAGAAGCGTGAGGAACCAGAAGCTCCCAAGTACAGGGATCGTGCTAAAGAGCGGAGAGAAGATCAAAACCCTGATTATGAGCCAACTGAGCTTGGTTCATTTCATGCCGTAGCTCCTCCTGGAACAGTTGATCTGAGGTATGACATCTAGAATATCTTATCTATGATACTGTACTTACTGAGAAAAATTTAACTCTTACTTTATTGATTTTACAGGTTAACCGATGCACATAAGATATCTATCGAGAACAGCAAGTATCTTGGAGGTTTGTTTGCTGAACAAGTTTTATCTATATTTTCAGAGGAATGAGTTGTGTTTCCTGTAAATAAATTATAGTTTTGTTTCTTTGAACTGTACCTATTGGATATCCATACAAAATGATGAGTACAAATGATTATGGTGACATTTGTTACTATTCAGATGCTGTAATTGAATGTGATGTGTGATAATGTAACCCTAAGAATCTCTGTTTCTGATGGTACATTGGTTAACTTACTAGGTTCAAACACTTAGTTGAAGATAAAAAAAGTTATTTTTATATGTAGGGCTAAACTTATGAAAGAATTATGTGATTTACATTTCTCACTTTTCATGCGCTCATTCTTATAGCTAGTGTAAGCTATAATATATTGTTGCTGGCACCCCATTAACTCTAGTTGTTATGTTGTCAGTTTGCTTTGGGGTAAAAACCTTTCAAATGAGTTTAGAAATAGCCAGGCCTGAGGTAGAATAAGGTTTTCAAATGAAATTCAAGTCTAATTTATAGAAGCATTGGTAATATGGGTTGTTTTTATTAGGAAGTTATAAGTAAAATGCTAGTTTTAAAGAAACACTAAACAATCTGTTGCATGGACTCCTGTGAGAGACCATTTAAAATTTCGTTATCATATGCTCAAAATTCCATATTTTTCTGCAAGAATCTTTTTGTCTATATATGTGTAGGTGCATTTCTTCAATCATCATTTTTTGCTGTGTAAAAATGTGGACCTTGGACTAGTTCATGGTACGAAGAGAAAATGACAAATTTGACTCTATTTTGACAGAGTTACATGTTTTAGTATATGTATGCCCATCTCTTTATTTTTTAACTTTAATATGTGAGCACTCTAAAGTTATGTCCAGAAAATTTCTATTTTAGGTTATATACAATTACAAATTATCCTATCAAAGTTGGATGGATTTGCCCTTTTTTTGCCTTCAATCGCGCTGATTCGATTGGCACACCTAGTAAATTGGTGCATTTGTAGTTTTCCATTGGACATATTCCTACCACTTTTGTCGATATTCTTTTGTTTCATACTTGATTGGTACTATTTGTGACTGTTCACTAATGCTGATAATTTTTATTCTATGTTTTTAGTATTCCTTTACATGAATTCCATTATCCATTATGCATATGTCCTCATTCATTTTGATGCAAAACTTACCATATGCTATATAAGGATCATGTTGTACTGAGCTTTAAAGCTTGTTTGACTACAAAACCCTCTTTGTTTATGTTTTTATCATATTTATTTAATTTGCACTTACCTTTTCATTTCAAAATTTTCATTAGGGGATCTGGAACATACACACTTGGTCAAAGGGTTAGATTATGCTTTGCTTCACAAGGTAAGGAGTGAAATTGACAAGAAATCAGATGGTGACGATGGGAAGGATGAACAGTCCCGGTATGTTATATGGTGAATATTGAACAAATAGTAGTTACTGTAGGATCAGATTCAGGTCTTTCAAAGTCGCAACTGGCCCACATCTCTGTTTTGCAATAATATATATTCTTATTTATACAGCTGTTGCATAATGTTTATGCAATTTTATATGGTTCAGTCGATTCTTCACTTTTGAATATGACTAAAAGTCAAGTTCTTTTGATAATTAAGGGAATTCCATTCTTAAAATGTGGTCAAAATTTAGAAACTCCATTTACATGGTTCAACAGGATATCAATATGCAACTGTTTTGCTATAACCATATGACTTTTCATGATATTATTTAGGGCTGGCTGCTACAGTGGAGTGGCTTTTGGTGGAATGTGGGTTGTGGAAGCTCACAATTTGTAATTATGCTTAAAATGAATTGTTCACTGTCAGCAAAAAGCATCATGGCAATTAGTAAGAAGTGATTATTCATGAATGAAGATTAAGATATTGTAGACAATTCAGATTGAATGTGGAACAGAGATTTGAGGTAATGCAGCTTATGTGCATGAATTTGCCTTGAATAATCTTGAAAGAAGCAAATTCCTAGGTAAGCTTAAGTAGTTTTCAAGGTCTGAGAAAAGCTTTAAAAATCTTTAAATTTGCCTTTGTTATAAAGAGTAGGGTTTGAGGGTTGATAAGGTGAATTTTTATTGGAGATATAGAGGCTGTTACTCTGAACTAGCCTCGATACCAGACTGGACATGCTTAGAGCACCCTGGATGAAGGATACGAACCCCGATTTTACATTGGATTAGAAAGACATGAGACGATAATTTGTTTTGGCTAAAGGTGAAATCAAGGAGGATAAAATCCTAGGTGTCTATGAAGAATTGTAGAATTGATTAGTTGATTTTATTGTTTTTTGTTGTGAATTCCTGCTCTTCTGAATTATGCATACACTCGAACTTCATTAGTGATAGATAACTTATGATATGTGATAAATTATCAGTCATTGTTCTGAAAGTAGATGTAAAGAGTGCCAACAGTAACTTTTAAGTCAAAATTGTCACCTAGGACACTCCCGTTGCTCATAAAATAATAGTGGGATTGTATGCAAATTACTTGATTAGCTAGAAGACAAAAACTACACGTTATAGCGTTCCAACTATTTAAGATTGGCTGCATGGACTTTTCTTGCTATAGAGCTACAGTTAAGACAATACCAGTGGTTGAATAAGAATAATTAATTTTTTATTATTGTAAATAAAGTTTTGATATGTTTACTTCTTACACCACTTATACTAATTTAGTCACCTTGTCCAACTAGAACATCTAAAGGTCTCATTTGGGCATCTTCCTATCATCGTAAAAAGCTTAAGATCTATTTTGGCAGTAATTACTGACTTGTTGTATATTCTCCTTTCTAGGTATAACATTTTGATCCTTGAGCGTCAATGATCTGACAACTGTCATATAAAGCTTCTCTTCCAATTTAAGGGGCACATAGGGTTCATTGAAACTTCTAACGACCCTTATCTACTATCTTCCTTTCATCATTATCTTGCGGAAAAATATATCGAGTTTAAAACAAAAATCCTCTCTGTATATGTGTTTTACATTAATACAATGCACACTACACATTGACAATGGGACTTGAAGTCCTGACCATTTGATTTTGCAAAGAGCACTTGGATCACCAGGGTGTTTCCTCTGAGACTGGTAATCCTAGATGCCTAAATTACTTGTAGGATCTTATGCATCTATTTAAGGATTTAACTATGCTCTCGATACCTTCTTTTTTACAATTTCTAGAGTTACAATTTATAAATTCAGTTTTAGTTCTACTTGGTTTAAGACCCTTATTTTCTTGAATTTGACTCCATATTAAAATTTTTAAATTAATCCGACTTTCATTAATGCAAACAATATTATTTAGGAAGCTAAATTATGATGAGAGTTTATATTGAATATGGCTAGTAAACTCAACCATTAGCAAAATGAGAAGAAGAGGACCTGAAGCCGATCCTTAACTGTCTCATTTTCTAAATATGTAATCATCTTTTTACCGAGGAATGAGCATGCTGATGTTGCCACCTGTGTTGGCATGGTTTTGACAATGACACTGTGTTCTCATGGTATTAAATATAGCATTGTACTGACAAGGAAATGTACCTACATTGCATGGAATATGGCTACTTTTCGAAGTCGATACTATATTTTCCATAGTTTGGAGTTTGGACTTCCATAATGTTTCCATATCTTCATTAACACTACTGACACCGATTACTTCCTGTTCCTTACAGAACTTCCAAGGAAGACCAGCCACTTACATTTCGTACTGCAACTGCCAAGGTTCATGAGCTGATCCAATGACTATCTTATTGGGAGTTTCTTTTGTCTGCATTGCCTATATGTTGGGATACCCTAGGGGAAAAATTTTCTTGAGCTTCATACTGCTAGTGTTATTTTTCCATTATTGCAGTCAGTGTATCAGTGGATTGTCAAACCACAAAGCAATATAAAGGCAAATGAAATGTTTCTTCCTGGACGGATGGCATTCATTTTTAACATGGTAAAATTTTCTTTTGTATTCTGCTTCAATACATTTCTTGCTGATGCTTTTACCATTGTAGGATACAAGTATACAACATTGTTGTCCTTGCAAAAACTCCATGATTCTTCATTCTTCATCATATTAGCATGCGTGCTGATTAGTTTTTTTGTTAGAATTATAGTATACTTCCATAATGGGACTAGAACATAGTATATATCAAGGTTTGTCATACCGTGGCATACTGCCCGGTACGGGTGGTATGTATTGGTCTAATAGGGGACTAGTATGGGTGGTACATATCGGTTTGTTTGTATGTTCCATCATATCATGTGTCGGTATGTTGGTACGGATTGGTACATATCATACCGATCACTGGTCAATATATCGGTACAAATCGGTAAGACGAACCATGATATGTATCTTGCATTATTGTTATTAAAATTTTTTACTCGTAAATGATTGCATGTACAACATGTTCCTTGGAGAAGTTTGTTTCTCTTCCTCTATAAGGGTATGGTTTAGTTTGCTTGCTTGTAACATCCCAAATATTTGAAGTGGCAAGTGTTCAGGTGAAATGTTGCTCTTGAGCACATTTGTTACTTGAGATGAAGCCTTAAAGTTACCTACGAACTATAAGCTTTGTTAATTGGCCCTGGACATGTGTGTTGTCTGTAGATGCATTTCAATTTCAAAAATCTTTCTGATTCTTTAAAGTTTCTTTTTTGTTCTTATACCAACCAATCTGCCATTGTCAGACATTGATTTTTTTCTTTGGTAACTATGATATGCCATTTTTTACTTAAGCAATTTTAGTATATATGATATTGCCATCTTTACAGATTCGAGACCTTGATTTACTTTATGGAATTTATTTTCTTTTTCACTCAGTTCTGATATTATTGATCTTTTGTATCTATATTTGATTTATTTTGGTCTGTAAAGCATTTTATCATATCACATACAATTATTACTCATGCTCTTTACTAGGAGGATGGCTTGTCACACGATATCCCTACTACTCTTCATAGGAGCAAAGCTGACTGCCCGGTCCCAGAAGTACTTGTTCTTCCACTTGACATGATTATTATTATTTAATTAATTAGTTAATGTCACCCTTACCCCATTGATCCTGCAGGAAATGGTTACTGTCAGCGTGGATGGTTCTGTCCTTGAGCGGATTGCTAAAATAATGACATATCTTCGTCTTGGATCATCAGGGAAGGTTCTCAAGAAAAAGAAAAAGGAGAAAGAAATTAAAGGTATCAAGTACAATTTGGAAAAATAACCCACATGAGAATTAATTAGATTCAACATTTTTTTTGGACCTTTGACTTGATATGACTTAATTGTCAGGATAAATTATATTTATTATGCAAGAATAATATGATCACATTATTGGAAGTTGCACTTGTTAATATTTACCAAGGTTTTAAACACTGTAGCTTGCTGACTGATACAGGTTGTATATACTGCTTCAATGCTGAACCCCACCTTGTGAATCAATCATTCCAACAGAAGCTAAGAAGCAGGCTATAGCGGTTATTTTCAGGCCTGAACTAGTTGCTTTTGAGTTTGTCTTGATCTAAATGCTAAAACAAATGGTAGATTGGTTTAATTATAAAATGTCTTCACTGGCTCGACACTGGGGATGATCAAGATGGAAAAGTGACATGAAGTAGGAAGTTAGTGTAGTTTTGTTACTTGTGCACTTTTCCTTTTTTTATCTTTATTGGTGGGTACTGGGACCCACACCAATTTGACATGGAACTGGTATGGGTAGGGATGTCAAGATTGAAAACCTTGGTATCAACCATGGCAGCAATTGTGACCTAATTCATTTGTTCTAATCTAACTAAAACTAAGAGGTTGGCAGCAAAGTTGCAGCTATCAGAAGAGAGAAGTTAAAATAGATACCAACCAATTTGGAGATAATTAGGAGGCAAAAGAAGCATAGTAAGAAAGGAGAAAGTGGAAGAAGAAAAAAAGACTAGGTTAGAGATATACTGCCACCCAGAAAGAGGCCTTTCATATGTTCTATCTGGGACAGTCTTGCTGCTTTTGATAAGGGACTTCTAGACCTTGTAAGACTTTTAAAAAAGATCAGAGAGAAGAAAAATAGCTCCCTGGAATATAAACTGGATGATTAAGAGACTTGTTTAATCTTTGAAATTGGCTGTTAGCAACCTCTCAGTACCTTTCTGTTGAGATTAATTGACTGCGATGTGGCTTCTTTGACTTTTCGGATTTGGAGAACTGGCCAACCCAAAAGCAGCAAACAAATGGGATAATGGTGTTGGTTGGTTACAATGAGAGGTTTAAGAACTATTGCAAAGTAGTTGCTTGGGGATATTCTGCTAGAAGACAAGCAACAGCAAAGGGCCTACAATCTTGGTTTTCTTATAGAATAGTCACTGCAAAGTAATAGATAGTCCAAACAATTCTCTGTTGGTAGATACCATAAGTGAAGGTAACATGGATCACCTTTATAATGAATAGTACCTGTTACAGATAACCGAGGAAGTGCCTAGATTAACAGAAGAAGTAGAGAAAGTGAGGAGGTTATTGAGAGAGGAAGTCCACTGGTCATTACACTTCTTTCAATAAAAAAACATTCACATGTATTGAAAGGGAACTTTTGGCATCTCTGTTCTATAAAGAATTAATAGACCTATTCTATGGCCAACTGAATTATTTTGCAACATTCTTCATGTATATTTGTAACTTTTTAAATAGCTGTTGATTTTAACTTTTAAATTGATTTAAACCATTTGGATCTGGAGACCAATTAAACTGACAATATTAAAAAAACTCTTATTCGAAGATGATCCAGAAACTAAAGAAATTAGCTTGCTGAGCTAAACCATAGTTAATTGTTTTCACTGGCAGGGAAGACTTCTGGAATTGCTAATGGTCATGATGAAGAGAAGCCTGGACAACACTCTAGTGACATCATGAAGCCCCATCCACAACGAGAAATGGCACTGGCTCATCGCAAGAGTAATGTTGATGCAAAGGAGAAGAAATCTCTTCCTATTCCTAGAATTGAAGCAGATGACATATTTGTAGGCGATGGAGTTGATTACACTGTTCCTAGTAAGGACATGAGTCAAAGCCCAGTTTCAGAGGACATGGAAGAGTCTCCACATATCCGAGAGAAGCAGTCTTATTTCAGTGAACCTGTTTATGGTCCCATCCCACCTCCTGAAACTGCTCAAGCATGGCAGCAAACAGTGAGTTCATTCTAATTTGATTTTCTTTCTAGTGAAAAAGTGGTCACTGCTTATATGAGAAATGATTGTAGTGATACTTTATTTCTGGTAAAAGATAGATAAAATTTCATAGGATTATTTGTCGTGGGAACTTGGTATGATTAGGTTTAGAAGATTCTTCATGATTATTGATCTTCCTCTTGTTTATGTTTTGTTTAGCCTGAGCTGGTCAAAGAATTCAACTAACTTTATATTTTTTCTTCATCTTTATATGCATGCTCACTCTTCTTACCTCTATCTTCCAGAACGGGTATGATGCCATTCAAGCTCAAATGGTGGCCGCTGGATACCAGGGAGAGTGGTCAGAGTATCAGTACACTGAACAATTGGCCTATCCTGAACAGTATCTGCAACAAAATATGCAGGGCTATGACGGATTGGCAGGAGCAAATGTATCCCAAGATCCACGTTTTATGACTCAAGAAGACAAGGACCGTGGTTTAGGGTCTGTTTTTAAGCGTGATGACCAAAGGCTTCAAAAACTAAGGGAAAAGGATTCTCGTGAGAAGGATCCAAATTTTATATCTGAAAGTTACTCCGAATGTTATCCTGGTTATCAGGAGTACAATCATGAGGTGATAGACAGTGACGACGAAGATGACTTGTCAAAAATGGACATGGGCGGCCGTGTAAGTAATCCTTTGTTTTAGAAAATGTTTTCTGGTATCTATACATCCTGTAGAGTAGATCTAATTTTCTGTTACCTTTTCACTTCTTTTAATTCATCAATCTGCTAAGATTATCTTATATGACATGCATTGTGAATATTTCTGAAAAAAGGAGTGGCCTGGTGCATGAGGCTCCCATTAATTCGGGGTTTGTTAATGTATGCAAGAACCAAGGAAAGAGGTTGCTTTTGTGACTAAAAACCCTTAAAAAAATTTAAAGAAGGTCTGAAGGAAGTATAAAGGGTGAGCCCGGTGTCCAAGGCTCCTGCCAGTACGGGGTCTAGGGTGGAAGTATTTGAATATAAAATAGTGCTGCACAATGTTCTTAGCAGTTTTATGGCATCAGATTTTGATGCAATTTTGGAGGAAGAATGGTAAATATTTGTCCTGCTAGCTGATGCAACTGTTTTTTGAATCCCTTGTTTTACCTAAGCTAGTTGCTCAGCTCTTTCACTTGTTTACTTGCAGTTAAATATGTTTTGCTGTTATTTTTCTGTTTTCATCTACAATATCAAGTCACTCATATCTGTCTGTCATGGTTGAATGGTGCTTAATTATCCTGCTGCTGCTTATTTTTGAAGTTTTCAAATAAGTACAACAGGTACATATTTTAAAATGCATGCCCTTGTATCAGCATTGTTGTTTGCTCAAACAAGCAATATTGGAACTTGCTTTTCTTTGTTTGCGGTTATAATCATGGTGTTTGGGATTGCATTCCATGACCATGTCAATCACAGATTGAACATGTAATGTGATCGATCATGCTGTGCTTTGCACATGCTGGTGCATATTGAACCAAAGAGAAATTGCTCCTTTTCTGAAAAGATATTCTAATATGCCTCACGTGGTGACTTCTACTTTTAATACAGCTGCACGGTAGCATACTCTTCATCCTACAGTTGCATTCATCTTTATGTTATTGAGCTTTCTTATGCTAATATATGATTCTGGAACAGGCAAAAGGTCGTCTTCACAGGTGGGATTTTGAGACAGAAGAGGAGTGGGCAAAGTACAATGAACAAAAGGAGGCAATGCCAAAGGCTGCTTTCCAATTTGGAGTCAAGATGCAGGATGGACGGAAGACGAGGAAGCAAAACAAGGACCAGAAGCTTACTAACGAGCTTCACAAGATCAATAAAATCCTTGCAAGGAAAAAGGCAGAGAGAGAGGGCAATGATGATGGTGGGGAGTACAATGATGATCCGCAACCTGGAAAGAAGCTTCGGATCTAAATCTCAGGTTGTATAACTGGTGGGCGTTATGTATTGTTACATCTAACTTGAATCTTGGACTAGCTTGAGCGACTGGATAAATGTTGTAGTATGTTTCGGATCGTAGTATATACAATGTGTGTGGCAGTACTGGCATGAAATCTAGAATTTTTTAGCACGCCTATCTACGGAATGCAATAAGTTGCAAAGGTATTTAATCAGCATTCATCATATTGATTTGACTTATATTATAACTGGAATGGTGGCTTTACTATGGAATGAATTATTTATTTGATTTGTATCCATATCCTGACTTTTTATATATTATTTCAATGTCGGCAAAAGATTCATATAGTCAATATAGGCTTACGATTTTGTTGTTGTTGTTGTTGTGGTGGTGGTGTATACATCCTGTATGCTATCCCAGTTTATCAAAGAGTGCATTTCATGTAAAAGAGTACTCTTTTGACAGAGATATTGCATGAAAAGGGCCCTGTGAACCCTAAATCACTCAAAACAGCCGAGGAGGATATGTATTCAGGCTTAATGCCGAGCTTCTCGACACTGAGGATAAGTCTAAAAGATCTCAGCATAAAATGTATATGATGCGTATAATCCAGATACAAGAATTCTGACTTCCTCTCGTCAAATACAACAGAGATGCACACAATTCTAGCAGAGTTTGATAGTCTAGATTAAGAGTTTTTCTGGGCAAACATCTCTCTACTTCAAGAGAAGCTTCAACATCAACCACTTTGGGTAAATTATGCAGACTCAGAATTATGAATGACAGATCTGAGAAAAGTCTTTCCACTCTTATCTGCTGGAATCATTACATTGAAGAGATGATGCGACTGTCGTTGGGTGTTATTTCCACCAGAACTGGTTTGTTTACTTTGCTTCTGCATCATTCTTCCACAGATCTACAACGGAGGATATGGTGACAACAATACAATCTCATCCGTCAAAATTCTCTATCGCAACAGAACAATTTCATGAACATAAAAGAGCTTATCACTTCCGGAGTGCACAAAACTCCCATGCATTTGTTTTGCTACAGCAAGAACGAACACCCTCTATCTGTCTCAAACAAAATGGTTGGGGAGCAAGAACGAACACTCTCTATCTGTCTCAGACAATAGTTGGTGGGCTGATATCTAAAACAAAAGCAAAGGAGGAGGATACCAAAGCCAACCCCGTTTGATCTTTGGCCCCTTGGTGGAGTCACTCCATCAGTCTTGGACGTCTCCGTGGCTCGTAGACTGCACCAAAAGCACGAGGTATGATTACATACATGAACGAATCTATTGGAATATGATTTGATCTTTTTTTTTAAGCTATATCTATGGCTCACTGGAGGCGCGAGAAATAACGAACAGATAGATGTGTGGGAACGGATATTCGAACAAGAAGAAAGAAAATGCTTGAATAGATGAACTTTGGAGTTTTTTTAATTTTTAATTTTTTTTATTTTTTACACCCTTAAGTAGTTTTATTCTTTTTGACACTGTCATGATCAATTTTTTCATATAAAAGCTTAAGCCAGGCTATGATTGTACACATGAATGATGCTATTAGAATATCTAACTCTATCTCTAACTCACTAGTGGTTCAAAAAATAAATGAAAGATGTATGCGAACGGCATATCCAACAACAATAAAAAAAAAAGTGGAAAAGGATTGAATATAGGGACTTCCGAGGTTTATTTTTACACATTTAAGTAGCTTTATTCTTTTTTTACATTATTAGTCAGTATCAATTTTTTCATACAAAGGCTTAAGCCAGTAAATGAGATTAATAATAAAAGAAAAAGGAGAGAATATACTGATCGAATAGATGGGGGACTCGGGTCGGATCTGACGGCGTCGAAGTCCTGCAGATGAGCCACCTTCCTCGAGAAGGACTTGGTGACAAAGCGGTCCGCCTCGCCGGCCACGTGCTCCGGCTCCTCCACCTCGGCCGTCAGCTCCCTCTTCTTCTTGCTCACGCGAACGCCGGGCGAGTGCACCAACTGCTGCCTTCCCGTGTGAGCGCCGATGGACAACGCCATCAGCAGCAGCCCCAACATCACGCCGATCGGCGTGAACTCCGCTTTCGATTCCCTGATGGCACCAAACGCTTCACAACCTCTACGTACATTCATATACGTGTATTCATGCATGCATGCATGCGTTGCGTTCACGTCGAAAGAACTTATTGAGCTCGTCAGCACTAAAAGGACTCGATGTAAAAAGGATTGATGAATGTATGTATGTGACGAAGTCGGACCTCAGCTTGCTGCCATGGTCACGATTGATAAATCCAGCGCCTACCGATGACATGGGCTTCATCTTGGGTGTGGTCGACGTTGAGAGGCGTCGTGCCGACCCTACGCGACGCGCTACCGATCTCCAATGTCCCTGTAGGGGATTACGGAGGAAGGACACGCCATTAGTAAAGCAAAGAGAGAGAGAGAGAGAGAGAGAGAGAGAGAGAGAGAGAGAGAGAGAGAGAGAGAGAGAGAGAGAGAGAGAGAGAGAGAGATGTGGATTTGTTGGTGGGGAAAAACCTACCGCTGCCATGATCGATGAGAAGATGTGTCGAACAAAGTTGAGCTCGCCGACGAGAGTCTGTCTCTTAGCGAGGGTTGATATAGGCATGGGGGGAGAGAGTGAGTTCTTGACACGTGGCGGATGCAAGTGACACGTGATGTAGGTCTCAGGGACGGGAGGTGGGTTGCAGAAAAGGTCAACGGAGGTAGCGGAGGCCCGTTGACGGAGTTGATTAGTACGTGGATTTGCCGTGGAGAGTCAGAGCAGGAGGTCCTTTGAGCCAAAAAATGAATGAGACGCTCGCGTTATTATTTGGACTTGAGGCCCATATGCTCATAGTCAACTAAAACAATACTTCTTTGGGTCAACCATTTTTATTCGAATCGAACCAGCCAACAAGCTTTGGATCACAGGATGACTAATCAGACCGATGAATCAATTGATCAGACACGTAATTTAATTAGATATATTTTTAATATAAAAATAATTTTAAGAAAGTTTATATGTAGCATTAGAAGATATTTTATAAAAAATGTCCCTTTCACGATGGTTCATTTTGATTTATACAACATAAAAGAAAGCACATTATCATGCAAAATAAGCCTAATTGAATAATATCAACCAATTTTAAAGAAATGAGTATTTATTCCAACATAAAGACTATGCTATCATTGTGAGCTTCACACTTCTTTTCAGCACATGCTTCCAATGTCTAATCTCTTGTTTTATTTCGACTACATATTTTTTTTGGATCGGTTAATTCCTCTTCTCTTAAATTGTATTCTACTATTGCAGATGAGAAGATTATTCCAATGTCTAATCTCTTGTTTTATTTCGACTACATTTTTTTTTTTTGGATCAGTTAATTCCTCTTCTCTTAAATTGTATTCTACTATTGCAGATGAGAAGATTAAAGATACAGAACCGAGGAGTCAGTAGTAATTTTCTACTTTTACAAAATTGTAAAACATTATTCGGTTTCATTGAATAGATAAAACAAATTCGAAGAGAGTCTAAGACAAACTTATATTGAGTTATATTGAGCAAATGAGGTACGAGACACCAAAAAGGTGAGGAGAGGAATGATCGAGGTTAAGCAGTGGGCGAAGAAAGAAAGACTAGTAAATAGAAATTTTGTTGGAGGAAGGACCGAATGGAGAGACACAACAGACGTCCGAGGGAGAGAGACCATCAAAAGAGGAAGATTAGCTAAGGGAGCAATACCTGTGTGACCTGTATTGTTAAATTAATATAAATATCTTCAACAATAAATAATAAGAAAAACTAAGATGGAAATCAGGTTTGGTTCATGCGGATCATCCGAAAACCTCTCCAGTCGATTGATTCATCATTATTTACCAACAAGATTGCACTGCGTTGTTCGGTTGAATTTTTCTTAAAAGCAGCTAGCAAATTTTGTAAATTTACTTGAATTACATTTGAGGGATTTTAAGTAATATAAACATCATAAACATAGATACTCACAATTTCCCAATATTTGCATTGCTCTCTCTCTCTCTCTCTCTCTCTTCAGCGGATGAGAAGAGAGAAGAAACGAGCACCATTCGGAGGAGGATAAAAATAAAGAGAAGAATAAAAACGAGACAACTTAAGCATTAAAAATTCTCATAAACATGAGAGTTTCTTAGACTACAGAAATTATTATAATAACCATATTCAAAATAATGCACCAAAAATAATTGTGATCTTTTAGCTGAAAAAATAACCATTATTCGCAGGTAATCATATGAAGTAAAAGCACACCGGAGATGTAATTGATTGAATACACAATTTGCAAGTCATAAATTTGTCACACCTCGGTCATCTTATAAATCTGACTTCTTGTTGAATGACTCCACAATTGATATGGGCGGTATGACAAGGCATAGGTATAGTATTTGCAGAGATGTAAGCGAGTTAACCCTACCAATACTACTACATTGCTTCATCGTACGAGGAAGCTGAACTCACATATAACATTACTCAAGAAAACGATAAAGGTGAGAATAATTCATCAGTTCTCAATGCATAATTTATGGAGACCCTTTAGCTCTTCTACATCTGCTTCTGATAAGAGGGTTGACAGCATTGCACAACTTCATAGTTGAACAGATTGAATCAAGAAAGTAGAAATCCTTAAAAGCCCAATCCTTCTTTCCAATTCATGATACCATTCAACTAAATAAAAGAAAATAATTCAGTACCTGGGAAGATCACACTATAATTTAGAAAGTAACATATAAAGGGAAGAACCCTCTACTCATAAAAATCTCAATTTTTTTATGCCGGCTTTCATCACAGCTGACAAATACATGACAATGACAGTTATAATAAAGGATGATTGCTCCTCCAGTGCCTTGTATTTTGTACCCAGCCAGGCGATTATGTCAAGCAGAACAAAGAAAAAACCCAGAAGCACAGAACTCAGAAAACTATCAGCAGCGTCATAATCACAACCTTTTGCCAAGGTCACCATTACTAGCAATGTGTCTGTACAACTGGACTGAGGATGACGAGAAAAGCTCCAGAAGATAGCCTTATTTCCAGGTTTATTGAAACAATAACAGACAACCTCACCCCGATGAGTTCTTTCTCGCTGCATAAATTCGATAAGCACCCAATCCTACAACTGCTACAGCAGCTCCAACTGTTTTCAAGGCAAACAAATAATTAAGACAACAGATAAGAGTCAACAACAATATAAAGAACAGCATACAGTTTTGAGGCTTTAGAAGATACAGTCGTCATTGATAATCCCTGGAACTGCAGGCACATATATATGCATGTATAAAGCATTAAGTAAATCCTCTTTAACATAAAGATGGATGGACAAATGAGAAGGGAGCATAATAGATTATGTTAATAGTCTTAATAGGAAAAGGAGTTCAAGAGTAGAGTTACATTGAAGAATAAGAAACTTGTGTCCTAGTAGTAACATCAGTTTGGTTCTTGTTGAGAACAAAGTAATCTGACGGAGAAACAGCTGCTAGTGTTTAACCAATTTCATTGTCTACTACTAATTCATCACATATGTCCTCGTATCCAGAACAGTTCCAATTTCACTGCAGAATATGTAAGCATCATCTTTCTGATGCACTTTGCCTGGAAATCAGTATCCTATAAAAGAAACTGTGGCAACTTTCCAACGTAAAATTACAAGAAGGCACAAATTATAGATAAAATGAGAGGATAATCAATGTTCAGAGGAGATGAAAAAATTGAAACTCTTAGGAACAGGCATAGAATTAACTTGGAAGGTAAACAGATAAACATGCGAATATCATGTGTTTGAGCAAGGCTAAAGTTCATTAACAATTTTTGGATAAGTGCTTAACCAAATAAAGTTGCTAAAATTTAAGTGATATGCCAAGTTTTGGTTAAGACAATGATGGTGAAACTGAGAAATGCACTATAAATAATGAAAACAGGATTCAGCATAGCTCCAATATCAAATACTGATAATATTTGGGGTACACTAAAATTGGTCATACTCAAAACATAGCTGGATAAGCTTTCCTATACATAAAAATATCTTCCCTAGAGTGATCAGGCTGTCAATGAGGGAGCCAGAGAGGTTCATATCCATGGATCTTATCCTTGCATGCAGAAAGGTTACTTATCTTTTACTCAAGCCCTTTATATGCCAGGTCATGAGAACCATCACAAAGCCACCTTAACATGGCACCAACATTGATTGGTACCATTTCTCCTAACACAAATTCCAACAAAGCATTTTGTCACCAATTCTTATAATTCTCACACATTTACTAGATATTCAATTACTGACTTAATTTCCTGAAACAGATTAGGTGAACTATCCTTCTAAACAAATATCATCAATCCTAATACCTCTATCGAAATATTCCAATGCTCAAGTCAGATATTCTAACCCTATGGCATTGTAAGATACCCTGATTAGTTTCTTCATACCCTTGTTCTACAAAGCATCCAAGTTAAAAATATGCCATTCAAATTTATGTCCCACATACACTAGGTGAGAATCCAAATTTATGTCTAATCCAAAATGTTCAACACTAATTATCAACTACTTGACTCTTTTTTTCCTTGGGTATGAAGTGCCTACGACAAAGAAGATCTATATACAGCAATAGAGAAAAAGAAATTTTCATTTGGCGTAGGTCAATAAAAGAAAAATTTCCAACATTAAACTTTACAAGAGCATTACAAGAAAAAGTTTGGAATCATTATTTAGAAAACAAGAAGGAACATGCAACTACTTCAAACAGAGAACCAGAACTGTCATCAATCAATAGTTCTAGCAGGGCATGTGTTACTTGAATTAAATAAAATGCAAAAGAGCATGAAGAGGCTTAATACCACAGGAGTTGAAAAGAAATCCTGAAAATACAGTTATTGAAGAGTTTCAGGTAGTACCTGAAACAAACGTAAGAGAACGATTAAGAAGACGTTGGTATTGCTTGCGGCTTTTGCCAGCTTCTGTTTCAGGAATGCTGAGATGGGGTTGTTGTGCAGCACTGACTATCCGACGAAATACATCATTGTGATCTCTTAACTTCATGCTGATGGGTATAGGTGTCTCAATCCCCATATCCTGGCTTACCTGAAGGGGCAATAATAGAAAATTAGGGACATTAGTTGTAGTAAGCATATCACAAAAAAAAAAACCAATTACAGAATGGGATTAGGGAAACAATCAATGATAAACATTGACTGATGTGCTATATATATATAAAGATTCATCACAAAATGATAAAACTTAAAACCTGTATAAATATTCAGAAATAACTTTACAGCCGGGCAATGCTAGCTAATGATACTAAGATTTGTTCCATAACGGCTCAAATATGCTAAGCAGTACTACCAGAATAACCTTGTAATTGAATACTTTAAATCCTAGTTAATAGATTAAATTGAATAATACAAAGCAGTGTCAATTGATAAAACATATCGAGAAAGTACTCTTGTTGAATCTTGTACAGCCAAGGGATATGGGTCAAGGTCATCCTTAGCAGAAATAATAAGGCATGGAACTTCAAAGCCAGTGTTTTCCCCATGAGAAGCAACTTGCACAAGCAACTCCTTTGTCCTCTTCCATGATTCTTCATTAGAACTACAAAAAAGACAAGGATGTTCACCTGTACTGCTACAAATTATAAACCAAAACAGTACAGTCACATGAAGAATTTAGGATAAATATGTAAAACCAAGAGTCATTCTAACAACCTCGCTGAAAGATGAACAAACAAATTCGCTGAGGGAGCAGGAACTAATTCAAAATCCAAATGGTCATTCTAGAAGAAGACTAGTAATATATTTGTTTTTATTCATTTTATTTCTACAACTATCAAAACCAAAACAAACATATTCACGATAATTAGAAAAATAAACAGTAGCAAAACAAATGTTGATACATTATGTAAAAAAGAAAATATGAGTAAATAGAAGTAAGATGAGCATAAATTTAGATTTTAGAACAAACTGAATTGTTTAGTATGGTGCATGATGATTAATCTAATAAAAGGGAAATAAAGTCATAATCAAAATGAAACCCTTGAAATCAGTCATGTAGTATGTCAATCAAACAAACAACAAAAGTTTCAAAATATGTAAGGAATCAAGGTAACTTAATGGATAGTATCTTATAAATTTCAGTGAAAGACTAAAGTGCTCCTCCTATGGTTTGGGCCAAACATTCGAAGGAAAAAAAATGGATTTGGGGGGAACTGAATTTGTACGGTAAGGTGCAAGATGATTATTCAAGGATAAAACAAATCCACAATCGATCGATCCATTTAAAAATCAGTCATGTACCAATCCAATCAAAAAAGAAAAGAAATAATAATAAAATATGTAAAGAATGGAGGTAAATTTATGGATATTATCTTCTTAAATTTTTACAATGCAAGTGTGAAAGACTAAATTGCTCCTATGGTATGGATCAACATATGAAAGAAAAAGTAGTATCTTAACCATCCACATAGCTAGACCACAATGCGGAATGCTGACCTTGTTGCCGACCACTTTCATGATTCTAATTTCCTGTTCATAACAATTTTGTGGTCCTAGTAAGAAATTACTAAGGATTAAAAGAATAACGTTACAAGAAAGTAAAAAAAATGTTAAAAACTTGCATCTGATTCCAAAAGTAGATGTAGTAGATAGAAGATGATATTTTCTTCCAAAGGATTTCCCCAATGGCTTAGTTACCAATTGATGCAATTTGGAAACTGCAGAATATAATATATGAAGCAAAAGGCAATTGAAAATGTAAGTCAAGTTAGGAAGAAATAAAAAAAATTGAAAGGAATGTTTATACAATTAAAGAAAAAAAGATAACTCATCCAGCCCATGGATTGTCATGCCAACTGGGACATGTCTGCCTGCGCCAATAGTAACCTTGCCAAAATGGTATCAGCATCTGCCATATCAACTTTATGGTATACTGACATTTTTACCCAAATTACTGCAGCATCCAATCTGATTAAATCACAACTCTATAGAAGTAGAAATCTGAATGACAACACCGAAAGATTATAGACACTATGAACTAACTAGCATGACATTACAAAAGCTATAAACTCCACTTATCTAATCCCTTTTAATTAAATTCCATCAGGCAAACCAGAGTATATAGGACTATATGAATTGATCCCACACATCCAATCTGTGAGAGATCGGTCTCCTGGAAAAACTCAAGGGTGTTTGTGCTAGTCATATGTGCCCTGCAAGCCAATCACATGAGTGATGGCACTTGTGACTTGATATGCACTTTTTCTCTTTACGTATTATTAGGCGTTTTATCACTTTATCTTGCGTGTTGCATATATTGTGATGTCCTTGGATCTGTGCAATGGGAATCGAATCGTGATGAGATCACGATAATGAGACTGATTCACCTTTAAACACAGAGCCTAAATTATCCTGGTCATAGCTTACTCGAGAAGGACATCGAGATAACCGGATAGACAGGTATGCTGTATACCCATCCATATGATGGAGGTGGCTGGTCTCATAGCTACTCGTATGGGGACACTAAGGGTACAGTGCAGGTGCTCATTGGGGAATGAGTTCACTGATTGATCCGCCTATGGAATGCTGAATGGTTATTGATACCTCACATTAGACAGCGATTCCGTAGTCCCAGTAGTGTATCTGGTCCTTAGACTTGAGGCACCAAGGATGTCCTATATGAGTACTTCACTCTTTGATACCGGACTTATAGGTTTTGAAAGTTTCAGATCTAGTACAGCCGGTTATTGGGAGTGGTAGCCAACCTTACGAGAGCTATTGAGTATCAATAGAGGATCATCCGCTCTCGATATCATGAGAGGAATATCCCATGTATTCTTGCTCGAACAAATTCTTGGCTAAGGTTATTTGGATTGAGAGAGAAAGTGTTCTCCGGGAGAATCCGACAAGAGCAAGACTCGAGAAGAGACCGCATGGGCCTGACAGCACCATGCCCGGTGTAGAGTCTCTGGGATATTAGATGGATGAGGGACTATAGATACATGGTAACTAAGGACAGATAGGTCCAAATGATTGGATTTCCCTGTATCGTCTGGGGGCTACGACGTAGTGGCCTAGTACGTCCACAGTCGATGAGTTGGGTGAATTATTATAGAGATAATAATTCACTAAGTCAGAAGGAGTTCTGACAAGTATGACTCACGGCCAACTCGATATTAGGCCTAGAGAGTCACACACATATGATAGGTGTTGCGACGAGTAGAGGTTCGGATATGAGATATCCGCTGGAGCCCCTAACTTATTGGATATCCATTAAGCCCCAGATTATTGGATCCTCAGATGAGATCCAATAATTGCTAATAAGAGATTATTGGATAGAGACCCACTAATCTAAGAGGCTTGGGTAATTGGATGGAGATCCAATACCCAACAGGGCAAGATCTATTAGGGTTTACAGGGGGCCTCTATAAATAGGAGGGAACCAAAACTCTATAGGCTGAGGGTTTCTTTTGGCAACCACCTTCTGTTCTCCTCTCCCCAGAGAGGTGCATCGTCACAGTCCCTGCCGTGTGGATACCGCTAGAGAGGAGGACGTTTAACCTCCTTTATCCTTCCTATAGATCTGCAGGGATTCAGGGATATATGATCTCCCTAGGTATTTTCTTTTATACATGCAGTTTTCCCGGATTTGTTTTGACGCACCGATCTTCGCACGACGACGGAAACTTTCTACGGGAAATTTGGGTGATTTATTTTCTGTTCTTCCGTTGCGCATGAGATGTCGCCCCCAAGAAGGATTTCCCAATAGTGGTATCAAAGTCAGGTTGTTCGTGCGAAAATCAGATCTGAAACTGCGTGTGTTGTGATCTAGAACAAATCTTGTCGTCAAAATCGTTGACGCAAAAGGCGAGGAAGGGCAGCAACTGTTGCTGCCCTTACTGCGCTCGTAGAGTGGTTACGACCAAGGCTGCTTGCAGCCATGGCTGTGTACACGACGACAGCCGACAACAGGTGGCTTGTGTACAAGCGGTAGCTAGCCGGCGGGCTGCGGGCCGTAAGCAGGCAGCACCGACAGGCTGCCTGCGCTGGCGGCCTGCGGCATGCCTGTAAGGGGCAGCCAGCACCCGCTTGCTCGCCCGGGCAGCGCCAGCCTACTACGGGCGCTGCGAGCGTTGCGGAGGGGCAACACCTGCGGGAGCTGCCCGTGGGTGGCGCTTGCGCGAGCGGCACCCACCCGCGGCAGGGGCAACGCCTACGGGCGCTGCACCCGCCTGCTGCGGCCGAGCCGCCCGCGATGCCACCGCCGGCAAGGTGGCGGCGGCCGCATCGTAGCACAGCGATAGCAAGCAGCAGAAGAGAGATTTTGGTTTTCTGGGCAAAAGACATTTTTGCCCCTGAGAATTTACGAAATTCCAGTTTTATCCCCTTTGGTCAAATGACCAAATTGCCCCTCGGAATTTCAGAAATTTCAGTTTTGTCCTTTTGGCCGAATGACCAAAATACCCTTGGAAATTTAGAAAATTCCCTTTATGTCCCTTATTTAAAAAATATATGTTAATTAAATAGTTTAATTAACTTTTTTTTTTATCTAATAGTCCTATAAAATAATATATACATGTGATGTATGATGTAGACAGATGATCATGGACCTGTGATGTGATGTGTGTACATATGATTATTATTATTGGGGCCTGCGAGCCTCTATGTTTTTCGTTTATTGAGGGCCTGCGTGCCTGTAATTATGTTGTAATTACATGAGGAGGCGCAGCGATAGCAGGACCCAAGAGGCCGAGACGGACGATCCGACGCATGGAGATGCGTTGAGATACCGACGGAACCGACGAAGCGAGAAGGACGATCATAGGGCATGGAGATGCGCCTAAGCACACATAGATCTTGATGTGAATGATTGGGCCCACTGGCTCGGGCTTGATCACATTAGGATGTGGTCCATGATCATCTGGTGTGATTGCTCATGTGATGTGTGATTGGTTATACACCTACTAGATATATATATATATATATATATATATATATATATATATATATATATATATATATTTGCATGCGATGTAAATATATATATTAAATATGTATGTGTGTGACACATTATGTTAAGTCAAATAAACATAACTAGTTTTTTTAATATTATTATAATAGCACATATGTTTAACAAATCTACAGATCTGAAAGTCCCTTTTTTGTTTTGCTATTGTTGAGTTGTCAATTAGATATAAGTCTGTTTCCATGAAATACTATACTACTAGAACCACAAATGATATTTTCTTCAGAGAACATCAGAAAAAAAAGTGATTCTATGCTAGTGCTAACTCAACCAAGGACTAATTGCGGCCTATATAGATCAATATTGGCTGTCATTTATATATTTTTACTATAATGCCAGGTTGTACAAGTCAGTATCCCAAATGGTATATGAGAGTTAAATACCCTGTTAGAGATTTTGCAAAAGTATGTGCTTCTGAAATGATTAGAGCTAACAGTTAAGTCTCACAAACTGGGTTGTTTACCAATTATCCTTCCACACCAACAATAATTCTCAATACCTACCCATGCATCTATGAATAAAACACATTAAACTCTTTAATAGTACTATTTTAGGATGAAACATACTTTAGTTTAAAATTTGCATCATTTGATGTTTCTAAGCTATACTATAAACTTATTGTCCATTATGTTTCACAACACTAAATGTAAGTTCATATTGTTCTTCAGTTATCCTTGTTTGTTCTACTATCTAAATTTAACTCCTTGGATGATTGGATATTGATATGTAACAGATTCTCATGTTTGTGTGCATATAACACTAACTAGGAAATAACTAAGGTTGAACATTCACTCAAAATTTTACTTTCACATCCTATAAAAAATCTTAATAAAAACAGAATGTGAGATAAAAAATTATCACAACAAAACATTATTTATTTATTACAAATAATTATGATAACATTTATTGAATAACAAATATTTAACCATATCATACAAAAATATTACTATGATAAATTACTATTTCATATGTAATACATAAGACTTAATTTATAGCAACATGTCCCAGTGTGGCCCCCGTAAGACTATATTTATAGCAACATGTCCCGATATGACCCCAACACTTATCATTATGCAGAGAAAGTGTAGAGTAGTGCATAGGCTAACAAAAAAAAATGTTCATTTAGAAAGCAAAACGATGGAATTCGAGATTAATTCTAAATCTTCTGACATTCTTTACAATACTGTCCCTAGTTTCCTATAAAAGCTTCTCACTATGCTTCTCTTTCCTCTTCCAATATCCTGTCTTCATTGGCTTACACTGATGGATGGCGACCAGTGGTAGAAAATAAATGGAATGGCTATGCAATAGTATTAAGGCCTAATGCCTTCTCTATTTTCAGGGTGTTCTTTTCTTTGTAATTGTTGAATTAGTTACAATTGTGACCAAAATCAACTAACATTAACTGAGTTTTCTTGATTCAAATGAATTCCGACCCATTTCTAACTATAAGGCCAAAAACTGACCAAAAACTGGGTTAACAATGCCGAAGCCAATCAAACATATTGTACGATAATTGACTGATATGGTAAACTATGTTCCTATTATCATACATCTTTTCCTTGTCAATTTACCACCATCATGTCAAGGTTTTGTGGCACATTTTCATTCTTAATGTATTAAAATTTGATGGGCTTTCCTATTTTGATACGCTCTTAGTATAAGAATGCTCATGAAGAAATGAAACTAATAGCAACTAGATAGAAGTATTTCATTCATTGTTTCTTAAATCCACCAAAACGAACCTAATTGATTATACATTAAGTAGCATGATTAATTAAAAAAAAAGAATCTACTTCATTTTTCCTGTTCCATCCACTATTGTAAGATCACACTCAAGAAAGAAGTGAAACTGATAGTAATTAATAAAGGCATTTAATATCTTGCCCCTCAAATCGACCAACCCAATAGATTACGTATTAAGTAGCATGTTTGATAAAAAAGAATCTACTTTTATATTCCAAATGTGTATTTATAACTGTGGGCCAGACATGATGTTAATGCCTTTATGATTAGATTACCCTTTAGAGACCTAAGGGAATTGTATTCAAGTAATAGAAATAGCTTCTCTGCTTGCAAGGATAACAGTACATGTACTGACCACCCTTGGGGATTCAAGCAATAGAAATAGCTTCTATGGATACAAGGATAGGGCTACATGTATTGATCATACTGTCACGGACAAATTGTAAATGGCTTGTTCGATGTAATGCTTATGCATGTCCGTGTCTTTTCGGTTTGTTCTAACTTTGCAAAGAATGTAAAGGGCTGGCCAAAGGCTAAACAGCCCCATTTGAATGAGTTTGGTGGCCGTTTCAGGCTTGTACATAATGATGGTGTCATGTGGACACTTGTACTAGATTTCGGTCTGTAGTGGATCAATTTTGTACCTTTGTTGTGCAACCGTTCTGAGCTTGTGATGTATATGGTTGGAATTTGCATTGGCTCTAAAGTATTTGCTGAAAGGGTGGCTTATGGATCCCATGTGAAGCGCTTTCTCTGTCCCGTCTTCTCTTTTGCAAGTCCTAAAGGATTGTAGGAGGCTTCGGGGAGGCTGACCTTTGCGGACTAACACGCAATAGTGCCGCACGGCTTAGGCAAAACCAGCTAAGTCCGTGACAGATGGTATTAGAGCGGGACAAGCCCACTTAGAAATACTTAGCATGCAAACGTGGGGGACCTAGCAGGGCTGCGTTGAGGGCAGCCAACATACGCGACCATTTGGGAAACGGACATGGAGTTGTAAGGGAAGGAATCGCTCAGAGGAGCGGGCATCCGAGAATGGCATTCAGAAGAATGGCCAACCCTTCGCGCAAAGAGGCACCATGAGGACAAACAAGCTGAGAAGAATTGCGTAGCACACAAAAGCTGGGATGGCTGAGTTTGAGCAGTGGCTTGACGTTGGCACCCAAACTTGACGATGCTCGAGGCAAGCGGTGTGCTTGGCAAAGGATGAGACCGTGCAAGGTAGAGGGGATTGTTCAACGATCGAAAGAGTTGTGCAAAGCTCACAGAGATGAGGGGAGTTGCAAAATCAAGAAATTCGATACTCATGTAAGGACTTACATGCGGACGATGGACTATCCGTGGCCATCCCAAGGCGGCCGAAGGTCGGCGCCATGGAGCATTGAAACTTTCTCTTCGGCATGTGCAGGATACTTTCGTAAGAGGCTGAAATGTGCAGCAGGTTCAGCATGTTGCTAGACCCAGAGGGGTGCAGTGAGAGCTGTATTGGCGAAGAGTCGTAATCTAGCAGGTGCGTTTGCGGAGGCAAAACAGTGCACGGTTTGTTCAACAAAGGCAGAGTGGTCCAAGGGGATGGTGGTCTCCAAACCTTCCTGAGGGAAGGAGACGAAGAGGGAAGTTGCTCCAACGGGATAGATATCCAGGAGGGATAAGTCCCGGTTCTCCAGAGGGAGAATCATGTGCAATGAACTGCACCGGTTGAGGAGTACCTCAAGACAAAGCTCGATGGATCGAGCGAGCAACGAGGAGTCGTTGCATGATCTCGCAAGTGGCAATGCGTTGGTGGACGCATAGCGAGATCAAGTGGGGGAGCGACCCAAGGTAACACAAAGTGAAGGCACACTTGGAGTCGATAGGGAGATCGGACTCAATAGAGGGCTGACCCGTGGAATGGTGGGCGTGAGGGCCACCATTAACGCAATGCAAATCGAGAAGCGGAGCAACTTGGGGGTAACTTAGTGGTGTACCCAAGCCGCATGAAAAGAGTTGACATAGAAGATAGAATATGGAGCGAAGGCTTGGAGCTTTCCTTAGACAGAGGTCAAGGGCATGGACTCTTGCAGAGACAAGAGTAGGATCATGTCGTTCCATGGGTTCTTTATTCTGATGGTGCAGACTCATCTTGCATGGTGCCAAAGACGAAGGGAGCTTCAAGGCACATACACTTGATCTTGGTGAAGCATTTGACGGAGGAACTAAGGCGACGCAGCTTGCAAAGGCGAAGTTGCTATTAGAAAGCCTTGGCACGGGGCAAGAGGATGCAGAGATAGATACTCTTGAAGAATATACCACAATGTTGCTATTCGAGTTGCCAGGAGGAAAGCAGTGGGCAGCGGAGATTGTGCTGGTAGGGGCAAAGTCCCAGGATCCAGACAATGGTGCACCAATTTCAGCAAAGTCAGGGGACTTCAGAGGAGCTACTAGGCGATGGACTGTCCTAGAGCTATGCTTCGTCCGAGTATGACCCGAAAGCGAGTGGACGAAGGTCGATTGCCAAAGGAGCGAACAGAATCGAAGGTGGCAGAAGCCCTGCGATGTGTTGGCGGAGTCCACACATAGAGAGATCGCAATTCAAGTTCATATCACAAGGATCAGAATGCAAAGTGATGTCACCAGGAGGCGACATGATGCAACGGATCGTAGTGGAATGGTTCGTGGCAAGGCGACACACACAGTGAGTCCCATGGGGGGACTGGATCATGCAGAAGTATGATCAGGAGCGCGACTGGGAGCTCCACTTCGGTGAACAACACAACAGCAAGAAGTGCTATGGATTCAAGCAGTAAATGCCATGGTACCGCAGAGGCGGGTCTTCCGTGTGTGCATCGAATGCTGCATTGAATGGAAGCCTTGGGCATCAGCTTATGGGGGGCTGTGCACTATCGAGGAAGAAGTTCAGATGCAAGTACCAGTGAGTCCCATGGGAGGACTGGATCATACAGAGGTATGATCGAAGCGGCTGAAGAGTTGGGATCGCTTGAGCTCACATTCGCTTAAGGAGCCGGCAAATCGAGGACAAGGCCGAGTAAGCTTAACGTTGCGACCAATGAAGCTAAGGAGAACGAAGCGATACTGAAGCCTCGCAACATGATGGCGGAGGCCATACATGGGAGTTGCAATCTGTCTTTCCATCGACCAAGAGGAACTGCTCAGAGAACACAGAGGTGTTGAAGCAGGTGGTCGAAAAAGGGCGCAGAAGCAATGACGAGTCCAGAGGGACTTAGCTACCCAAAACCAAGCATCGATTAGAATGAAGGTGGACTCAAAGGAGTGCCGCAGTGTCACGAACGGTCGTCGCACACCCGCAGCAACTTCGTTCAACGTTCCGTTCGTCGCTTGCCCATGCTTGTACATACCCTTGGCGGACTGTTTTGCCATGTTTTGGTGTGTTTTTCCTTGTAAAACTACAGAAAACAGCAGTGCAGCGCAGCGAAACGATCGCTCTCGCATCGCCCCGAAATCCAAAAACAGCTCCGTTTTGCAGTGTATTGCTGGCTGATTTCTGCAGCCGCGCCATGGAAATTTTTGTCACCATCTCACCCTTGGAACCACCCGGGTGGCACATGGTGGATGGGGCTTCGGTATGTTGTCGGGCGTTGAACATTTTCACAAGTTTGCACGTCACTTGGCGGAAACTTGCCTCGCGCCCGGCGACTTGGGAGTAGTTGTTTGCGGACTTGCATTTGTGCTTTCATTCACCCCTCTAAAGTCCTTGTTTTCCTCCTCTCTTTCTCTACTTTCTTGCACGCCAAGTGCTCGCTCAATTGCTTGTAAAGCTTCCCTCTTCGCGAGACGTCGGGACTTGTCGCCGCTCGTTCCAACAACTAATCAACTTCTCTTTTTACAGTCCTACGGGACTCTTGACGAGGTCTGCGATTCGGTGACCCTTTGCGGACGCGTATGTCGCAAAGGCGCCTCAAGACTTAGGCAATCAAGCTAAGTCCGATCGAAGTGGGGTATGGCGATTCTTGACTTAGGCAAATTTCACTAAGTCGGTGGCTTGCATGAGCGAGGGTGCCTCACCACTTAGGCAATTCTTGCTAAGTGCGTGACATTGTGGTATCGAGCAGGCAAGCAATTTGAGCAAGCGGCGAAGAAACTTCGCAATCTCACCATGGCGAAACAACGTGGTGAATCAAGCAAGATGGGGCAAGCCGGAATGTTGCCCCAGCGCCGCAGAGGGTGCGTGTGCAAACTCGCTTCGCTCGCTGCAGGAGCCGTTCGTGAGAGCGAGGCAAGTGAGCATGAGGAGCGAGAAGTGGGCTACTCTCCACAGCGGAGGAGGCGCAATCTGGGCGCCAACCGAAAGAAAGACCCGTAGAGAGAGGGTCACGCGGTGGAAACCGCTTGGATGTTCTTGAAGCGAGCTTGGATGAACTCTACCAAGGCAAAATAGGCTTCTTGGCGTAGAGAGCTCGAAGAAGAAGTGAATCCAGGATCGACAAGGTTGAAGCCTTAGTCGACCGACCGTTGTCGGATGACCACAAAGGACTCCGTGCAACACTTGCGAGGAAATGGTGACGGAACTCACTTCCAAAGTGGCAATGCTCACAAGGCGTTGAATGCGGGCGGAGGCAACACCGCGTTGCGCGCCAACACAAAGCCAGGGCACCGACCCACACTTTGTTATGGGGTGCTAGGGATGCGAAGGAGCTTGAGAATTTCTGTTTGATATGGAGCAGTATTTTCGAGCCACGAGGCCGGACTCACGAGGACACCAAAGTTTCGATAGCGACAATGGATCTCGACGGTGATGCAAAGCTTTGGTGGAGAACCCGTTGGGAAGAGATTCAGCAAGGTCGGTGTCGAGTGGACACATGGGACGACTTGAAGCGGGAGTTGAGAACTCAATTCCTACCCGAGAACACGGAGTTCGTCGCAAGAGAGGAAGTTGAGGCAACTCCATCAAACGACTTCATTCGGGACTATGTGAAGCAATTTTCGCTCTAATGTTGGACATTCAAGATATGCGAAAAGATAAGTGATTCAGCTTTCTTGATGGCCTGAAGCCATGGGCTCAGCAGAACTTCATCGACGGAATGTCAGCGATTTGGCGGAGCAATTGCAGCGCAGAAAGGCTTACCGACTTTGCTTCTTGAGAGGACCCGAGGAAGAAGAAGCAATCCACGGAAATCACCAACCAAGGCACCCTCCTAGGAGCGAACCTAGGGGTGACCAAAAGAAGAAGGGTTTCCATAAGGGGCCGAACTCAAACGGCAGGACCTCAAAACCTTGGAAATGTTTCTTGTGTGGAGGACCACACGGTGTATGGGACTCGCCCGCAAAACAGGCACTCAATACCTTGTCTTATGCGCTTCCATCAAAACTCCTAAGCCGACAAGGGCAAGGCAACCGCCCTCGATTCGAGTAGCTCGAATGAGGCGCGCGATGAAAAGTCGCAAGGACCCGAATGGGTGCGATCGCGTTCTTTGAATGCCTTGCGGGGTCAAGTGGGGAGAAACGAAGCCAAAGCAACAAAAGCAGGAGCGGTGAGTTGATGTGCGTAAACATTAGACTGATGGCCAAACCACCCGAGCAATGGTGGACGAGTGCTACCCACAACTTCATCGCCGGCCAGTGAAGCAAAGCGGCTTAGGTTAATCTTAGAGAAGAACCCAAGTCGGATGAAAAGCGGTTAACTTTCGGAGGCTAAGCGAATCTACGGGTTAGCAAAGGAGTCTCCATCAAGATCGGATCATAGAGTGGGCACACAAACATGATGGCAAAGGTGCCCTTGGATGACTTTCAGTGATTCTTGGAATGGAGTTCATGCATCGCAATGAAGTTGGTGCCGATGCCGTTCCTAGACTCCATTTGTCTAATGGGAAGTGACAACCCCTGTGTGGTTTCGTCACTCGAAGAGGAACCAGGATCCCAGCGACTATCGGCGTTGCAATCGAAGAAGGGCATACGCAAAGGAGAGTTAACCTTGTGGCTGCGATGAAGCTTGAAGCACTCGATGGGAGGCCCGTAGAGAACTTCTTGTGGTGGCAAATGTCCGAAGGAGTTCAAGATGTTATGCCACTGAGTTGCGAAAATTCGCCTCCACGTGAGGCGTGGATCATCTTATTGAGTGGAACCAGGAGTGAAGCCTCCGCCGAGACCACCATACGCATGCCCCTCACGAGTTGGCAGAACTCGAAAGCGATTAGATGAAGCGCTAAGCGGTGGTCTCGTTAAGTAGTTCAAAGCACCATTCGAGCTCGGTTCTCTTCGGAAGAAACAAGATGGGAGTCTCCGACTACGCGTCGATTATCGAGCCCCGAACAAGGTATTTGTGAAGAACAAATATCCCATCCCTCTTATTGCGGACTTGTTCGATCAACTAGGCAAAGCAATGTATTTCTCGAAACTCGACCTTCTGGTCGAGGTATTGCAGTGCGGATTCTTTGAAGGTGACGGCGAAGCGACTACTACTGTGTGACGTGTATGGAGCGTTTGAGTTCTTGGTGATGCCTTCGGCTTAACCAATGCTCCGACCACATTCTGTACTCTTATGAACCAACTATTCAAGGAGTATCTGGATAAGTTTGTGGTTGTCTACTTGGACGATATCGTCGTCTACAAACCGAACACTTGAGAGCACATCGAACACCTCGAACAATCTTCAAAGTTCTCAGGGGAGAATTCATTGTTCGTCAAAAAGAGAGAAGTGCTACTTTGCTCGAAAGAGATCTTATTCTTGGGGCATCGGATCGGCGGCGGTTCCATTCGGATGGATAAAGCAAAGGTGCAAGCAGGATTGTGGGTAGCAAACTCAAAGAAGGTGCTGGCCGAGATCCTTCCTTAGGTTTGTGAACTACTATCGGCGCTTACATCTTGGGGTATTCAAGCGTGCGACTCACCAACATGATTCTTTGAAAAAAGAGCACCTTGGAGATGGTCCGACAAATGTGAGGCGGCATTCCAAGACCTAAAGGCTGCCATTCGGAAGAACCGATTGCTCAAATTGCGGACTATATGGAAGCCCTTGAAGTCCATACTGATGCTTTGAGACTTCGCTTATCGGGGAGTACTTATGCAGAGGGCCATCGGTGGCCTATGAAAGCGAAAACTCAACGAGACCGAGAAGCGGCGGTATCACAAGTATGCAGAAGGAGATAGCGGTGATCCACGCTTGCGAGTGTGGCGACACTACCTTCTCGGATCGCGATTTATCGAGGACCAGACAACATCGCTTTGAGTTACTTCGGACTCAAAAGAAACTCTCCCAAAGCAAGCACGATGGCAGGACTTCTGGCGGAATTTGACATGGCAATGGAGTACAAGCCGGAAGAGCAAATGTAAAGTGATGCCTTGAGTCGAAAAGTGGAGGCCGTGAATGCGATGCAACTAGAGGGCGAGAGGCCAAACAAGTCGATTGCAATCCAACTTCCTTTCTCGAATCGAGGATGGGGTGTAGTGATCCCTGCAAAGATGCAATTAATCCAAGAAGGCAAGGCCACGACGATTTTGGGTCCAGGAGGGACTCGTCTACACCAAAGGAATAGAGTTTATGTTCCTCGGGCGGATAATCTGAGGCATGAACTTTTGAAGGAGTGTCATGATTCCCTTTGGGCAGGACATCCGGGTATTCATCGAACATTGTGTCACGGACAAAATTGTAAACGGCTTGTTCGGTGTAATGCTTGTGCTTGTCCGTGTCCCTTTTGGTTGGTTGTCACTTGTAAAGCTTGTAAAGGGCTTGCCAAAGGCAAAATGCCCTATTTGAGTGAGTTTGTGACCATTGTAGGCTTGTACATAAAGTGCTGCGTCGAGGAATACTTGTAATAGAATTCGGTCTGTAGTGGACCAAATCTATACCTTTGTTGTGCAACTGTTCTGAGCTTGTGATATCCATTGTTGGAATTTGCAGTGGCTATATAGTGTTTGCTAAAAGAGTGGCTTGTGGATCCCGTGGGAAGCGCTTTCTCTGTCCCGTCTTCTCTTTTGCGAGTCCTAAGGGACTATAGGAGATTTCGGTAGGCTTACCTTTCGGTGATACGCATTGGTGCCGCACGGCTTAGCAAAACCAGCTAAGTCCGTGGCGGTTGGTATCGAGCGGGACAAGCTTATTTAGAAACACTTAGCATGCAAACGTGGGACCTTGTCGGGCACCACGAGGACAACAAGCTAAGAAGAATTACGGAGCGGACAAAGGTGGGGATGGCTGAGTTCGGAGGTGGCTCGACATTGACACTCCAAACTTGAGCTTGGCGGTGCTTGCTCGAGACAAGCGGGTGCTTGGCAGGATGAGACCGCAAGTGATTGCGGTGGGTTGCTCGATGATCGAAAGAGTTGTGCAAAGCTCACGAGAGGTGAGAAAGTTGCAAACTCAAGGAATTCGATACTCACGCAAGGTCTTGCGTGCGGACGATGGATCGTCATGGTAAGCGTGGCCATCCCAAGCTACCAAGGTCCGTGGTATCGTTGGAGCATGAAACTTTCTCTTGGCATGCGCAGGATACTTTCGTAAGACGCTAATTTGTGCAGCAGAGGTTCAGCATGTTGCTGAACCTAGAAGTGCGTCATGAATTGTGTATTGGTGAAGTGTCACAATCTAGTAAGTGCATTTGCAATGGCACCGTAGAGCACTGATTTGTTCGGCGGTGCAGAGAAGTAGTCCAAGGGATAGTGGTCCAAAACTTCCGAGAGGAAGGATGCGAAAGAGAGATGTTGCTCAACGAGGCGGATATCCATGAGGATAAGTCCCGCTCTCTAGAATGTGAATGGTGCACGAAGCGCGAGGAGTACCTCAAGATGAGCTCGATGGATCGAGTGAGCGGTGAGAGTCATCGCATCGCATGATCTCATGAATGGCAATGCGTTGGTGGACGCGTAGTGAGATCAAGTGGGGAGCAACCCAGGGCAACACAAAGTGAAGGCACACTAAGAGCCGACGGTGAGTTCGGACTAAACGGAGAGGTGAGGGCCACCATTAGTGGAATGCTAACGAGTGGGCGTGAGGGCCACCATTAATCAATGCTAATCGAGGAAGCGAGCAACTTGGGGAAAACTTGGTGAAGTACCCAAATCGCGTGAAGGGAGTTGGTTTGAAGGCGGAACATGGAGGCGGAGGCTTGGTGCTTTCCTTACACGAGGTCGAGGACATGGACTCTTGCCGAGGCAAGAAGGTGGATCATGTCGTTCCATTGGTTTCGTATTGGATGGAGCAAACTCATCTTGCATGGTGCAAAGACGAAGGAGCTTTGAGGCACATGCACCTTATCTCGATGATGCATTTGGTGGAGATTCTAAAGCGACGCAGACGAGGCAAAGTTGGTGTCAAAAAAGGAACGTGCAAAGTTGCAGAGCCTTGCGGGGGGAGAGATGCGATGACGGCTACTCTTGAAGAATATGCCATGATGTTGCTATTCAAGTTGCCGATATTAAAGCGGTAAGCAAGCGGAGATCAGGTCTTTGGTGAGGCAGAGTCCCGTGATCGCAACAATGGTGTATCTATTTTTGAAAGTCGAGGAGACTTGAGGAGCGCTAAGGGCGATGGATTGTCTAGGCTAGCTGGAGCCGTCAGAAAGTGTGACCACGAGGTGGACGGTTCGATTGCCAAAGCGAAGCGAACGAAGGCCGCGAAGGCCTGGCGATGTGAATTGGCCACCATGCAGCAAGATGGTTAGGAGACACGCGTGGAATATCGCAGCCGAGTTCATACCAGGATCGGAATGCAAGTGAGGCGACACGATGCGAGGAGATCGTGGTGGAATGGTTCGTGGCAAGGCGACACTGCAGTGCATCCGTGAGGACGAGAGGTCATCTGGAAATATGGCGGGGCGCGACAAGGAGCTCAAGTTGGTGAACAACACGGCGGTAAGAAGAGCTATGGATTCAAGCGGTGAATGCCATGGTACATGAACGGGTCTTCCGTAATGCACCGAATGTTGCATTGAATGGAGCCTTGGCTGGACTTATGGGGTTGTGCCCTGTCGAGGAAGAAGTTAGCCAGATCGATGCAGTGAGTCCCATGTAGAGGATTGGATCATCAGAGGTATGATCGAGCGAAGAAGTGGAACTGGACTTGAGCTCAGTTTAAAGCAAAGGGCCGCATGAGTCGGAGGACAAGGCCGTGTAGAGCGAAGAACAGATACGATGAAGCTAAGGACGAGTGATGGTGCAAATGCAACATGGTGGCGGTGGCCATCATGGGAGTTCGTGACTGTATTTAGAGTGGAATCGACAGCTCAGGAGTTCGAAGTAAGCAGGAGTGTTAGGCGCAAGGTCGGAGGACAAGGGCGAAGTGGAACGATATGCGAGTATCCAAGAGGGACTTAAGGAGGCTAACCCGAATCGATGAGTCGGTGGCCATACATGGAGAATTGGTGATTTCCATCGACTGCTTAATCGCTCGAGAAGTGTGAGGTAATTGGTGGAGAACATCCGATGTCCAAGCGAAGAGAGGGGGAGGTTTTGCAACCACCTTCTGTTCTCCTCTACCCAAGATCAATCGCCTGCAGATTGAATGACGAACAGGAGAGTAGTGCCATTGGCGTCGCAATGCTATGGATCTCCTGGGAGGCTAGGACTACCAGAGAAGTCATCGATCACTTGCAGAGGAAACGCGAGAAGTGATATGGGCCGTGGAGGAGAATATCGGTAGCGAAGGTGTAGTCTTGCAAGACAAGACTGAATGGTGTGAGTGATCAGAACCGTAATCCTTGTGAAGAGGAGAGCAGTGACGTGAAGTGAGCCGGGATTACGACCAGCGAAGGCTCAGAGATGACAGTCTTGTGCAACCTTTGGTACTCAAGACAAGATCAAGGTCTGCCGGCTGGCTGAGGAATCAGCGAAGAACCTGTGCTCGGAGACCTTCTTCCTCGAGTTCAAGATAAGCCGAGCGAAAAGTTGATGGGTCGATGCAAGAGTGCATGGCGGAAGGATCGGAGACTGCGGTTCGAAACCTTACTACCCGAAGTGATTGGCGAACAAGAAGCGAGAAGAGACAATTCTGGGCAAAACGACTACGAAACTGCATCGTTTTACTTTTGGTCAAATGACGAGTGATAACTTCTTGAGGAAGACCAAAAACAAGTAACCTTTGCCTTTATTTGAGGATTAAATAGTTTAACTTAACATTTTTTTATCTCACATGTGAAGTGAAGATGACTTGACTGGATGATGTGTGACACTTGCAAGTTTCGGCGGAGAAAAGACTAATTTAGTGAACTGGGCTGCGATGTACGTAATTAGTAATTTGAGGAGCTGAGGCGCCGAAGACAAGTAACCTTGGAAGAAGACTCCCAAGAGAATGGGCGGAATTTTACGGACTGAAGGATTCCCTACCTTCTTAGTTATCAAACAGAGGATGCTCGCACAGTGTGAAAGCTCAATTGAAGCACCTAGGAAGAAGATATACGGACAAGAAGAATTACTGGATGAAGGACCGAAAACTTTAAATATGAGGTGACACATTAGTTAAAGCTCAAAAAACATAACTAGTTTTTAATATATTATAAAGCCAATGTTTAAGCAAATCACTGAGATCTGAAGAATTCAAGATTGCGATATCAAAGATGGTCTTTCCTTCATCGATGATAATCGCAAGAACCAAAGAAGTGATCAAGCTAACTCCGCTAATTAACCCTATATACACCAAAGTCGTAGTCATCAAGGCAAATGGTATAGAAGCGAAATACCCTGATTAAAGTTCAAAAGTACTACGAACAACAAGCGGAGAACAAATGGGAGCCAAGGGGCACATCGCAAATTCTCAAGAAGATCTAAGATCACAACTTTAAAGTAAAAGAAGTTGCATACTGAAGAAAGAAAATTTGCGAAGGGTTGTTCATTTGATGTTTCTAAGGATACTATAAAAATTATGTTTCACGACAAAATGTAACAGGCTTGTTTGTTCTACTATGTAATGCTCCTTGGATGCTTGTCATTGTGTCCCTTTTGGTTGGTTGTCACTTGTCAAAGCTTGTAAGGGCTTGCCAAAGGCAAAATGCCCTATTTGAGTGAATTTGATGACCATTCAAAGGCTTATCATACAAAAATATTACTATGATAAATGCAGCGTCGAGGAATACTTAATACATAATTCGTCCCAGTGTGGACCAAATCTATACCTTTGTTGTGCAAGTGACCCCGAGCCATGATATCCATTGTTGGAAGTTGCATATGGCTATATAAAATGTTCATTTGCAAAAGAGTGGCTTGTGGAAGTGGACAATACTGAAGCGCTTTCTCTTCTCCGTCTTCTCTTTTCTTCCAATATCTTGTCTTCAGTCTGAATGGGACTATAGGAGATTCGGAAGGCTTACCTTTGTGGTGATCGCATTGGTGTTCCTTTGTAATTGTTGAATTAGTTCAAAACCAACTAAGTCCGTGACAATTGGCTCTTGGAGAGAAGCCTTCTATTGGCCAAAAATGGGTTAATAATGCGGCCAGATCAAACTTGAGGAATATGTTGGACTATGTTCCTATTATCATAACTTCAATTTCACCATCAGTCAAAGTGGAGCATTTTCATTCTTAATGTATTAAAATTTGATGGGACTTTTAGACGCCGTATGCTCATGAAGAAATAGCCTAGGGAAGAGCATTTCTACGACATTAACGAAGAGGGGACTCGGATCGATACTTGTGGTGGTCGATCAAGATTTTCAAAGTATCATTTACCTTCATTGCCGCATCCCTACTCGCAATAGATTCGACAGAAGAAGCATGGATAAAAAAGAAGCTAATGATGAAGAATGTGGTGAAGACATGATTAAGGGAGTCCCGCACAACATTATAAGTGATCGAGATGCTCGCTTTCGGGACGATTCTGGACCGAGTTCAAATAGAAATAGCTTCTATGGATCAAGACTGAAGGGCTACATTATTGACCTCACCCCACGGACGGATGGCGTTCGATGAAGAATTAATGTCTCGCTCTCGAGCAATACCTTCAAAGGCACTACGTGAGTGCCAACCACGAGATGGGTGAAGTTGTTGGACATAGCCCAATTCTCCTACAACTGCCGTTGGAGCTCTGCGATGGTTGGAAACAAGAGCCCCTTGAGATCATGAAAGGGTGGACAGACCATCAACTCCTCACACTTTGGCTATTGGATATGGAGGAGGAGAGTCCGTCCGCGTATCACTTGGCAAAGAATGGCATCGAAATCGTGAGATGGATATTAGCGCGGAGCCTACTTGGAGAATAGCGGCGTGGGGAAGAGGCTGCGTGAAGACATACGCGAAGAAGTGGGCGGACAGGGAAGCGAAGGAATCGCTGTGAATACCGAAAGTCGGTGATTTGGTGTTGGTGAAGAAGCTCCAACCACATCACTCCAGATTCTTTAGAAACAAGGTGCATAAAGGATTGCGCGCAAAGTACGATGGCCCTTCCCAATCATCGATGAGGGTGGGCAATGTTTCCATGAAAGAGTTGTGCAAATCGCCGATGCAGGCGTGGCTCAAGATTCATAATGTTTTCCATGCGGCGATGAACTATGAAAGCCTACCACTCCGATGCAAGATGCTTCTCGGCGTTTCAACTCGTGACCTCCCACCGAGCTTCCTACGAAGCGAGTTGAAACAATTTTAGCGATCGCAGGACAACGCTACCCAAAGGATGGCAAGAGGATTGAATACTTGGTGAAGTGGCGGAAACTTCCAAAAGTCCCGAAGGCTTGGGAGCCGTAAGACACCCTCGGAGTATGAAGACAAAGCGATGGATATCAAAGCCTACAAAGAGTGTCAACGAGGGCGCGGCGATAAGCGAGCTTAAGTGGGGGGAGAATGTCACGACGGTCGTCGTCGCGCACCAAGAATCGTTCGCTCAACGTTCCAATTCGCATGAATGCTTGCCAGCGTGCTTAGTCATACCCCGCACTGTTTTGACCATGTTTTGGTGTTTTTCCTTGTAAAACTACATGGAAAAGCAAGAGTAGCGCAGCATGGGTCTTTAACGATGGTGTGCTCATCTTGCCGAAAGCAAAAGCAGCTCCGTTTTAGTGAAGCCGCGGGCTGATTTCGCAGGCGCGGCCATGGAAATTTTTGTCGACCATCTGCAGAGGCCTTGGAATACCACCCGGGTGCACATGGAGGGATGGGGCTTCGGTATGTTGCAAAGTCGGGCGTTGAACATTTCACAAGTTTGCACGTCACTTCGGCGGAAGCTTGCCTCGCCCGCCCGCACTTGGGGAGTAGTTGTTTGCGGACTTGCAGAACTGCGATGCTGTTTCATTCACCCTCTCAAAGTCCTTGTTTTCCTCCTGGCAAGGCGACATTAAGCTTGAGTCCTTCTACTTTCTGCACGCCAGATGATCAGAGCTCGGGAGTCACTTGTAAAACTTCTTCTATGCGATTCGCTGAATGCATGGTTCGGGACATCGCCGCTGGTGGGCATCGCCAACAACTAATAATCAACTTCTCTTTTACCGGTGAGTCCTCATGGGGGACTGATCATGGCAGGTATGATCAAGGCTGCGAAGACCCTTTGCTTAAGGAGCGTATGAAATCGTCAAGGCGCCTCAAGACTTAAGGGCAATCCAAGCTAAGTCCGATCGAAGTGGGCATATGGCGATTCTTGACTTTAGGCAAATTTCAGCTAAGTCGGTGGCTTGCCGCGAGGGTGCCTCACCACTTAGGCAATTCTTGCTAAGTGCGTGACAGCAGTGCCGCAGAGGCGGATCTACCGATCGTGAAGAAGGAATGCAGATGCGAGACAACGGATAGTAGTGCCATGGGCGTTGCAGTGCCATGGTACCGCAAAGGCGGGACTTCCAGGGAGTCATCGATCCCTTGCTCTCATAGAGGGAGAGCGCTTGGTCGTGATATGGGCCGTGGAGGAGAATGCATTGGCAAACTCCATGTACCATGACAAGGCTGACGGGCAGAGGCCAAAGAACTTCATAAGACCAGTGTCAATGGACTTCTCATCGAGATTGCCGTAAGTAAAGGACTTCGGGTCGATACAAGAGTGCAGGACTAAGGAACGACGCAGGCATTACGCGGTGCTGTACCTTTGCTACTCAGAGGAGTAGGCAGCAGGAATGATGGAGAAGGCGGTACAATCCCAGAGGCGATCAAATCTATCAGAGACTTGCTCCAAGTTAGAGTGATAACTTCCTGCATTCCAGAAGTTTAATGGCATTGAGAAGGTGAATCATAGTAGCTGACTCGGCGCAAGGATTGCAAATACTTCAAGTGCTTCGGAAGTGTGAGCTAAGAGCAGGCGAAATCTAGTAACCAGCTCGACGCACGAAGTACAACCTCGAGGAGGCGAGCGAAGTCAAGTAACCTTTGTCTTCTCAACTCTTAAGAGAATAGGCGAAACCGAGTACCCCAGCTCTCTTAGTTATCCAGCAGAGGAGCTCTGCACAGATTTGAAGACCCTTCGAAGAGACTAATGGAAGACAACAGTTGTCAAGTCCTCACCAACGGTGATCAGTGTTATTGAGAGTAGATTGTCCGCTTCATTTCCCAACTGAATGCCAATCGAAAGCGGAAGTGATGCGAACCTACTTGGACGAGACAACTAGGTGGAAGAAGATTCGATGGAAAAATTTTGCGGAGGAAGGGCATGAAAACTTCAAAGGTTGCGAGGCGATGCTCGTTAAAGCTCCAACAAGCATCTATCCAGTTCAAGAGATAAGAAGAATTTGAAGATTGGCGCATATCAAAGATGGTCTTTTCCTTCATCAGATGAATCCGCAAGAACCAGCAAGGATCAGCACAATTCTGCCAACCCCACACCAAAGTCAGAGTCATTGGTGAGTTGAAGCAGCATGACGGATTAAAGTTCGACGACTCAACAACAAGCAGAGAATAACTGGGAGCCAAGGGGCACATCGCAGCAAGAGCAGAAGATTGAAGATCTAGCAAAGGCAAGGAGTTGCAGCGTCAACGAAGGCTTCGACGAGGATGTCGAAGGAATAAGTGGGGGAGAATGTCATGGACAAATTGTAAATGGCTTGTTCGGTGCAATGCTTATGCATGTCCGTGTCTTTTCGGTTTGTTCTAACTTTGCAAAGAATGTAAAGGGCTGGCCAAAGGCTAAACAATCCCATTTGAATGAGTTTGGTGGCCCTTTCAGGCTTGTACATAATGATGGTGTCATGTGGACACTTGTACTAGATTTCGATCTATAGTGGACCAATTTTATACCTTTGTTGTGCAACCGTTCTGAGCTTGTGATGTATATGGTTGGAATTTGCATTGGCTCTAAAGTGTTTGCTGAAAGGGTGGCTTGTGGATCCCGTGTGAAGCGCTTTCTCTGTCTCGTCTTCTCTTTTGCAAATCCTAAGGGATTGTAGGAGGCTTCAGGGAGGCTGACCTTTGCGGACTAACACGCAATGGTGCCGCACGGCTTAGGCAAAACCAGCTAAGTCCGTGACAGATACTTAGACATGACAACGGCAAAAACCTTGTGCATTAGACCATCTCTTTTTCTTATAAACTCATACTACGAATTGTAGACACATCAAATATTATGAGTGTCATGTCCATATCAATAACACCAGTAAGATTCTTCATGACAAGTGCCAAGTACCTTGGAAATTATTAGGACTAATGTGCCACTCATGGACACCAGTCTATGCTAATCGGAATTGTGTTTTTATGCTAGCTCCTGATGAAAATGACTGCAGCTTGATGCTGATCAGGTTCGCCAAACCTACCAATGAAGCAGAATGATGAATTACTGATGAAACCATTGGAATTATCATCAGACTGTCCTTGCAAATTATGCATTTATATATATGACCATCTACATAACTCCCGAGGTAGAATGTAGAGGCGCTACATATGGAATGCAGACCATAATTCATGAGCAGAACCTTCACATACATATATCTGAGAGCTTGCTCACCAATAAGGTAGTAAAGTGAAAATAGGAAATAAAATGTGAGGCAAAGACACTGTATAACAAGCATCTGTGCATGATATCCTACAAAAGGCAGAATTAAATAAACAAGGTAGGTTACATATGCAGTTTCCATAATTAGATGCAACAGTAATGTTTAAGCATCCTTTAAATTATGCAACTGAAGATGCAAAAACTGTAGATAAACATTCTACCTCTGTGAGTGGGAGTCAACACATGTTATATATTTCCTCAATCAAACTGACACTATATAAGTCAAAGTGGTCAACTATTTCTGAGAAATACAAGGATATAAAAAATTTAGACAACCATCTTGCTTAGTTATTATAGTTCTTAAGATGGTTCAAGCTGTATAATTCAAAATTTGTTGGTATGCACACTGATAAACAATTAAACATATGGCCAAAAGTTCACATTAGCTAAGAGCAGTATAATTGACAATTTAATACCTGTCGTGAACAAATATAGCTATGTCGCAAGCTGCTAAAGACTCCTTATTAGAAAGCAAGTTCTTGACTTTGATTTCTGGTATTTCTCGCATTACAAGTATCTTTTTATCACCCTTCATAAGCAACACATTCAAAATCAGATATGGCAAAAAGAATACTGAACTTGTTCTAGAAAACAAACAGTGAAATATACAATTTGAAGATTCCATTAAATTTGCATTTGTAGTTTCTGGTTTATCCTAACAAGTGAATTACCAGGTAGTGAAAAGAACTGAATCTCTGCCACAAAGAAACCATAATTTAAAATTTTGAGCCTGCTAGTCCACATCAGTACCGACCAGCGTGGATACCAGGCAAACAATTTCTCCTGCTCTTGTTTAAAATGAAGCTTACAGCTCTGCGAGCTCACCATGCCAAGCTTCTCAAGCGATAAGCTGACAGGTACCAAGCTATCCTGGGTGGTAAGCAGCCTACTGTCCGGTACTGGTACTGATCCCTTTTTCATGCTTTGAAAAGCCGTTGACAGTTGTCGTATCTTGTTTCTTATTCTCTCTCTTCTTCCACTGGCTCCTTTTCATCCTCCTTTTCTCTTCCTCTTCTATCACCACCTCCAACTCTCCACTCCTCAACTTCGTCCTCTCTCTCTCTCTCTCTCTCTCTCTCTCTCTCTCTGCTGATCCAGCCAGTACCGACCAGTAGCAACCTAGCCTAACTTGGTACCGTACTGGTACCTTACCGGTGCAGTCACGAATTGGTATTGCATTTGACCAAGATCTTAATCCATGAAAGAACACAATTGCTTGTACCAGAAATATAAACAACCACAAGCTCATTTGAGAAGCACAAAGATCATACGAACGATTCTAAGAAGTATCTGCAAGGAGTTAAGACCCACATAATGCACCATATTGATCAATTGCTCATTTTGTGAATTAACAGTGCAGAAGAAAACATGGGTGTAAAGAGATAAGCAAACACACACAAAAAGGGGAAGAAAACAAAGCCTTTGATAAGAACTTGCACTTCTAGGAAACATGATGCATCATAGTCTATCTATCAAACGATATAGTCAAAATCAGTCTAGTATAAAAGACCGGGCAGGTAATCCCCCAGTATAGACCAGCTTGAACCACCCAGTAGAGGCTGGTCCAAGTCTCGACTGACCGATGGACCAGGTGAATACCATCTGTACCATATGAGTCCAGGCAGGTCCGGGGCAGTAAAGAATTCTTGGTCCAAAAAGTGCTATCATTTGGTGCAGTAGCATGGGAAAACCTCATGTGCTACCGATATTTGAAAACTTATAATTATAACCCTACCACATAATGCATTTTTTTGGTAAAGCAGCACATAAAACTAGTGACAGGGCAACACTAGTTAACATTAAATCTTATGTGCCATGTATTGAGATCATGCTGGATTTGGGTACGTAAGAGACACAACTAATGACATGCAGCAGTAACACTCCCAGCTTCATGCATGGTTATGGCACATGGGTACATACCCATTGGGTAAGCTGGTACTTTGCTGGCATGTGTACATCTACAAATCCCTACATGGAACAAGATCAAAACCTTGAGTTCACTGTGCTATGCAAAAAGCTGCATAATAAGCCTTAAACATGCTAACAAATTAACAATATTTTTTCAAATCAAAATAGAATCTAGCAAAATAAATTAGCATTTTAAGTGTTACAACCACAAAACAAAAAATGTACCCTCATGAAATGCTTACATATGCATGGTTTAGTTTTCTTGAGATGACCAATTGCATTAACTCAACTTGTATCTTAGTCATACAAAATTACCTTTTCATAAACAGAACTTAGAACTTTATAAACCTAATAAATCACAAAAGCAATAAATAATTGCAATTTATAAAAATATTAATGATTTTAAAGAATAACTAACACCTCATGCTAGAGAAGAGAGGTGTGAGGTGGGTGACTTGTGACTCAAGATAAACAAATGGTCTAATGCCTCATGTACCTTTAAGTGAAACATTGGTCGATACCTTATGGGCCCCTGTTATCTCTTCTATCATCACACAGGGAGGTTGAATGGGAAAAGGATAAACAACTAGAAAGGTGCTTGAACATCCTCTGAAATCAAACTTGTAACCAAAAACATCCACTTGTATATACAAAAGTCCTATTTTTGAAGACTTGCCAAGTTGATGTGTCCATTCGAAGCTTATGTTCATTCTTTATAGCCGATAGTTGATAAGTATAAGAGTTCTTGCTAACTTTATTCTATTTTGAATTTTCATTGTAAGAATACATGTTACTGGCATAACATTTCACCATGTGACCTTGATTAATTCTTAAGGTCATATTTGTTAGAATCATCAGTCTTCACATACTGATACAGAGGTGAATATTCAGTATTGCATTACCCTCATAAAATGTCCGAGATGTGGTCTCAATAACTTTTCCGTATTAGCTTGGACTGGTAAAAATTAAACCAGTTTTTACCATTTTATAATTTTTTTGGAACCAAAAAGATCAATGATGATGTATATTGAAGTTAATTTGTTTGATGAAACATGTAGGATAGATCAGTAATCATGAACTGCATGATCTAATGTACTAATCCAATTGGACCACTCTGGATTAGCATTGGTGAATTTAAACCCATCCAATTAAGCCAGATGATATTTGAGACTGATCAAGGGTCAGTCAAAATAAATCGATCTTGGGCTGAACTCCTAGATCTGGCCAATCTTGATGATCAGGTCACTTGCCAACCATAAAAAAAAAAATCTTGCTTATATTACTAATTTTCGGTTGACCCCACTATCCTCAGGCTGATTTTTATCATTTCAAAAAGAAAAAAAAAGCTTCTATGATCAGATTCAACCAATCCAGATTGATTCTGATCTGAAATGTCAAGACCAACCACATGTTACCTGCAATATTGGAAAGAGTCAAAGCAATTATCCTGTATCATGCATCAAAACTTGCAAAGGGATAGAGCAATCAACTAGACCCAAAAACTCCAAATTTTAATTGATAATCCAGTGTTCATATGTAAACAAACTTGTAGTAGTACAAATATATACTTAACAAAGCTTGCAAGAGCAGAAATAGAGTTGTTGCTTATACAATCCAAGACAGAAAATTCATTCATTGTTAAGTTGCACTTACATTATGGATTCCCACAACATTTGCAGCAAACCGATCAGATGTTGTGGGATTATATTTCTCCGAAAATGTTCTGCACAATAAATGGTCAAATAAAATAAAGGAAAAGCCAAAATCCTGTCAAGTCAGGTCAAAAGCTAACACGAAAAAGCTTGTTCCTTATCATGAACCAAATAATAGTAGCATGCAAATAGGTGACAGATAAGAAAAACCAACAAATGGCTTACCTTCCAATAAATGAATTTAACAATGTGGTCTTCCCAGCATTTCTAGGACCAAAGACAAAACACTGAAAAACATTTCTTTGGGTTTGCTGCTTTTTGCGATCTAACCTCCTTTTTCTTGTTATCTGAAATGCTGAAGCAGGATCACCAGTGTATCCGATGTATATAAGGTTAGCCAGACTAGCTGCTGGATCTTGAAGTGTCATGAGAGCCCACTGCAATGGAAGAATATTATTCCTATCAATGGTGCATAACAGAAAATTGATGAATGAAGAATTCCTTTTTGACAACCTTACTTAGCCAATCAAAAGAGGAGGAAAACATCATAGAACTTATGCCACCCGAGAGCTGAATATAACTAAGATCAGCTAACAAAGGAAAGGCCAGACTTATAATATGTAAAAAGAATTCAGTTATCTACAATAGAGTTTGCAGCCTAAATGCAAAACTATGTTCAACAGTGTTGAACACCTTAGATCACAGAGATAAAATCCAGCAGTTGTCAACATATTTACTAAAATTGACTTAGAACCATGGTCTGCAATACCGACCTGTACCGTCCGTACCAGACGGTACATACCGGTCTGACAGGATACCGGTACGCAGACTGCCCGCTACCGGTCAGTATGATTTTTTATTTTTTTAAATAAAAAAAATTATTTTTTTAATAAAACAAATTTTTTTTGGTTTTTTTTTAAAGCTCGGCGACTTCGTCGAAGCCTCGAGCAATGTCACCGAGGCTCGGGCGACGTCCTCGAGGCTCGGGCGACGTTGCCGAAGCCTCGGGCGACGTCCCCGAGGCTCTAATTTTTTAATAGAAATTTTTTTTGAACTTTTCGGGCGACGTTGCCTCGGGAGCGACGTCGCCCGTTGACATCTCGAGCGACGTTGCCGAGGGCGACGTCGTCGAGAGAAATAAATAAATAAATATATATATATATATATATCGATTTATATATATAATATTTATAATTATAAATATATATATACCGAATGGTACGTCAAAACGTACCGTTCGGTACCCGTGCCGTACCGTACCAAAGAAACATCGAAACTCCGACACGGTATGGTATTGCAGACTATGCTTAGAACATAATAAAAAGGTGTGATGACAGGTTCCATAGTCAAATTTAGGACTAAATTTTTTCAAATTAGTTACAAAAACACAAGTGAAGCAGGTGGAATAGGACAATACGATTTTAAAATGAAAGGTTTAAAATACGGCAAAAAGACATGAGACATTTCAACTTTTTCAATACCGACACATTAGATAATATCTGAGCACAAAACATGCATGAAATAGGCACTATGCTACAGATTTTACAAGTTCTATCTTCTTGCAAATTAATGTTTAAAAAAAATTATTGCTCACTATTGGTCAATTTCCTTAAAGAACCACAATCACAATAAAAATAATGCAATCAAAAGTCACATCCATGACAAGTTTTTCAGTTTCCAAAGGATACTTGAGCAGATAATGGTGGCAGGAGATGTGCCAGACAGCATAAAACTATGTTAACCCACTTGGATATTCTGCTAGTACAATGTTGTATTTGGATGACATGGCAAATGCTGGTCTGCTAGATAATATCTGATAACCAGCACATGCAACTTTAAGTCCCTAGATAATATCTTATAACCAAATATAAGTCAAAGATCAGAAGAAATTCATCACAACAATCTCCTCCATCTCCAGATGGACCCTTGCCTTGATGAGGTTCCTCTTCCATTCCATGAGGGGCCTGATGCTTCTTATTCTACTACCACTTTCGTATGCCTTGCAGTGCCCCTCAATTTAGGGTATCAATGAAAGTAAATTTTGGCTTCTTTGGCTTACTTCACAATTTAATCATGTTATGAAAACAGTTGGTTTCACTAGTCAGTATAAACCAATCAAGATTTAACTAAAACTGATCAACAAGCCACGCATTCACATCTTAAAATATCATCCAGGACCAGGACAGCATCTGATCAAACTACTATGTAACACCATGACAGGGGTAGTGATTTAAAAAGCGCTAAGCGCTAAAAGGCGCCAAGGTCTAAAATCGCCCGAGGCGCTAGGCGCTCGCCCAGGCGCTAGCCCGAGCGAAGCGAGGCGCTAAAATATAAAAATATATAATATAATTAAAAATATAATTATTTAAATAAAAATATATTATTAAATTAAAAAATTAGTAGTATTAAAATTAAAATAATATATTATTAATTTAATAAATAAAAAATTTGTTATTAGTATCGTTAATTGATATACTATTAACATTATATTGTTAATACTTCGGTAATACCAATCAGTACCGTCGAGTACGAGCGGAATTTTTTATTTTTTAAATAAAAAATTAATTTTTTAAATAAAAAAATCAATTTTAAAATAAAAATCAATTTTTAATAAAAAATCAATTTTTAATAAAAATCAATTTTTAATAAAAATCAATTTTTAATAAAAATCAATTTTTAATAAAAATCAATTTTTATTTTTTAAGACTTGGGCGACGTCACCGAGGTTCGAGCGGCGTCGCCGAAGGCTCGAGCAACGCCCCGAGGCTCGAGGCGACGTCCCGAGGCTCGGGCGACGTCCCGAGGCTCATTTTTAATCGGAAATTTTTTTTTAACTTTTCGGCGCGACGTCGCCGCCGCTCGGAGCGACGTCCCGCTCGGCGACGTCCCCAGGCTCATTTTTAATAGGAAATTTTTTTAACTTTTCGAGCGTCGCGAGAGCGGCGCCGTAGCGATGGCAAACTCAGCGCAGCGTCCGAGCGAGCAGCAGCGCGAGCAGCGATGGCAAAGAAAGGACGAGCGGGCGAGCGACGGCAGCGGCAAAGCGAGCGAGCGAGCGGCGAGCAACGGCGGCAGCGGCAAGAAAGAAGCGACGAGCGGGCAGCAACGGCGATGGCGGCAAGAAAGCGACGGAGCGGCGAGCAAGCAGCGGCAGCGAAGCGGCGACGGAGCGGCAGCGGCGCGCTCCGGCCGCTGGTTTAACCCGGCGCTCGCCAAGCGCCGACGCTTAGGCTCGGCGAGCGCCAGCGGCGCCGCTTTAAAGCGCGCCGCTGAAGTGAAGCGAGGCGCTCGGGCCTCGCCCGCCGCCGAAGCGCTTAGGCGAGCGCCCGAGCGCCTTTTTTAATCACTCACAGGGGAGTACCCATAATTTGGCAATCCTTGATAAATGCAGATGTACAATTAAATATATCACCCTTGCAAATATATAACACATATAAAGAACAAATGTAATTTACTTCTCACCAAGGTTTTTAATTTCGTACCATACCGGAGTTTCGAATTTAGCTCGGTACGGTACGGTACGATATAATATACTGAGCGGTATATTTCGGTATACCACTCGGTATATATATAAATTAAAAAAAAAAAGACTGAACGCACGGGGAACGCTCGGTTTCCCCGTGCGAAGGGAAAGGCGACATCGCTGAGCGGCGACGCCTCGGTTTCTCGACGCAAAAAAAGCAACGTCACTCGGTTTCCCGCGCAAAAACACAGGGAAAGGCATCACCAAGGCATCAACGGAGCGACGTCGCTCGGTTTCCCCGAGTAACAAAAAAAAAAGGCGTCGCCTCTCGCTCAGTTTCTTCTGCTAGGGAGAAGAAATCACTTCTCCCCGCGACGTCGCTGTGCCCGGCCGGATCCAGGTTCTTTCTTTCTTTTCCCTCTTCTTTCTTCTCTATCACTGACCTTTCTTCTCCCTTTCTTTTTCTCCCTCATCGATCCATTGGTAGCGGACGATTCGTGTACCGATCTGCTGACGGATAGCTACGTACCGTCCGGTACGAGCGATATTATTCAAAATTAAAATCCTTGCTTCTCACAAAGTAACAAATACAAATATGTAGTTGTATATATTTGTACACATGAATCTGTGTAGAAAAAGATATATATTTGTAGTTTTGTACTATAAACACATACAAACAAACTTGCAACATAAATAAATGGATACTTCTTACTAAAGCATATGCATCCCAACCTTAAGCATATATTCAGTTGATAAACATTAATAAAAACCATTACTTGATTATTTTCCAGTCTGCAATATATTTAGATGCATACTTATATAACTCTGCTAAATATGTATAATTGTGTGTTACATAATGACGCATCTTTCTAGCAGAAGGAGAAAGCATAAATTCGAGCTTTAAACATTCCTGTTCTAGTTATAACTAACATCTGGCAAATTAATCATTATTTTACAAAAATAAATAACATAGAAAGGCAAACAACAGTTGACCTGATAGAAACATGGGAAGAAAGACAAGTAATTAAGTTTAATTTACACAGAACCTATAAACAAAGTCCATATATATCATAAAATTTCAGGGAAAATCCTTAGAATATTAAAAACAATATGACAAAAGACCTCCGAAAGAAATCCTTCAAGTGACAATCCTCCTAAAACATTCTTATCTGCAGCATCTTTGTAAGGAGCTTCAGACCAAGGGCTGTCAAAAATAAAGCACACTGAGGGGAAGGAACAAAAGAAGAAAGAAAGCATTTTGATCAAACATAAATGAACAGGTAGTTTGGCAAATAAGAAAAGTTGCATCATTGGTGAATGAATAGAAAATTCAAACATGCAGGTTGAATGTAGCATTATAGAATTTTATCATCATGACCTAAATTAGAACAGCATGGTAGAGTTCATCAAGCAACAAAGCAGCAAGAGAGATACTATTATGTCAATACATGCCCCTATGCCAAAAAAAGGCAATAAATTGGACTTCACTTTGTATTTAGGCCCATCAAAACATTTCTTTATTTTCCAACCTTGGCTTTTCTTTTTACTCTCTTTGCTTCCTTCACACTTGTCCTTGCATCCTGCTCAATCTGCTGGAATTCTTTTCAATGCTAATTATCACTTTTCGCATTGAAGTCACAAGTGCAAGTCTCATATACACAGCCTGAGTCATAGGGTGTGATGAGCAAGGTTTCTAATTCTTTAACTTGGGCTGATGGTCGATACCTAAACCAATAAATTTGAACTCTTGAAGGGGAACAATTGAAGTTGACTCTTTCCAAGGATCAAAACACAAAAATACTACATAATTATTGAGAGTGAAAAGCAGTAGTTAAAAATAAAGCTAATAAACAACATAAAAGCTAGAAATCTGAAGAGGGTGGAAATCAACAGTAAACTAGTGCTAGTGAATAACAAAAAAAGTTGAAAATTGGAAGAAAGTATAGAGATTATGAAAGAATTAACAGGAGGCCACAAAGCATCCAACAAGACTATTTGCTAATTCAAACCATCATTACAAACAAAAAGAACTCATCAGCAACATTTTGTCATATAGGCTATAGGCTATAACTAGATTTCTACACAAGTCAAAACCAGGTATAAAACCAAGGTATGCAATTTCGAATCGTACCGCCCGGTACAGGCGGTATGTACCGGTCTGACAAGATACCGGTACGCGGACCACCCGTTACCGTCGATATCGTATTTTTTATTTTTTAATAGAAAAAAATCATTTTTTTCCTCAGGCGACGTCGTCGAGGCTCTGGCGACGTCGCCAAGGCTCTTTAATAGAAAAGAAAACATTTTTTTTTTGCTCGGGCGACGTCGTCGAGGCTCTTTAATAGAAAAAAATCATTTTTGTTTTGCTCGGGCGACGTCGCCGAGGCTCGGCGACGTTTTTAATATAAAAAAATCTTTTTTTTTTTGCTCGAGCGATGCCGCCTCGGCGAGGTCGCCCGAGAAGGATACGTCGCACGGGCGACATTTCCCGAGGCGACGTCGCACGGGCGACGTCATTTTTTCTTTTTTAATATCGACGCGTCGGCGTCGCCTCACTTCTCGAGGCGACGTCACGTCAGACGGTGACGTCGCCCGAGAAGGGAGGCAACGTCGTTTTTCCTTTTTTTTTTAACGTGTGACCCGAGCGTATATCTTGTATCGTACAGAAAATTATCGAAACTCCGGTACGATACAAAATTGCAGACCTTATATAAAACAATCAGATATGATAAATCTAATACAATTTAACTGGCTCCATTCCTACTATATCATAAGCCCAACCTTCACGCTGCAAATTAAACCTTTATTAAAGACTAGAGTGCATCGGTTTTTTATATCACTCTTCTAGCATCTGCAGCATGAGGGCTCAAATTTTTCATGGTGGTGTCCCGGGCTTGGACATCTGTTATAATGGTTAATGGTCAACAGGATAAAAACCTACAGAATGAGAAAGATATCCCCGTTTCAGATCATTCAACAGGGTACTACCAGTATGGAGATGTCCTCAGTAAATGCCTCGCTGTCCATGTCAAATCCATCCTGTTCCCCTCCTTTAAAGTCATTCAAGAACTTAGGACATGCAAACACAAGATTCCTCTAATAGTCGAACTCTGAAGTAATTTAGGTAGGCCAACACCATACTTTTATCGAATAACTCTAATGCCTCATCTCATTTCTTTTTGTCAAGTCTTAGCTACTGCTGCAGTTGAAATTTATATATAGCCGAACCAATCTCATCGGAACTTTCATTTAAGAATACATTTGTTTTCAAAATATGTAAGGAATAGCACAAGTTACATGGCCTTTTATTTCTATTTACCAAATATTTTTGTTAGGCAAGAGTAAACACCAAACTAGCAACAAACCAAAATAAAGAGTAATAATACAACTTCCACTTATGCTGTTTTCAGTCAAAAGCTTATAAACACTGTGCAACATTGTTTTCTGTAGGAACCAAGTCCATGTACTTACTATGGTCAAGACAAAAACTGTAGTAACAGTTTTCCTGTGGAACTGAGTCCACGAATGATCTTCCTTTGGTCAAGGTAAAATGTTGAAGGTTTCTTTGAGGAAATCATGAGTAGAACATGGCATTTGGTCAATAATTTGAGCAAGTGTAACTTCCTACTCCGACTTCAGCTTTTCAAGCTTTTCACAGATGGAAGTACATATAAGAGAGTGAAAAGATGTGGTTGCCTTTAGGAATGTACCATTTTGTGTCAATTATTACCAAAAAAAGGCTAATGTCTTGAACTTCGATTAGGTGCCAGGTCAAACAAAAGGGTATATAAACATGACCTTGCCACAGCATGCAAGTCAATGACAGTCCAGTTTCAAAATTATATGTGCCAATTGGAACAGATTAGCATGACTACTACATAATATTTATGCTGTTAACTTCAATAAAGAACAAAGCACAATCTTTTGTCATCAGATGTTGACACTAAAAAAATGTTTTCAGGGACTTGAGTTCTTAAAGGGTGACACAAGCACCAAGACACCGTATTAATTTACGTTTCAAGTTAACAATCAATCTACAGCAAAACTAAACTCATTAAATGTAAGTCTCCTGTTTCAAATTAGTTATTCTAAAGAGTTAATGTCGCACTTCCATGTTAATGTAAAATTTGCAGCAAGAAAAAACTAATTGATTGTAGAGGCCTGATCCAGGTACATGGCAACTTTTAATGCCATCAGCAGCTGTGTCCTCCAAGCAATTCTATACATATAAACAGAAAATGATAGGAAGGTTTCAACAACTTCAGAAACAACTATCACATTGAAGATAGCTAGAGATTTTCCCTGCAAGTCATAATTACAGTTAGAATTGGTCTTGAACACTGATGGTTATTACAAGCTGCCTAATGCCATATAACGAACTCGATGTCTTGGGATGGACCTAACATCATGTATTTTCAAAGATGCAAATTTACAAGAAGTACAAATAACCTGCTAGTCCAGGAAGCATGCTTGGCCAAACAAGACTCCACGGGCAAAGATGATAACCAATACTTAATGTTTGATATGCATTCAGTTTAAATTTCAATACAAGTTTCCAACAATAATTTTTTCCTGTCAATTTTATGGAATTTTAATTCCTTATTAACACTTTAAGGGTCCAATTAGATGAGTAACCAAGACAATCAAATTACTCTATTTAGACATCTTATTAAAGCTTTTTCACATCATGATATGCTCCTTACTACATGTGGATCAGCACAGGTGGGCACAGGAGACATGCTAGTTGATGCAGTAAACATTCCAATTTAGTAATGTCTTGACACATTCATGAACCATCACCAGGCTATGGTATCAATACAACCTACACAATGCTGGTTTCATGCCATCATGGATCCACAAGGTCATAACACTCTATCTTGCTAGTAATCAACTTACTTGAAGAGTAATAATGATTATTTTCCAGCGATTTGACAGGACTAAGTGTCATGCTAGGTGGATCCACTCACTGTAGGATCCAGCAGTGTTCTTTAATCTTTACAAGCCCACGGACAAATAACATGTAACACTGAACTACTACTTAAGAAGCCACATCCAGCATTTCAAATTACATAGGAAATATTTCACAAAAAATTAGTGAAAAGAAAACCCAATTTTGTTTATCATATTTGCTAACATGTAACCTTTTTTCTCTTTATTCTTATTTTATTCCCACTCATTATTTTCTTTTACGGTATCTACCAACCTATAAGCTGTTGTTGCTAACCAAGGGATAATAAATCAAATTTCTACAGAAGAACATTTCTAGATCATGTAAACATTGGATGCAAGGTTTTCAATCTCATCCAAAAATAAACGAAATAGCAAATTAAAATATACACCACAAAAACAAGCAATCTGCAATTACAGTGTTTCAGATCCACATTTGCAAACTTAGTGCAGTAAAAAGAGACGTTTAGTCCATCAAGACATGTTTGCAAAATGAACACTTAAATGCATGGATTGCTGACACTCAGCATACTGCACCAGATTGCAGTGTGTAATACCATGCCAAGGGTCTACATGCACACCCTTGGCAATGTAAATAAATTATAAAGGGCTGCAAGCTGCAACAGGCTTGTACTGGCCAGTTGTCACCCAAGAACCATTATAAATGGCAATCCTCGCTTCAGTGTCTTGAGGCAATGAAAAAAGGATTGCTCCCCAAAGGATTGCTTCCCAAGTAGTAAATGTATAACAGGTTTTGTCTATCTTGTTAAAAAAAATCACCTTTCTGGAGCAGTTGAAAAAAGATCATCCAGTTCAGCAGGTCGCAGAGCTCCATCCTGGTAACCAAGAATATGTTAGGCTTCACTAAGAAACCATAATGAAGCATAACTATCACCAAAAGCATGACATCAAGTTGTCCCCCCACTCCATCCATGACATGCTAATCCCACTGTTGACTAAACCTAACAATTTAGAATTGAATTAATCAGATTTAACCATTAATGAAGACTAAGAAACAAGGAGTCAAAAAGGGCATATTGAACAAACCCCCAACATTTTCATTCAGAAATTTAATTAAAGGCCAATATCTAAAATACTTGAAATTTTTAACTTCATCTTACTAGTATTTAGATATTTATGGACATAAAATTTACTAGCAACTTATGTTCTATCAGCACATTAACGACACACAAACACTTGTACTGTCATGGCATTACCTAGAATAAAAATGGATGTGGCTGATTATTATCTAACTCATTGACCACTCTAATGTAGACCAACTTGAATTCATGAAATAACAGAGAGCCAATGCTTTTACAATGAAAGAAGCCCTTGATCTTTTTTCCAATTGTACATCACAAGGCACGAAAATACAAGTATTTCCAACAAAGGGACAATATGTCCCACTAAGAATTTCGGGAGAAAACAATGATGAGATTCAGTCAAATATTCATTCTAATTCGTATAGAAATAAGTTAATAACAAGAGGATCAAAACCTAACTTCTCCACAAATTTGCCAAGTCACACCAAATAATCATGGTAAATATTGAAATGTAAACCAAAAAATGCTGATAGATGCCTAATAGATATGCAAAGGCTTCAATTATTAACAGGTGTGCACCCAGGTAAGGTCGATTATGGATGAATTTTTCAACAGAGCAGCCTAGTCGATTACTTGAAAATTCGTTATCTCCAAATCTGTCAGTATCGGTGACATCAAGTTGGCTATAGATTTTTCAAATATATTGATTAACAATATAATTCAATTTTAATGGAAGTGTCAAGAATGTAGATGGTTTCCCTCAGAAGGCTCCAAACAAGACTAGAAAGGTCATAGATTTCTGTCTTTGTAATATGCAAGATTATTTGGTGAGCAAAAGGTGGCACCTGGTTATTAAAGGGTCCCAAAAAAATCTAGAGAAGTATTACATGTAGCAACCAGTTGAATTTGCCAGTAATGCTGCTAAAAACTCAGATATAAAAGCTAAACTTATAACACTGGGTCCACATTTCAACAAACAAAAGAGGAATGAAATTCAGATAAGTAATTATTTCAATGTCGAACCAATTCATATTTTTTCATATAACCTCCTTTGAAACTCTTATCCTATCCCGGTTAGTATAAGCCTAATGATGATTTAATTGGACCTTACAAATTATTATAAATTATCATAAGGTAGACCAGTGTTCCAATATTCCCATCCTTCATCAACAAAATTCATGGCCTAAAAGACCCAGCTGCTCACAGAATAGTGGCAGTGTGGCACATTCTTAGATAAGACCCTAATAGAATAAGGACAATAACAGTAGCCCAAGGGCTCAAAAATTCCCTTTTTTCCCCCTAATGGGCCTGCAGTTAAAGCTTATTAAAAAAATGCTTAGAAAAAAAGTAACAGAGTAAACTAAGCAGACAGTGTAACATAACTAAAGCTATCTTATCTACATTCTATGAAGCAAAGCCTAAAGCAGACTCATAAGAAGGAATTTTTCTACTGTTGAGTAATTCGTTTATGATAGATTTTACTAAGCAACGAGAGTGCCACTAATACCACCAATAGAAAAAAATAATTTATAAAGGCAAAAAATTTGACAGTTAAGGATCATGTAATTACATGACAATAAGCAAGAAAAAATAAATACATGTATAATGAATTGTCATTGTGCATTGAACTATGTGAAAATTAAATTAAAAATTTAACCATACCAAAGAGAGAGAGTAAATGATTCATACACTGTCGATGTCAAACGTGAGGAAGACTCCCTTCAAAAAGTCCACAGCTTCATTTGTCAGCTCTACAGTCTACAGAAAAAATGGCAGGGGTTTAATTAACAATAAAATGATTTGTTATGAAGCCCATGCAAACTCTACTAGAAGTGTGAACTTGGTATTGGAAAATCATCCATTTCTTCATGAAAATAATTTGCATTTCATGAGATGATTTTATTCACAAAGCATTACATATTGGTACTGTTGGTGGGGCTACTTCTTAGTCAAGACTAGATTGACCACCTCAGAACCAAGGTATGTAATTTCGAATGGTATCGACCGGCAGGGTCCGCAATACCGTACCGTACCGGTGTACCGAGAGTTGCTCGATGACGGCACGCGTCTGGGCAGATCGAGCGCACGGACGCGGGCGCATCGAGCATTACGCCGGGTGTGCGAGAAAGGGCTCCAACGGTCAAATTGACCGTTGAGTATCTATTACGATCGATAGCGGCCGAAATCGGCCGATTACCGAATCTTCGGCGTAACGCCGGTCGAAATCGGCGATTACCGAAGTAATCTTAGCGATAGCGGTCGAAATCGACCGTTACCAAGCTGTTGACCGCGGTAACGCAGTCGAAATTTCGGCCATTACCAAGTGTGCCGGGCGTAATTGGCCGAAATTTCGACCGTTACGCCGATATATCTCCGTATCAATCGATCACGGAGATACGAGCAGCGCATCGCCCGGTAGAGGGCGGTCGCGTCACGTACTGTCTGTCGGACGACGTGCGCCGTGACGGGCGGATGAAATTCAAATCGCATACCTTGTGACGACCGGTACGGGTGGTACGTACCGATCCGATAGGATACCGATACTCAAACTGCTTGCTACCGGACGGTATCAAGTTTTTTATTTTTTAATAGAAAAAAAAAATTTTAATATGCGGGCGACGTTGCCGAGGCAACGTTGTCGATTTTTTTGACTTTTTAATATAAGGGCGACATTGCCGAGGCGACGTCGCCGATTTTTTTAATCTGCGGGCGACGTCGCCAAGAAGGGAAGCGACGTCTCCCAAGGCGACGTCGCACGGGCAACGTCTCCCAAGGCGACGTCGCCGACGCCATGAGGCTTTTTTTTTTTTTATAAGCGACGTCGCCTCGACGACGTCGTCAAGAAAAGAAATATATATATATATATATAATATTTATAATCATAAATATATATACCGAACGGCATGCCGAAATGTACCGTTCTGTCACGAATGGTCGTCGCACACTCGCAGCAACTTCGTTCAACGTTCCGTTCATCGCTTGCCCATGCATGTACATATCTTTGGCAGCCTGTTTTGCCATGTTTTGGTGTGTTTTTCCTTGTAAAAATGTAAGAAACAGCAGCTGCAGCGCAGCAGAACGATCGCTCGCTGCATCTGCCCAAAACCCCCAAAACAGCTCCGTTTTCGTGTGTCGCGGGCTGATTTCTGCAGCCCGCAGCCCTGCGCGAAATGTCAGCCATCTCAGCACCCTGGAACCCCCCGGGTGGCACATGGCTGGATGGGTCTTCAGTATAGTGTCGGGCGTTGAACACTTTCATAAGTTTGCACGTCAACTTGACAGAAACTTGCCTTCGCGCCCGGCACTTGGGGAGTAGTTGTTTGCGGACTTGCAGCTGCTCATTCACCCTTCTAAAGTCCTTGTTTTCCTCCGCTCTTTCTCTACTTTCTTACACTCCAAGTGCTCGCTCAATTGCTTGTAAAGCTTCCCTCTTCGCGAGACGTCGGGACTTGTCCGCCGCTCGTTTCAAGACTAATCAACTTCTCTTTTTACAGGTCCTACGGGACCTGCACGAGGTTGCAGTTCGGTTGACCCTTTTCATGGACGCGTATGTCGCATGAGGCGCCTCAAGACTTAGGCAATCCAAGCTAAGTCTGATCGAAGTGGGCGCAAAGGCGATTCTTGACTTAGGCAACTTCAGCTAAGTCGGTGGCTTGTCGCAAGGGTGCCTCACCACTTAGGCAATTCTAGCTAAGTGCGTGACATTGTGGTATCAGAGCAGGCAAGCAATTTGAGCAAGCTGCGAAGAAACTTCGCATTCTCGCCATGGTGAGACATCGCGGCGAATCGAGCAAGACGGGGCAAGCCGGATTGTTGCCCCAAGCAACTGCAGGTGGGCTGCATGTTCAAACTCGCTCCCTCACTACTGGTGCCGCTCAGGAAGAGCGGGGTAGTGGACATGATGAGCGAGAAGTTGGCCACTCGCCGCGAGTGGAGGAGGCGCAATCTGGAGCGCCAACCGGTAAGATGAGCCATAGAGAAAGGTTCACAGCGGTAGAAACCCGCTTGGATGTTCTTAAAGCGAGCTTGGAGGAACTCTACCAAGGCCAACATAGGCTTCTTGGGGTAGAGAGCTCGCAAGAGGAAGCCGAATCCCGGATCGACAAGGTTGAAGCCTTGGTCGACCGACTAACGGATGACACCAAGGACTCCGTACAACGTCTGCAAGAAATGGTGGTGGAACTCACTTCCAAAGTGACAATGCTCATAAGGGCGCTAAATGCGGGAAGCAACACCCGCGTTGCACCAACACAAAGCTTCAGAGCACCCGACCCACATTGTTATGGAGGTGCTAGAGATGCGAAAGAGCTCGAGAATTTCCTGTTTGACATAGAACAGTACTTCCGGGCTACGAGGCCAGACTCTGAGGACACCAAAGTTTCGATAGCGACTATGTATCTGAATGGAGACGCAAAGCTTTGGTGGAGAACCCGTTGGGAAGAGATTCAACAAGGTCGATGCCGAGTGGACACATGGGACGACTTGAAGCGTGAGTTGAGAACTCAATTCCTGCCCGAGAACACTGAGTTCGTCGCAAGGAGGAAGTTGAGACAACTCCACCAAACGACTTCCATTCAGGACTATGTGAAGCAATTTTCTGCACTAATGCTGGACATTCAAGATATGTCTAAAAAAGATAAGCTGTTCAGCTTTCTTGACGGCCTGAAGCCATGGGCTCAACAGGAACTTCATCGACGGAATGTCATTGATTTGGTTGGTGCAATTGCAGCCGCAGAAAGGCTTACCGATTTTGCTTCTTCAGAGGATCCGAGAAAGAAGAAACAGTCTAAAGGAAATTACCAACCAAGGCATCCTCCTGGGAGGGAACCTAGGGGCGAGCAAAGGAAGAAGAGTTTCCATAAGGGACCGAACTCAAATGGCAAGGCCTCAAAACCTAGGAGATGTTTCTTGTGCGGAGGGCCACACAGTGTGTGGGAGTGCCCACAAAAGCAGGCACTCAATGCCTTGTCGGCTTCCATCAATCCCCCCAAGCCAGATAAGGGCAAGGCAGTTGCTCTCAGTTCGAGTAGCTCCGAATCGGGTAACGACGATGAGAAGTCGCAAGGACCCCGAATGGGTGCGATGCGTTTGTTGAATGCATTGCGGGGTCAAGTGGGGGAGAACATAAAGCCGAAGCAACAAAAAACAGGAGGCAGTGAGCTAATGTATGTGAACATCAGACTCAACGGCCAAACCACCCGAGCAATGGTGGACACGGGTGCTACTCACAACTTCATTGCCGACCGAGAAGCAAAGCGGCTTGGACTAATCTTGGAGAAGAACCCAAGTCGGATGAAAGCGGTCAACTCGGAGGCCAAACGAATCTCCGGGCTTGCAAAGGAAGTCTCCATCAAGATCGGATCATGGAGCGGGCGCACAAACATGATGGCAGTGCCATTGGATGACTTTCAAGTGATTCTTGGGATGGAGTTCATGCATGCAGCAAAGTTGGTGCCGATGCCGTTCCTAGACTCTATATGTCTGATGGGAGGTGACAACCCCTGTGTGGTTCCCGTCTCTCGGAGGGGAACCCAGGATCCCCAACAACTATCGGCGGTGCAATTGAAGAAAGGTGTACGCAAAGGAGAGTTAACCTTTGTGGCAGCTGTAAAGCTGGAAACACTCGACGGGGAGGCCATTCAAGAACCTGCTGCGGTGGCAAACGTTCTGAAGGAGTTCACAGATGTTATGCCGCCCGAGTTGCCAAAAACTCTGCCACCACGCAGAAGCGTGGATCATCTTATTGAGCTGGAGCCGGGAGTGAAGCCTCCAACGAGACCACCATACCGCATGCCCCCTCCTGAGTTGGCAGAGCTCAGAAAGCAATTAGATGAATTGCTAAGCGGTGGTCTCATCCGCAGCTCCAAAGCACCATTCGGAGCTCCAGTTCTCTTCTAGAAGAAGCAGGATGGGAGTCTCCGACTATGCGTCGACTATCGAGCCCTCAACAAGGTGACTGTGAAGAACAAATATCCCATCCCGCTCATTGCAGACTTGTTCGACCAATTGGGCAAAGCAAAGTATTTCTCTAAACTCGACCTTCGGTCGGGGTATTGGCAGTGCGTATTCTTTGAAGGTGATGAGGCGAAGACTACCTGTGTAACCAGTGTATGGAGCGTTTGAGTTCTTAGTGATGCCTTTCGGTTTAACCAACGCCCACCACATTCTCGCACTCTTATGAACCAGCTATTCAAGGAGTATTTGGACAAGTTTGTGGTTGTCTACTTGGACGATATCGTCGTCTACAGTCGAACACTTGAGGAGCATATTGAACACCTTCGAACAATCTTTAAAGTTCTCAGGGAGAATTCTTTGTTCATAAAGAGAGAGAAGTGCAACTTTGCTCAGAAAGAGATCTTATTCTTGGGGCATCGAATCGGCGACGGTTCCATTCAGATGGATAAATCAAAGGTGCAAGCAATTGTGGACTGGCAAACTCCAAAGAAGGTGCCAGGCCGAGATCCTTCCTTGGGTTTGTGAACTACTATCGACGCTTCATACTTGGGGTATTGAGCGCGCAACTCCACTAATGAGTTCTTTGAAGAAGGAGCAGCCTTGGAGATGGTCCGACAAATGTGAAGCGGCATTCCAAGACCTAAAGGCTGCCATTTTGGAAGAACCGGTGCTCAAATTGCCAGATTATGGAAAGCCCTTCGAAGTCCATACAGATGCTTCAGACTTCGCTATTGGGGGAGTACTTATGCAGGAGGGCCACCCAGTGGCCTATGAAAGCCGCAAGCTCAACGAAACCGAGCGGCGGTATCCAGTGCACGAGAAGGAGATGACAGCGGTGATCCACTGTTTACGAGTGTGGCGACACTACCTTCTCGGATCGCGATTTGTGCTGAGGACAGACAACATCGCTTTGAGTTACTTCCAGACTCAAAAGAAACTCTCTCCAAAGCAGGCACGATGGCAGGACTTCCTGGCGGAATTTGACATGGCAATGGAGTACAAACCCGGAAAGGCAAATGTCGTAGCCGATGCCTTGAGTCGGAAAGTGGAGGCCGTGAATGCTATGCAACTGGAAGGCGGAGGCCAAGCAAGTCAGTTGCACTCCAACTTTCTTCCTCGGATCAAGGATGGACTGTACAGTGATCCCCAGGCAGTAACCTTGATGCAACTGATCCAAGAAGGCAAGGCACGACGATTTTGGGTCCAGGAGGGACTCATCTACACCAAAGGGAATAGAGTTTATGTCCCTCGAGTGGATAATTTGAGACGTGAACTCTTGAAGGAGTGTCACGATTCCCTTTAGGCAGGACATCCGGGCATTCACCGAACATTGGCTCTCGTGGAGAGGGCCTTTTATTGGCCGAAGATGGGGACAGACGTGGAGGAATATGTTCGGACGTGCCTAACTTGTCAACAAGACAAAGTGGAGCAACGGAAGCCGGTGGGACTTTTAGAGCCGTTGCCTGTACCAGAAAGGCCGTGGGAGAGCATTTCTCTGGACTTCATATCTAGCTTGCCGGCAGTAGGGGGACTCGGTTCGATACTTGTGGTGGTCGACCGATTTTCGAAGTATGCAACCTTCATTGCTACACCCCTACATTGTTCAGCAGAGGAAGCGGCAAAGCTAATGATAAAGAATGTGGTGAAGTATTGGGGAGCCCCGCACAATATCATAAGTGATCGAGATGCTCGGTTTCTGGGACGGTTCTAGACCGAGCTAATCAAATTGTTGGGGTCAAAGCTATACTTCTCCACAAGCCTCCACCCCCAGACGGATGGCCAAACTGAGAAAATAAACTCGCTCTCAGAGCAATATCTTCGGCACTACGTGAGTGCCAACCAACGAGATTGGGTGAAGTTGTTGGACATAGCCCAATTCTCCTACAACTTGCAGCGGAGCTCTGCGTCCAACAAGAGCCCCTTTGAGATCATCACGGGACAACGGTAATCGCCAACTCCTCACACTTTGGCTATTGGATATACAGGGAGTAGTCCGTCCGCATATCACTTGGCAAAAGAATGACATCGAATGCGAGATATTGCGCGGTCCTACTGGAGAAGCGGCCGAAAGATGAAGAAGTGGGCGGACTTGGGAAGGCGACCACAGAATACAAAGTCGGCGATTTGGTGTTGGTGAAGCTCCAACCAAAGATCACTCCAATTCTTTAGAAACAAGGTGCACAAAGGATTGGTGCGCGCAAGTATGATGGCCCCTTCCTAATTATCAGTAGGGTGGGCAACGTCTCCTACAAGTTGCAACTGCCGGCATGGCTCAAGATTCATAATGTTTTCCATGCCAGCAACTTGAAAGCCTACCATTCCGATCCGCAAGATGCTTCCCGAGGCATTTCAACTCGACAACCTCCAACCAGAGCCTCCTATGAGAAGCGAGTTGAGACCATTTTACCGGATCGCAAGACAAAGCTACCCAATGGAGCCGAGCGATCAATACTTGGTGAAGTGGCGGAAGCTTCCCGTAATCGAAGCTTAGTTGGGAGCCGAAGATACCCTCCGACATGAAGAAACAACCATCAAAGCCTACCAAAGAGTGTCAACGAGGCGTCGGCGGCTTAAGTGGGGAGAATGTCATGAACGGCCGTCGACACTCGCTCAACGTTCCGTTCGTCGCTTGCCCATGCGCATGTACATATCCTGGCGGACTGTTTTGTCATGTTTTGGTGTGTTTTTCTTGTAAAAATGTAAGAAACAGAAATGAAGCACAAAGAGTAACGATCATTCGCTGATCCGCCCAAAACCCCAAAACAGCTCCGTTTTGTGTGCGCTGGCTGATTTACTGCAGCCCGCAGCCCTGCGAAATGTCGACCATCTCAAGACTGGAACCCGGGGTACATGGTGGATGGGTCTTCGATATAGTGTCAGCGTTGAACACTTTCACAAGTTTGCACGTCAACTTGACGGAACTTGCCTTTGCCTTCGCGCCGGCGCACTTGGGAGTAGTTGTTTGCGGACTTGCACCGCTTCATTCACCCTTCTAAAGTCCTTGTTTTCCTCCTCCTTTCTCTCGCTTTCTTGCACTCCAAGTGCTCGCTCAATTGCTTGTAAAGCTTCCCTCTTCGCGAGACGCGTCGGGACTTGTCCGCCGCTTCGTTTCAAGACTAATCAACTTCTCATTTTCTGAGTCCTACGGGACTCGCACGAGGTTGATTCGGTGACCCTTTCATGGACGCAGATGTCGCAGGGCTCCTCAAGACTTAGGCAATCCAAGCTAAGTCTGATCGAAGTGGGCGCAAAGGCGATTCTTGACTTAGGCAACTTCAGCTAAGTCGGTGGCTTGTCGCAAGGGTGCCTCACCACTTAGGCAATTCTAGCTAAGTGCGTGACAGTTCGGTATTCGGTACCGTACCATACCGAAGAAGTGTCGAAACTCCGATACGGTACGGTATTGCAGACATTGCTGAGAACCTACCGATAAAGAAGAAAATAAAAATATCTAGCTCAATGTTGTCACTTATGTAACATGATATTGTAAAATGTCATCAAAAAAAAATTCCAATTCAAGAACTAGAACATATAATGCAACAAAAAAGATGACCATGTAACAGTAAAGCATAATGGATGCCAAAAAGAATTTGCTAGATTAATATTTAAACAGTGTGAAGTTAGTCCAGGTCAATGACGGCTCACTGTTAGATCAGTTTGAATAACTTCAAGGTTGGTCAAGCTTTCACTGAGATAATACTAGCAAACTTGATATACAAATAAAGCATGCACATACAACAGAATAACTTCAAGTCCAACCTCAGGAATTAGAAAGTGAACATGGTATGCATGTTTCAAGTTCAAATTTAGACCAAATTAAGCAATGACAGTGCCACCAAAGTCAATAGTACCTGATCTGATGCACGCTTGAATATTGTTGGAAGAAGATCATCTCGGAGTTTAATATCATTATCATAACCAAATTTCCTCAACACTGTCCAGGTCGTTTCTAGACGACCTTTTTCTATGAAAAGAGCATGTAGAAAAAGAAAGCCAGTTAATGTAAGCCCAAAGTCACTAACACCTTCAGGCAATTTTTCTTGAACAACCTTCTTGACACCCGCAATTTCAGTTTGCTGGAGAGGAGCATTAAAACATCTAACCTGATGATATTCACACTAAATTAATATCAATTCTCCCTGATGAATTAATTAAAAAAGCCTACTCTTAATGTATTTGAGACGCATAATTTGTCCCAAAAACAAGCAATCACAGACTAAACAAGGAAGGACCTGGAAGTCATTCAACTCAGAATCGCTGAGAGCACCATCTCTATCATGATCGCACAGGATGAATATCCTTTTCAAAGCCCTTACACAATGAGGCTTCAACGATTGTGTCTCTTGATCAAACAGTGGGGCTGTTGGATGAAGCACTGCTTTCTGAGCATAATAAAAGACTTCTTGGACCTGAAAAAAAACAACATTTTCGAACTTTATGGTATGATTTCCCAACAAGATAACAAAGGCCAACTAACTCAATTAAACAGTAAGCAAAGATCATCAAAAGAGTGCCAAAGGCTCAGGATATACCAATGTTCCAAAAGTGGAGTCTGATACTGCATATGCAGTCATGTGATCACATCACAGAAGGCCTATGAAACCTTAATATGTCTCCAATGCAGATAAAGAACATGCAACCCTGTAGAACATACCTATGCTACAGGTTATGCAATCCACATAAGCATGAAACATGATTACATGTTTCTTTATAATTTCTTCTTATTCCTATTACTTCCAGATCAACAGTCACTGATTTAGCAATATTATATATTTACCTATTCACTACTTGAATTTATATTAATACATGTATCTTCATTACTCAAGTATCAAGTATGTAAGTGTTTTGATAGGAACCCCCAAATGTGTCACTATATGCAGATGCACACCTGCACTACATACTGTAAGCACCCTCATACTTTCATCATCTTTAAGAACATTGGAATATAACGAGAAAACAGCAGGGCAGCATTCCACTTTCCAGTTCTTTAAAGCTGATGTATGATGCTCAACTTATCAGATGAGGCAGCAGCTGAGCTATTGGCTATTAAGACAGTACATACACAGTTGACCTAAGACTTCTCTAGCTGATTACCCAATAAGGACATCAAGAAAAACTGGTAGGCATGGTGCCATATGGAACAGAAGAACCTCTAGATACACATACCCGATTTAGACAAAAAAAGATTTTTTCTCATGTCCCATGCCTTATCTCTCTTGTGAATTGTGTGCTATCACTGTCTGAATTCAGCTAAGAAACAAACCAAGCAACATAATACCTACAGTTTTTTATTTAAACAATAAGTCCAAGACTGGTTAAATCAGGCCCCACCTCGCAGATGAAACTGATACATAAACAAACAAAGAGCCAAAAGTCACAAATAAGTAGTACTATATAAGTGAAGAGGCTAGGACGAAATCACACCTGAATCTGCCTCAGGGCAGAACATTCGATGCAAGTCTCGATCTCCCTATACTGCTGCATGATGGGTGACATCACCTGCTCCAGGCTCACCTGCTGCTCATCCCGCAGATCCAGCTTGCACCCCACTACGATGACCGGCACCTTCGCCTGCCCATCCCAAAGTAGAAGGAAAAACAGAAACCAGTTACTACTACAACTCAAGACCAATCTAAGCTTAGGAGCTACGGAAAATAGAAAGAGGGTAAAGATGAGAGAACCTCCAATCGGCGTAGCTCAGGGAGCCAATAGGTGCTGAGGCGGTCAAGGGTCGAGGGGCGGTCACAAGCGTACGTCAAGACAATGGCATCCGCAGCCTTGCACTCGGCAATCAGCTTCGCCTTATTCTCGGGCCTGAATCAAATCAAGATCGCAAGACTAAGAAAGGATCAGATCAACAATAAAGAAGAAGAAGAAGAAGGAATACGAGTACCTGGAGGAGGTGTCGATGATGGTGAGGGGGACGCGATCAGGGTAGTAGTCAGCAGGGAGGCGGGTGGGGGGCATGACATGAGGGACGTTCTCCGGGAAGGATTCGGTGGCGACGGCAACGATGAGGCTGGACTTGCCCGTGCCCGCCTCCCCCATTACCACCACCCGCACGCTCGTCCGGCCCACGGAGCTCCCTCCTGCTCCTGCCGCGCCGCCCGCCATTATGATTCTGACACCACCGTCAACTTCCTTCCTCACTCTCCCCTTTTCCTTTCTATAATCTTCTTATTCTTCCCCGCGAGAGGAGACGAGGGAGCAGCAGAAGCAACGGAAAGAGGAGGGTAGAAGCGGCGGCAATGGCAGGGTGCGGTGCCCTCATCAAGGGAGGGGGGCTTGGAGGAGGAGGCAAGGCAAGGCAAAGCGGAGAGTATAGGTAGCGCGGGGTCCGCCACCCGATCGGATTCCTGCTAGGTTTATATGCAGATCCGCAATCCGATATATAGCTGTAGCAGCGTGGGGTCCATCATCTGATCGGATTCGTGTTCGGTTTAAATCCAGATCCGCAATCCGATATAGAGAAACAATTAATCTGGTAACCTCATTAAAATAAAATTACACCAAAAACCAACATATTATATAATTCATTTTAATTATTTCAATCAAAAGAGTTTGTTGCCTAACAATGCACAACTATCATACGAAGAAATTATACAGACATGTGCATATCAGACCTACCGAAACAGTAATTAAAATAGATAAAATGATTAATATTTATAGTACAAAGAGATCGAGGAAGATGTAAAAAAATTTTAATATAAATCATAAATAAATGTTTAAATACTCTAAAATTAACTAAATATATGAGATTTTATATATCTTAATGACAGTAAAAAAAATTAATCGATCTTAAATAATTGAGATTTATGATTTTATTATTATTGTTGTTATTGTTTGTTGTTTGTTGTTGTTGTCGTTGTTGTTGTCGTTGTTTGTCGTTTCGTTGTCGTTGTCGTTGTTGTACTTGAAATTGAACTAAGTTAAGCTTGATTACACAACCTATTTTAAATTTTAAAATTTTTAGTTTTTAGATAATTTTAAGATAATTAATTATCAAAACTTTTGAGAATCCTACTGTAATATAATTCTAACAAAAATTATACTATTTTTATTTTATGATAAATCTAAGATAATTTTATATAAAAATAATATATTTTTAATATGTATTGTGAATAAGTATAACTCGAGTATAACAAGATTTTTCTAAATAAACTATGATGAGGAGGAGATAGAGAAAGAGTGGAGGAATGGAGTGATAGAGTAGAAGACAAAAGAAAAGAACGAAGAAGATGAGTGGGAGAAGTAGGAGAAAGCCAATAGAAAAGGGAGGAGGTGACAAAGTGGGAAGAGAGGAGATGGTGGAGATGGAGTAGCAGGAGGAGGGGAGGAGAAAAATACGATGGGGGAGAAGGAGGATTAGACGGAGTGGGAGGAGATGATAGAGGAAGGGAGGGCAAGAGGTGGATAGGGAGGAGGGTTGATTTGAACTGGTTTATTAGCCTAAACCAATTAATTAGCCTAAATTAGTTCAAAAAAAATTTAAAAAATAAGAATTAAATTAGTATTATTAAAAAAGAGAGCCATCCAATAAAAATGAATAGTGGAACATTTTTCAATAAAAAAAATAGTGGGGGTGCTATTTGATAAATTACTCTTTATGGATCCTATTTTATTTATTTGTAACTTTTTTTTAACTTCAATTCCAAACAAATCTTAGATATCTCATTTTAATAATTATTAAGATGGACAACTATTTATTTAGAATCCTATTACTTTAAATATTTGGAATTCAAAATAAAAGAAAATCCTTGTAGGCCAAGATTTGTTTATTATGTAAATATGTTGTCTTTCTTGAGATTTGGTGAGGGAAATATAGAGAAAAAATATATTGCATGCTCTTAGTATTCTCTATAATATCTTCAGAAGTTGAGAGAAAGATTTACTAAGATTTATATGAGAGAATTTATAAACGATTTTGGGCCTAGTTTTAGATTAACTCAAAATAAATTTATTTATGATTGATCCTTTTCTTAAGGAATTTAGTTTTCTTCATTAATGTATGTAAGAATTGGCTTTTTTATTTTTATGTTTTACCCAACTTTAAAAGTGTGTAACGAGGCTAATAGGTGCGTAGGGCATAGATTATTTTGGATAGCACCTTAGTGCTCTTGGCAGTTTGCAAGATGTAGTCGGTTTCGATCTCTTTCTTCTCTATTATTGTTAGAATCTTCTCTCAAAATTGGGACAGTATACAACAAACTTTAGGAGCTTCTTAGTTGATAAAACTTTGATGTAGGGTTTTGGTTGTTAGAACTTGAGGAAAAAGGGGATACAACTAAAGGGCATAATTCTTTTCTAAACTCCTCTTCTTTCGGTTCTTGGCACAAGCTGAAACTTCGACTACCTTTTGGTTCTTCTTCTTACTATTGTCAAAACCCTCTTTGGATGCTATTCAGGTTGGTAGTAAGTAGAAAAAGATCTCTATGGTAAAGTGGTTGCAAGCAGGAAGAAGGGCTATAAAGCTTGCAAACCACTTTCTCTCTTTCTCTTCTCTCCTCTTAGACTAGGGTCAATTGGCTTCTCAAGATAGGGAACCAACTTGGATGCTTTGATGCTTTAGATGAGTCTCACCTCTTCTTTTTATAGTTGAGGAAGGGGTGGAGTCCGAGCTATATTAGGACTTAAAGAATCATAATGTCTTTAGGACATCTTTGTTAGGATATCTGATCAGAGTATTACATATATAGCGAAAAAATAAAAAATAAAAAGGCTAGATTTTTCAGAAAAAAGTATCTCATCGTCATGCGAAGATTGGTGCAAGAAAAATTATAAAACCAAAAACCGTGCATATCACGTGAGATGTGTTACCTAGGGAGATTGTATATCCCTTAAAAATTTTAGATATGTAGGAGAGCATAAAAGATATTAACTATCTTCCTTTTTAGTAGTAATCCACATGGTAGATGGGGTGATGATGCTCCTCAAATTACTGCACGATTTTCCTCTCCATGTGCAACACTGGGCTACACGGTGATTAAGAAGAGACCGACCCTTCTTGCTATCAACATATCCCAAACTAGGGCTATCGATTGAGGGGGAGAGGAGAGGGAGGAGAATAGGACGGGTGGCCAAGAGAAGACTACCTATGTCACCTTTTGGTCCCTTCTATTTATAGAGGTTCCTACCACTTAACCCTAATAGATCCTACTCTATTAGGTATTGGATCTCTATCTAATTACCCAAGCTTCTTAGATTAGTATATCTATATCCAATAATTTCTATTTAGTCTTATTAGGTCTCAAACAAAAGATCTAATAATTTAAGAGATTACTAGATATCCAATAAGATAGGGGCTCGAACGGATATCTCACATCCGAACTTTTACTTATCGTAACACCTACTATATATGTGTGACCCTCTAGGCCCAATATCGAGCTGGCCGTGAGTCATACCTATCATAACTCCTTCTAACTCAATGAATTATTATTTCTATAATAATTTATTCGACTCATTGACTACGTACATACTAGGCCACTATGCCATAGTCCCTAGACGATACGAGGAGATTCAATCCATTGGACCTATCTATCATCAGTTATTGTGTTTCTATAGTCCCTCATGTTATGATTAAGTCAGCACTAAGAGGGAGAGGGGGGGGTGAATTAGTGCATAAGTTAAAGACGATCGTGATTTAAAATTCTTTCGAGTTGATAAAATCATATTAATGAAATCATATCAGAAAAGATATCGACTTGAAGTAAATGTAAAGTAAAGAAAGCAACCAAGTAATAAAAGTAAGTAGCAAGGAAAGAATACACTGGATTTATAGTGGTTCGGTCACTGTAACCTACTTCCACTTCCAATTCCTTCATCGAGGTCACCGGCTTCCACTATTAATCTTCCTTTAATGGGCAAAGATCAATCACCCCTTTTACATATCTTTTTTCCTTTTAACAAGTTTAGAATAATAACCTTTTTATAATTCGTTCACTTCTTTTTATATAAAATTTTAAGCTAGAACCGATGGAGGTGAACTCTCAAAAGATTACAATAGTGTTTTCACTAAGATCTCAGTTTTTTCTTCACTTTTCTATTCTCCACAAGCAGAAAAGTGTGGTGTATTTATAGGCCTTAATTGACTTCAAAAATAGAGTCAAAAAAATTTCATCCTGGATTTTCGGGGTACTAGTGGTAGCACCACTTATGCCGAGCGATACCATCGCTAGTACTTTCTGACACTAGATGGTACCATCGCCCAGTCTGATGGTACTCTCGCCAAACAGAGTCTTGACTACTGGACCTAAGCGGTACCACCACTTGGCAGCATTAACTGTTAATGGTACTACCACCCAAAGACTGAGCCCTAGGTGGTTCTACTACCCAGTTCTAGCAGTGCCATCGCCAGATAGGTTCCAAGTCACTGTTTGGGCCATCAGTCCAGCCCAAATCAGTCCTGATTCGGGCTCAATTGGCCCCTAACTGAGTTAGTGGGATTACCTCTCAATCCTAACTTAAACTAAACCCTAACTATAATAATTAAGACATTAACTAAGTAAATTATGTCCGGTATATCAAATGTTCTTCTGGTGAAATCCCGACAAGCTTCTAGCAATCTTCCGATGGACTCTCGATGATCTTTCAACGGACTCCCAACATGCTCTTGAACTCTTGACAATCTTCTCAACAAACTCCCGACGAACTTCTCGGCGTGCTCCGATGAACTCCCAATGAACTTCTCAGTGAACTCTCGATGAACTTTTCGATAAGCTCCCGACGAACTTCTCAGCGAGCTCCGACAAAACTCCCGATGAACTTCTCGACGAACTCCTGATGAACTTCTCGATGAACTCCTGACGAACTCTTGATGGACTTTCAATGAATCATCCGATCTTTGACTCTGGCACAACATCTGTTTTATGCCCTATTCATGATCATAGTTAATCCTGTAACACTTTTCTCAACATATGGATTAGATTAATAATTTATCAATTGATTTCATCAAAAAATTCGAGATTCAACAATCTCTCCCTTTTTTTATGATGATAACTAATTGATGATGGAGTTAGTATTAACTCATCCTATCTTTATGCCATACTTGAGAAAAGATACACTTGAATTCACAACCTTTGAATTCAAGCTTTAACCAATTTTAATAAGAAATTTCATGCATTTTGCATCATTATAGTTTCTAGTTATCAATGTGTAACATGCACAATATAATACTAGAAACTAATCAATTTGGCAATCATCACTTCATGCATGATACCGAAATTTGTCATTAAGCATGATGTCAAACATGATGCCAAACATACTATTTCAAACATTTAAGCATGATGCCAAACATTCATCATTTAAGCATGATACTAAACATGATCATGATTCATCATTTAAGTATGAGCACAATGCCAAGCATTCATCATGATGCCAAACATTTAAGCATGATAACAAAATTTATAATTACAAACATTCATTTTGATGCCATCTCAAACATTTAAGCATGATGCCAAGCATGTTACTAAACATTATGATACCAAGCATATATCAATTTCTCCTCCTTTGTCATCAACAAAAAGGAAATATGCAAACATTTTGACATCATTACATCAAACACACAAGATAGTTTTACACCATTGTGATAGCAACATTTGTTTATTTAAATAAGCAAGCTAGCAAAATCTTTGTAAGATAGCGACTTTTACTTTTAGATGTGCAAACTAGCAATACTCTTGCTAGCATTTCTCTTTGGATGTACAAGGTTCTTCTTGAGATGTACAATTAATTTTTAGTATCTCCCCTTTGTCATTATAAAAAAGAGAAGAAAAAAGAGAAGGGAGGAATTCATCACAAGAGAAATTAAGCTTTAAGAATCAAAAAATCAATGAATCAAACTTCTACTTTCGTAAATAGAGAGTGAAGGGATTCATCACATAAAAAAATATAAATATTCAAGATTCATGAATTAAATCCTTATTTTTGTAAATAGAAAGAAGAAAGGTTCATAGTAAATGATGATCGCATAAAAATCAAGTGTACCAAAAAGTCCATGAATAAAACTTCTTCTTTCGTAAGTATAGGAGGGTTATAGGAAAAGATCATTAGATGACGGAGCAAGTGTATCAAAAATCCATGAATGAGATAAGAAGAAGAAGATGGGAAATGAACTTGATAAAAGCTCCGTTATCAAAAATCAAAAAATTTGAAAAAAAATGTATATGAGAAACTCTTGTATTTTGAAGATTTAACATACATAATTTCTCTTCTAATAAAATCAAATTGTTCATCATTTAAAGGTTTTATAAAAATATTAGCTAATTGATATTTTGTATCAATAAATTCTAAAGTTATATTATGGTTATTAACATGATCTCCTATAAAATGATGCCTAATATCAATATGTTTAGTTTTAGAGTGTTGAATAAGATTTTTTGTTAAACATATTACACTAGTGTTATCACATTTTATAGGAATATTTTTTAAGTAAATTTTGTAATCTTCTAATATGTTTTTCATCCATATAACTTGTGCATAACATGCACTTTCTGTTATATATTCAGCTTCGGCTATAGATACGCTAGTCATATGTGCCATGCAAGTCAATCACATGAGTGATGACACTTGTAACTTGATATGTACTCTTTCTTTTAGCTTATTATTATTAGGTATTTTATCACTTTATCTTGCGTGTTGTATATATTGTGATGTTCTTGGATCTATGAATTGAGAATCGGATCATGATGAGATCACGATAATTAGATCGATTCACCCTTAAACATATATCCTAAATAATCCCGGTCATAGGTTACTCAAAAGGGACATCGAGATAACTGGATAGATTGGTGTGTTGTAAACCTATCCATATGATGGAGGTGGCTGGTCTCATAGTTACTCGTGTGGAGACACTAAGGATACAGTACAGGTGCTCATTGGAGAATGAGTTCACTGATTGATCTGCTTACGGAATGCTGGATGGTTATTGATACCTTACGTTAGACAACGATTTCGTAGTCCCAATAATGTATCTAGTCCTTAGACTTGAGACACCAAGGATGTCCTATATGAGTACTCCACTCTTTGATACTGGACTTATAGATTTGGAAGTTCCAGATCTAGTACAACCGGTTATTGAGAGTGGTAGCCAACCTTACAAGGGCTATTGAGTGTCAATAGAGGATCATCTGCTCTCGGTATCATGATAGGAATATCCCATGTATTCTTGCTTGAACAAATCCATGGCCAAGGTTATTTGGATTGAGAGAGAAAGAGTTCTCTGGGAGAATCCGATAAGAGCAAGACTCGAGGAGAGATCATATGGGTCTGACAACACTATGCCCGATATAGGGTCTCTTGGATATTAGATAGATGAGGGACTATAGATACATGGTAACTGAGGACAGATAGGTCCAAAGGATTGGATTCCCCTGTATCATCTAGGGACTGTGGCATAGTGGCCTAGTACATCCATAGTCGATGAGTCAGGTGAATTATTATGGAGATAATAATTCACTAAGTCAGAAGGAGTTCTGACAAATATGACTCACGGCCAGTTCAATATTGGGCCTAGAGGGTCACACACATATGGTGGGTGTTGCGACGAGTAAAGGTTCGGATATGAGATATCCGCTGGAGCCCCTATCTTATTGGATATCCAATAAGCTCTTGAATTATTGGATCCTAAGATGAGATCCAATAAGAGCTAAATTAGGTAGAGACCTATTAATCTAAGAGGCTTGGGTAATTGAATAAAGATCCAATACCCAATATGGCAGGATCCATTAGGGTTTACAGGAGGCCTCTATAAATAGGAGGGAATTGAAGGCCCATAGGCAGGGGCTCTCTCAATAGCCACCTTTTATTTTCCTCTGCCCAAGAGAGGAGCATCGTCGTAGTCCCTGGCATGTGGATATCGCTAGAGAGGAGGACGCTTGACCTTCTTCATCCTCTCCTACAGATTTACAGGGATTTAGGGATATACGATCTCTCTAGGTACTTTCTTTTACACATGTAGTTTTTATGGATTTATTTTTGATGCACCGATCTTCGCACGATGATGGAACCTTTCATGGAAATCCAAGATTTTTATTTTCTGTTCTTCCATTGCGCATGAGATGTCGCCCTCTTGGATTCCCAACAAGATAATGTAACCGAATTTTATTTCTTAGAAGATCAAGAGACAAGTGTATGACCTAAGAATTGACATATTCCAGATGTGTTTTTTCTATCTATTCTACACCTAGCAAAATCAGCATCATCATAAGTAGTTAATTCAAAATTCTCAGATTTTGGATACCATAATCCTAAATTAGGAGTTCCTTTTAAGTATCTAAGAATCCTTTTAATAGTTTTAAAGTGAGATACCTTAGGATTAGATTGAAATTTGGTATAAAGTCCAATATTAAACATAATGTCTGGTCAAGTTACGGTGAGGTATAGTAAACTAACTATCATACCCCTATAAGTTTTTTTTATCAAAGTTTTCTCCATTATTATCCATATCTAACTTAGTAGAAATACTCATTGGTGTCTTGATAGCCTTTGAACTATTCATATTGAATTGTTTTAACAACTCTAATGCATATTTAGTTTGACTAAAAAAAATTTTATCACTTAGTTGCTTGATTTGTAAACCTAAGAAAAATGTTAATTCACCCATTAAGCTCATTTTGAACTCTTGGCTCATACTTTTAGCAAAAGATTCACATAAAGACTCATTTGTGGAACAAAAAATAATGTTATCAATATAAATTTGAATGATAAGAAAATTATTTTTAATAAATAATGTAGTATTGACCTTACCTTTTGAGAAATTATTTTAGATAAAAAAGGAACTAAGTCTCTCATACTAAGCCCTTGAGACTTGTTTAAATCTATAGAGAGCCTTAGATAACTTAAACACATGATTAAGAAAAAGAACATTCTCAAATCCGAGTGGTTGTTCAACATATTCTTCGAAAATAAAGTCATTTAAAAAAATATTTTTAACATCCATTTGAAATAACTTAAAATTATTACAACAAGCATAAGCAAGGAGTATCCTTACGGTTTTTAATCTTGCCACAGGAGCGAAGGTTTCTTCATAATCGATACCTTTTTCTTAGTTGAAATATTTAGCCACTAATCTAGCCTTGTATCTAACCACGACACCAAGTTCAGATTGCTTATTTTTAAAGACTCATTTAGTACTAATCAATAAATGGTCACTAGGTCTAGGAATAAGCTTTCACACCTCATTTCTCTCAAATTGATTTAACTCTTCTTACATTGCAATAACCCATGAATTATCTTTCAGGACCTCGTCAATGCATTTTGGTTCAATTTAAGATAGAAAAATGGTGTTAGCTCAAAAAATTTTAAAGGAAGAGTGAGTTTGAATACTTTTTGATGTGTCTCCTATGATTAGCTCTTTAGGATGAGCATCTACATATTTTCATTTCTTAGGTAAGGATACTTTGGAAGAAGATGCATCCAAGTTGCTAGTGGGAGGAAATGTTTTATTTAAATTTAAGGCATCAAAATCAAAATCATCATAAAAATTATTTTTCTTAAATTCAAAAATCTTTTTAAAAATATCATAAATAGATTCTCTATAACTAAAGTTCTTTTATTAAAGACACAAAATGCTTCAAAAGTAGAAGAATAACCAAGAAAAATGCCTTCATCGGATTTTACATCAAATTTTCCTAAGGCATCTTTTTCATTTAAAACAAAATATTTATAATAAAAAAATTTAAAATATAAAACATTGAGTCTTTTGTTGTTCTACAATTCATAAGAAGTTTTGAAAAGTAATGGTCTTACTAGAACCTTATTTATAACATAGTATTCCGCGTTAACGACTTCAGCCCAAAAATATTTAGGTAGGTTATGTTCGTTTAATATGGTTTTTACCATTTCTTGTAAGCTCCTATTTTTTCTTTTAACTACTCCATTTTGTTATGGGTTTCTTAGAGTAGAGAAATTATGGTTGTACCCATTTGATTCACAAAAGTTTTAGAAATCATGATTTTAGAACTCACCACCGTGATCACTACAAATAGATGAAATCATAAAGCCTTTTTTATTTTGAATAAGTTTACAAAATTTTAAAAAATATTTAAAACAATCACTTTTGTGTGCTAAGAAGTATGTCCAAGTGTATATACTATAATCATCAATAATTACAAAGACGTATTTGCTACCTCCTAGGCTTGTTATATTAATTGGTCTAAATAAATCTATATGAATTAATTACAATGGTCTAGAGGTGCTTATTTGATTATTTGATTTGAAACTATCTTTTATTTGTTTTTCTAGTTGACATGCATCACACACTTTGTCTTTGACAAACTTGATACTAGGCATTCCTCTTACAAGTTCTTTAGATGAAATTTGAGAGATTAGTTTCATGCTAGCATGACCTAACCTCCTATGCTAAAGCTAAGTATCATCGTTTAAAGCCAAAAAGCACGTTTCATCACAAAGATCGTCAATGTCAATAGTATAGACATTATTATGTTTTAAGGTAATCATAGATGTATTTTTATGTGGTATTTCAATAACGCAAGCGTTAGATTAAAATCTTATGATATATCCTTTATCACACAATTGACTAATGCTCAAAAGATTATACTTTAAACCATCTACTAATAACATATCTTCAATTAAGAAGTTTGATTTATTAACTATGGTTTCTTTGCTAATAATTTTACCTTTATTATTATCTTCGAAGGTGACATACCCTTCATCTTGGCTAGTGAGCTTAAAGAATTGAGTTGGATGTTCGGTCATGTGCCTTCAACATCCACTATTAAGGTACCATCTCTTGCTCATAGTATGTGATTATAAACATATCTACAAGAAAGAAGGTTTTTGTTTCGGTACTCATTTGACTTTGGGTGCCTCATTAATCGATCTACATAACTTATCAATTTGTATTGAGTTATTTATGGTTCATTTAGGAATCCAAATTAACTTATGTGGACTGTACCTCTTAAATGGACATTTATGATCATAATATTTAAATTTACAATAAAAGTTACATTTGTTTCGGGGTAAAACATGTAAAGTTGGGCCTTTAACGAAGATAATTAACTTTGGTAAGTGTTACTCATAAAGTTAATTCCATCCTTTCTATGAACATGACCCTTATTAGCAAGGATCATGTTTAAATATTTGCTTCCTATTTTAAATTTTTTAAAGTTAGTAGCAAAATTTTCTTTTTAAATGTCTTTAATTCTTCACATTTAGTGCAAGGAAGCAACATCTCATTATCATGCTTAATCTTTAATTTATCAAATTTGCTAACAAGAGAGGCATGCTCCTTTTTTTTAACAATTTATACTTTTTACTAACTAATTTGCATTTATCAAATAAATCATGAAAAGTATTCAATAATTCATCAAAAGATAAATGAGCTTCAATCGAGTTACTTACCTCGTCGCAAAGCGCTATTAATGCATAGTTAGCAACTTCTTTGTTGGTTGACTCCTCATCTTCGGATGCGCTTGAATAATTCTAGGTAGCTTTGAGTGCTTTCTTTTTCTTCGGTTGCTTCTTCTTCACTTGGGGACATTCATTTTTGAAGTACTCTGGCTTCTTGTATTCATAGCAAATTATTCGGTTATTTTTAGTTCATTTTTGTTTTTAATGTCATGTTTAGTTTTATTTTTTTTATGAATTTTTTAAATTTTTTTGTTAGAAGTGCTAAGTCATCATCATCATCATCGTCACTTGACTTCTCTCTCAAGTGGTCTTCTTAAGTCCTAAGTGCCAAATCTTTCCTGTTCTTTGGAAGGATGTTTTTAAGTTCTTCATGTGTATTTCATGTCATTTCATAGGTCATCAAGGACCCGATAAGTTCTTCGAGTGGAAAGTTATTAAAATCCTTGGCTTCTTGAATTGTCGTTTCTTTAGGATTCCAATTTTTTAGAAGAGATCTTAATATCTTGTTAATAAGTTCAAAATTAGAAAAAATTTTACCAAGTGCTTTTAGACCATTGGCGATATCCGTAAATCGGGTGTACATGTCTCCAATGGTCTATCTTGGTTTCATGCGAAATAATTCATAGCTATGAACCAAAAAATTAATTTTTAACTCCTTAACCCTACTTGTGCCTTCATATGTGATTTCAAGTGTATGTCAAATCTCATATGCAGTTTCATAAATAAAAACCCGATTGAATTCATTTTTATCTAAAGTACAAAACAAAGCATTTATAGCTTTGGCGTTCAAAGAGAAAGTCTTCTTCTTCAAATCATTCCATTCGTTCATTGGATTAGAAGATTTTTAAAATCCATTTTCAACAATATTCCATAACTCGAAATATATAGAAATTAAGAAAATCCTCATTTTAGTCTTCCAATACATGTAATCCATCCCATTAAATATAGGAGGACATGTGATAGAATGACCCTCTTCAATGTCGAAAAAGCCATCTCTCTTGGGTTTTAAACCAAATTGAGAGTGTGTACGTTAAAGACGATCGCGATTCAAAATTCTTTCGAGTTGATAAAATTATATCGATGAAATCGTATCAGAAAAGATCTCGATTTGAAGTAAATGTAAATTAAAGAAAGTATCTAAGTAATAAAAGTAAGCAACAAAGAAAGAACACTTTGGATTTAAAGTGGTTCGTGTTAGGGATCGAGCGGCACTAAGAGGGGGGGGGTGAATTAGTGTAGCGGATCAAGATGATAGATTTTCGACGATTTAAACCAACTTCGGAAACTTCATACGAAAAGAATAAATATTTTGATTAAAACTATTTCGGTTGCATACGTAAGAAGGAGATAATGAAGTAGAGCATCAAAATAAAGATGGTTTGTAGTAATGCAAATGACAATAAGATAAACGCAAACTGATTTTATAGTGGTTCGGTCATCCGACCTACATCCACTCCCGATTCCTCTTCGCTTGAGGCCATCGGCTTTCCACTAAGTATCTTCCTTTCAATGGGCAAGGATGAACTCCCTTACAGCTCCTCTCCTTTTGATGGGTTTAGGAGATAACTCTTACAAGTACTCTTACCCCTCTTTTGGACTAGAACACTCTTAAAACTGTTGGTAAATCCTTCAGGGGAGAGACATCACTTGTGCAGCAGAAGAACAGAAAACAAAACTCCAGATTTCCCATAGAAAGTTTCCATCGTCGTGTGAAGATTAGTGCGTCAAAAATAAATCCAAAAAACTGCACGTGTAAAAGAAGATACCTTGGGAGATCGTATATCCCTGAATTCCTGTAGATCTGTGGGAGAGGATGAAGGAGGTCAAGCGTCCTCCTCTCTAGCGGTATCCACACGACAGGGATTACAACGATGCACCTCTCTCTCTAGGGAGAGGAGAATAGGAGGTGGCTATCAAAAGAAACCCTCAGCCTATAGAGCTTTGGTTCCCTCCTATTTATAGAGGCCCCCTGAAATCCCTAATGGATCTTTTGCCCTATTGGGTATTAGATCTCCATCTAATTACCCAAGCCTCTTGGATTAGTGGGTCTCTACCCAATAATCTCTTATTAGCAATTATTATATCTCATCTCAGGATCCAATAATTTAAGGGCTTAATGGATATCCAATAAGATAGGGGATTCAACGGATATCTCATATTCGAACCTCTACTCGTCGCAACACCTACCATATGTGTGTGACCCTCTAAGCCCAATATCGAGCTGGCCATGAGTCATACTTGTCAGAACTCCTTCTGACTTAGTGAATTATTATCTCTATAATAATTCACCCAACTCATCGATTGCGGATGTACCAAGCCACTACGCCGCGGCCCCCAGATGATACAGGGGAATCCAATCCTTTGGACTTATCTGTCCTCAGTTACCATGTATCTATAGTCCCTCATCCATCTAATATCCTAGAGATCTTATAACAGGCATGGTGCTGTCAGGCCTATACGGTCTCTCCTCGAGTCTTGCTCTTGTCGGATTCTCCTAAAGAACTCTTTCTCTCTCAATCCGAATAACCTTGGCCAAGGATTTGTTTGAGCAAGAACACATGGGATATTCCTCTTATGATACCGAGAGCAGATGATCCTCTATTGATACTCAATAGCCCTCGTAAGGTTGGCTATCTCTCCCAATGACCGGCTGTACTAGACTTGGTACTTTCCAAACCTAAAAGTCCGGTATCAAAGAGTGGAGTACTCATACAGGACATCCTTGGTGTCTCAAGTCTAAGGACCAGATACACTACTGGGACTACAGAATCGTTGTTTGACGTGAGGTATCAATAACCATCCAGCATTTCGTAGGCGGATCAATCAGTGAACTCATTCTCTAATGAGCACCTGTACTGTACCCTTAGTGTCCCCACACGAGTAGCTATGAGACTAGCCACCTCCATCATATGAATGGGTATACAGCACACCAGTCTATCTGGTTATCTCGATGTCCTTCTCGAGTAACCTATGACCAGGATAATTTAGGGTCTATGTTTAAAGGTGAATCGGTCTCATTATCGTAATCTCATCACGATCTGATTCCCATTGTAGAGATCCAAGGATATCATAGTATATGCAACACGCAAGATAAAGTGATAAAACGCCTAATAATAAGCAAAGAGATGAAGTGCATATCAAGTCACAAGTGCCATCACTTATGTGATTAGCTTGCAAGGCGTATATAACTAGCAATCTCCCACTTGACCTAAAGCCAATCACCAATATGTCTGATCCCCATCAGACCTTTGTGACGCTCAAAGACAATCTAAGTTAATGGCTTTGTCAGTGGATCTGCAATGTTATCTTCGGATGGAACTCTTTCCACTACTACATCTCTTCGGGCCACGATCTCTCTAATAAGTTAGAACCTCCTTAGAACACTTCTGATGAGACCCGGGTTCCCTTATTTGAGTAATCGCCCTGTATTTATCGTAATATAAAGGAATTAACTCCTCGCTGCTTGGGATGACTCCTATATCTGTGATGAACTTCTTCATCTAGACTCCCTCATTTACTGCCTTGCCACAGTAATATATTCCGCCTCTATGGTTGAGTCAGTAATAGTGTCTTGCTTGGAACTCTTCCAACATATTGCTCCTCTATTCAGGGTGAACACATACCCTGAATTAGACTTGCTATCATCGATATCGGACTGGAAGCTCGAGTCCATGTAGCCCTCAACCCTGAGACTACGACCTTCATATACCAGTAAAAGATCCTTAGTCATTCTCAAGTACTTAAGGATACTTTTTACTGCTTTCCAGTGCTCCAAGCCTAGATTTGCCTGATATTTGCTTGTGACACTCAAAGCATACACTATATCAGGCCTGGTATATAACATAACATACATGATAGATCCTATCACTGATGCATATGGTATTATATCTATGTGTGCCCTTTCTTTAAGAGTCTTTGGGGACATACTCCTAGAAAGTGATATTCCATATCTCATTGGTATGAAACATCTCTTAGAATTTTTCATGTCAAACCTTTTGACAATGATGTCTATGTACTTGGACTGGGACAAGCTAAGTATCCTCTTAGATTTATCTCTATAGATCTGTATCCCTAATATGCAGGATGCTTCCCTTAAGTCCTTCATGGAGAAGTGCCTAGATAACCAAGTCTTTACTGTGGAGAGCATTCCTACATCATTCCCAATGATCAGGATGTCATCCACATATAATACCAAAAAGGTGATAGTGCTCCAACTTACTTTCCTGTACACACAAGGCTCATCTTCGTTCTTAATGAAGTCATAAGATATGATCGCCTCATCAAATCTTATGTTCCAACTTCGGGAAGCTTGCTTTAATCCATAAATGGACCTAAGCAACCTGCACACATTATCTGGGTTATCCTTGGATACGAATCCCTAAGGCTGTATCATATACACCTCCTTGAGGTTACCATTGAGGAATACGGTTTTAATGTCCATCTGTCAGATCTTATAATCATAGTGTGTTGCTATAGCCAATAGAATTCGAATGGATTTTAGCATGGTTATAGGTGAGAAAGTTTCATTATAGTCAACACCTTGCCTTTGACGATACCCCTTAGCCACTAGCCTTGCTTTATAGGTCTCTACCTTTTCATCTACTCCAATCTTCTTTTTGAAGATCCACTTGCAACCAATGGGTACAATACCCTCGGGTGCATCAACTAGGTTCAAAACCTTGTTGGAGTACATGGAATCCATTTTTGAATTCATGACTTCTTGCCATTTCTCAGAGTCTATGCTCATAATAGCCTTCTTATAGGTTTGAGGATCAATATCCTCAACATCCTCTCTTCTGATATGTCCCACATATCTCTCAGGAGGATGGGATACTCTATCAGGCCTACGTAAAGTTAGAACTTGTGTGTTAGGTATCTGAATAGATTCTAAAATGGTGCTTAAGCTAGGTTCTCCAACCTCGCTAAACTCTATCATGCTCCCACTATCTCCACCAAGAATGTATTCCTTCTCAAGGAACACTGCTCTCTTGGCTACAAAGACCTTTTGGTCCTCAGGGTGATAGAAATAATACCCATAAGTTTCCTTGGGGTATCCCACGAACTTGCATCGTTCCGTTCTTGATTCCAACTTGTCAGGGTTGTCTCTTAACGTGGGCAGAGCAGCCTCAAATCTTAACAATCTTAAGATCAAACATCTTCCCATTCTATATCTCATATGGAGTAGACATCACTGATTTGGTTGGAATTCTGTTCAGAAGATAAGCTACGGTCTCTAGGGCATATCCCCAGAATGAGATGGGTAAGTCGGTGAAACACATCATGGAATGCACCATGTCTAATAGTGTGCGATTCCTCCTTTCTGATACATAATTAAGTTGTGGTGTATAAGGAGGTGTTCATTGGGATAAGATCCCATAGTCTTTGAGGAACTAGGTGAACTCTGTACTCAAATACTTACCTTCTTGATCTGATTGAAGGGTTTTAATACTCTTTCCTGTCTGGTTCTCCACTTCTCATTTCCTCTTAGACTCACTTACACTCATGATATGTGGAGCTATATCTAGCATAAATAAACCATTATGCACTATTCCTCTCGTGATGATCTCATCATCTAATATTATTGAACAATCATTGTTCTCAGAAACTAATTTATATCCATTAGCTATCAAACATGAAATGAAAATAATATTTTTGATAATAAAAGGAACATAATAGTATGCATCCAATGCAATAATAGCTCAACCAGGTAGATGTAAGGTGACCTTGCCAATAGCCATTGTAGTAACCTTTGCTCCATTGCCCATCTTAAGGTTCATCTCGCCTCCGTTCAATCTCCTAAGTTCTGCCAGAACCTGCAACGAATTACAAATATGTTAAGCACTCCCGGTATCCAATACCCATGTGTTATTATAAGATTCTGACAAATGGAGACTAATCATGAATGTACCTGAAGTTTATGCAAGCTTCTGTTTCGCCCTCTCTGCAAGGTACTCTTTGCAGTTCTTCTTCCAGTGCCCATCTTTACCGCAGTGGAAGCACTGACCTTTGTCCTTTGTTGGGTCTTTCTTGGCAACCTTTGCCTTACCCATTTTGCCCTTACCCTTGTCCTTCTTAAGGGTCTTCTCAGCCTTCCTTTTCTTTCTGGTCTCACCAGTGTAGAGACCCGGCTTCTCTTTCTTGATGGTGCTCTCTGCTTCTCTCAACATATTGAGGAGCTTTGGGAGGGTCACCTCAAGTTTGTTCATATTAAAATTCATTATGAACTGAGAAAAGGAATCTGGTAGGGACTGAAGTACAAATCCACACACAGGTTATCCTCTAGGACCATTCCTAGACCTGTGAGTTTCTCGATCCACTCAATTATCTTAAAGATATGGTTCTGAACCGGTGTGCCCTCAGTCATCCTAGCACGGAAAAAAATTTTTGATATCTCATATCGCTGAGTTCTTCCTTATTCCTTAAACAGTTTGCGGAGATGCAGGAGTATGGAATTAGCATCCATATTTTCATGCTATCTCTGTAACTCAGTAGTCATAGAGGCCAACATATAACACAGAGTAAGAGTGGAATCATCTAAGTACTCACATAACGAGCGATCTTATCCTCGCTTGCCCCTTCATCGGGCGTAGGGATCATTGTATCAAGGACATATGCGATTTTCTCCGTCGTGAGAACGATTCTCAGATTACGAAGCCAATTCATATAATTTGGACCAGTGAGACGGTTGGCATCAAGTATGCCACGTAAAGAATTTGAAAATGATATTTTTCTAAAATAAAAGATGTAGCAGAAATAAATAACATGCAGACTTTGCAAAAATTAAACAGTTAAGATAAGGACTTTTATCTTAATGTACTCCCACTAATTTTTCGTGAGACACACAACACCCTCTGGTATGTGAATCGGAGACCCCCGACAGATCTCTAGTGGGGATCGAGATCTAATCGGCGTCTTAATGTAACCTCGAGGGACTCGACCAATTACGTTAAGCCCATAAAGGTAGGCAACTCTTGCCAATCACAACTCCTTGTGATTCCCGTCCTATTCCGCCTCCGAACCACCATGGCCTCGAGGGACTCGACCAACCATGATGTTTGGTTAAGTCATCACCATCATTACCAGATGAGTCTGATTCAGTGATATACTCTCGAGGGACTCAACCAAGCATATCATGTCCTCAGATCACCAATGACATCTCTATGTCGTAGATAAGATAGCGAAACGCGATATAGGTGAGTCTCGAGGGACTTGACTAACTCAACCTACATCAGAAATCGGTTCCTACCTATAATGATGGAAGGCCACGTGGGTCAATCTAATTACCTCACGTTTACCGATTTAATATTATTAATAGAGGGGATTTTAGTTTGGTCTCATAATATAATGTGTCACACACATACATATACGCATTTAATATATATATATCTACATCGCATGTAAATATATATATATATATATATATATATATATATATAGTAGGTGTATAACTAATCATACATCACATAAGCAATCATACCAGATGATCATGGACCATATTCTAATGTGATCAGGCGCAAGCCAGTGGGCCCAATCACTCACATCAAGATCTATGTGTGCTTCGGCGCATCTCCATGCCTTGTGATCGCCCTTCTCGCTTCGTTGGTTCCGTCGACATCTCAACACATCTTTATGCGTCGGATCGTTCGTCTCAACCTCGTGAGTCATGCTACTGCTGCGCCTCCTTATGTAATTACAACATAATTACAAGCACGCAGGCCCGACAATAAATGAGAAAAGAATAGAGGCTCGCAGGCCCCAATAATAATAATCACATGTACACACATCACATCACAAGTCCATGATCATCTGTCCACATCATACATTACATGTATATGTTATTTTATAGGACTACTAGATAAAAAAAATAGTTAATTAAACTATTTAATTAACATATTTATTTTTCTGAAATCAGGGACATAAAGGGAATTTTTGAATTGCCAAGGGCATTCTGGTCATTCGGCCATAAGGGATAAAATTGGAATTTTGAAAATTCCTAGGGGTATTTTAGTCATTTTGTCAAAAGGAACAGAAATCAGAATTTCTAAATTCCGAGGGGGCAAAACTGTCTTTTGCCTAAAAACCCTAGTACCTTTCCCTTCTGTAGAGTTGTGGCCGTCGCCACCCTACCGGCCGGCCAGTCTGTGGGCGTGTCGCCTGCTCATGGCGCAACACACCGCAGTGGTAGTGTCATGAGCGGCGACGCTGCCCCTTGCGGGTGCACCCACATCTGCGGGCAGATCGCCCGCAGGTGACGCTGTCCCTTGTGGGCTAGCTGCAAGTTGGCTGCCCCTTGCGGGCTAGCCGCGGGCGGGTGGTGATGCCCCTTGCGGGTGCAGTGCCTGCCGATGCCCCTGGGGCGCTGCCCTGGTGCCGCTTTCCCCGTGGGTATAGCGCCCCGTAGGCACTGCCCTGCTGGCAGCCCGCCGACGCCCCTACAGGCTAGCTCGTAGGCCGTCAGTCGCTGCTTGTGTAGGCAGCAAGGCTGCAAGCAGCCTTACGGCCACTACACGAGCATAGCAAGGGCAGCAACAGTTACTGCCCTTCCTGGCCCTTTTGCGCCAACGATTTTGGCGTCAAAAGCAGATCCAAAACACAACACATGCAGTTTAAGATCCGATCTTCGCACGAATAACCTGGCTCTGATACCACTGTTGGGAAATCCTTCAGGGGAGAGACATCACTTGTGCAGCAGAAGAATAGAAAACAAAACCCCAGATTTCCCATAGAAAGTTTCCATCGTCGTGCGAAGATCAGTGCGTCAAAAATAAATTCGGAAAACTGCACGTGTAAAAGAAGATACCTTGGGAGATCGTATATCCCTGAATTCCTGTAGACCTATGGGAGAGGATGAAGGAGGTCAAGCGTCCTCCTCTCTAGCGGTATCCACACGATAGGGATTATGATGATGCACCTCTCTCTCTAGGGAGAGGAGAACAGGAGGTGGCTACCAAAAGAAACCCTCAGCCTAAAGAGCTTTGGTTCCCTCCTATTTATAGAGGCCCCCTAAAAACCCTAATGGATCTTTTGCCCTATTGGGTATTGGATCTCCATCCAATTACCCAAGCCTCTTGGATTAGTGGGTCTCTACCCAATAATCTCTTATTAGCAACTATTAGATCTCATCTCAGGATCCAATAATTCAGGGGCTTAATGGATATCTAATAAGATAGGGGGTTCAGCGGATATCTCATATCCGAACCTCTACTCGTCGCAATACCTACCATATGTGTGTGACCCTCTAGGCCCAATATTGAGTGGCCGTGAGTCATACTTGTCGAACTCCTTTCGACTTAGTGAATTATTATCTCTATAATAATTCACCCAACTCATCGATTGCGGACGTACCAAGCCACTACGCCGCGGCCCCCAGACGATACAGGGGAATCCAATCCTTTGGACTTATCTGTCCTTAGTTACCATGTATCTATAGTCCCTCATCCATCTAATATCCTAGAGATCTTATAACAGGCATGGTGCTGTCAGGCCCATACGGTCTCTCCTCGAGTCTTGCTCTTGTCGGATTCTCCTAGAGAACTTTTTCTCTCTCAATCCGAATAACCTTGGCCAAGGATTTGTTTGAGCAAGAACACATGGGATATTCCTCTCATGATATCGAGAGCAGATGATCCTCTATTGACACTCAATAGCCCTCGTAAGGTTGGCTATCTCTCCCAATGACTGGCTGTACTAGACTTAAAACTTTCCAAACCTAAAAGTCCGGTATCAAAGAGTGGAGTACTCATACAGGACATCCTTGGTGTCTCAAGTCTAAGGACCAGATATACTACTGGGACTACAGAATCGTTGTTTGACGTGAGGTATCAATAACTATCCAGCATTCCGTAGGCGGATTAATCAGTGAACTCATTCTCTAATGAGCACCTGTACTGTACCCTTAGTGTCCTCACACGAGTAGCTATGAGACCAGCTACCTCCATCATTTGAACGGGTATACAGCACACCAGTCTATCCGGTTATCTCGATGTCCTTCTCGAGTAACCTATGACCAGGATAATTTAGCGTTTGTGTTTAAAGGTGAATCGGTCTCATTATCGTGATCTCATCACGATCCGATTCCCATTGCACAGATCCAAGGACATCATAGTATATGTAACACGCAAGATAAAGTGATAAAACACCTAATAATAAGCAAAGAGATAAAGTGCATATCAAGTCACAAGTGCTATCACTCGTGTGATTGGCTTGCTGGGCATATATGACTAGTAAAAACTTAGAGGGAAGATTTGACACACTTTCAAGAGAGTTTCCCCCTTCCTTTTTTCAGTTCTAGACACCTTTTCATCCATAAATGAGAGGGGTATTTATAAGCCTCAAAAGGATTCAAATTTGGAGCCCAAATTTGGACCACAAAATTTGAATCACCTTGGTTTTCGCATTCTGGTGGTACTGGGCGGTGCCATCGCCCATCTAGCGATGCCACCGCTGGTGCCCTCGGGTGCTGGGCGGTACCACCACCAGCCTGGGGCGGTTCCACCACCTAAGGTTCGGCCACTAGGTGGTGCCACTACCCAGGTCATTCAGCACAGTGGTTTGGGCCGTAAACTATGTCGAAACCGATCCAAATGAAGTCCGAATTACCCCAAATTTGGTTTATAAGATTAACACCTAATCCTAAACCAAATTATGTGCTAACTACAAATTTTAAAGATATTTTCTTTGCTATTACAAAGTCCATAAGACAAGACTTCTTTCGACAAGCTTTCGGCGAACTTTCGACGATCTTCCGATGAACCCTCAGAAACCATTCTGCGGACTCCCGGCAAGCTCCCGGACTTCACGATGATCTTGGCAAGTTCTATCGAGCTTCTTTAGCAAGCTCCAATCTTTCTTGGAAAGCTCCGTGAACTTCCGACAAACCTTCCGAAAACCCTTCGACAAGCTCCCTACTTGTTCTCGGTCAGTTCCGGCAACACTCCTAACGAATCTTTGGACTTCTATCGAACTCTCGAACTCCCAACGATCCATCACAGTTGTCTTTCGATATTTTGTTTTGCTTTACGTCTTCATCGTTATTATAGTTATTCCTGCACACACACAAACAAAAACTCTACTTCGATCTAGATAATTATTACAATGTGAATTAACATTCAGTTGCCCAACACGTCATTGGTCGATGCTTCGTCCGATTTTTCGACACATCGTCCTCTCTTGCGGCTTATTGCCTAATCGATGGTCGACCTCCATAACCCCGATATCCATGGTGCAACTCCGCTCTTCTTGGCCTGATACCCTATGTCCGAAGCCTTCTGTCGATTGTCGACCGAATCTCGGCTCGACATCCAATATCCTAATGTGATCTTCCGGCGCAACATCAATTCCTCCAGCATCAACTATCTAATCCTGATCGATGGTAGACCTGTGTAACTCAAAACACAGTTAGACCACAAATCACAATCAATTAGTTTCATCATCAAAATCCGAGATTCAACAATCTCCCTCTTTTTGATGGTGACAACTAATTGATGACTAACGGAGTTAACCTTAACTCCCCGAAGTTTAACCAAACTCCCCCTATCAATATGCTATTGATAGAACACTTGGATTATCCCAAATCCAAGCAACATTCATCACAATTAAGAGAATACATCAAACCATCATGCAAATATATAAAATATTCAATTCAATGCATGAAGTCATCAATCTACTTCTCCCCCTATGTCATCAACAAAAAGGAGAAGTAATCATCATAGATAGTTTAAAAGATATATAAATTTTATAATCATACTAGCTATTAATCAAGATATTCAACATACATCACTTTAAAACATTCAATCATAGCAAGTTTTTAAATTCTTTCTAAAGATAATCAAGATCGTAATTTTTTTTATCACTTGCTTCTTGTGCAAGTTTGCACTTTGCTTTTGTAGCATGCTAGCAACTTTTGAAATGTTCATGATAGGATGTTCCTTGAAGTTTTTCATTGAAGCTAGCAAATTTTTCATTGAAATTGCAAGCTAGCAATAAATCTTCTCCCCCTTTATTTTTGTCAAAAAGAAGTAGAGTACAAATAGTCTCTTACATCAATACTTTGATCATGACAAAATAACAAATTTACAACATGAATTTTCAACATATTAAGTCATGAATTCAAGGGAGTCAAAAATCATGAAATGAGAAAAAAAAAAGATGATAAGCAAGCAATCAATAATGATAAGCAAACTAACATACTTTGCGATACGTAAGCTAGCTTCCTTTCAATTCTTCTCTTTTGTAACTAAGTTTCGCTTTTACAAGCTATCAACTTTTTGTTTGCAATAAGCTAGCAATTATGTATAATCACTTTAAACATGTATGCTAACTTTTCATTAAAACATATAAACATAAAGGCATGACAAGTGTAACATTCCAAATTTTTGAAGTTTTACATTTTGCTTCTTTTGAGATAGTCAAGATAGCAATATTTGCATCCTTTGAGATAGCAATCCTTAATTTCTTGTGAAATTTGTAAGGTAGCAATTTTTCTCCCTCTTTATCTTTGTCAAAAAGAAGGGAGGACTAAATGGCTAAAAATTTTAATCATTATACAAGCCATTTTTCATATCAATTATAAATTTACATTAATCAATATGTCAATCATCACATGATGCATACAAGAATACAATGCAAAAAAATCATGTTATAAAGGATATCAATATGAAAATTCAACAAGGATTAAAACCAAAAGATATCATTCATGATTCATAACTTTCCTTTTAGCAAGATCAAGATTCATATTTATCCATTTTCAATTCAAGACAAATGTCATGCAACCAAAAATCATGATATATAAGAGCATAACATTCTCATAGATCAAGTCATGATTCTTGGATTCATCATAAAGCAAAAAAATTATTATTTTTATATATCAATTTTCAATTATCACATAAGGTAAAGAAATCATGTCATTTCTAAGATATGATATCAAGGCTCAAGAATAACATGATTCATTTGAGAATGGATAGCATAAAGAGCACCTTGATTCATGCATAAGATTTTTCATCAAGATCACATTTCATAAGAATCAAGATATCAAGATTACAAATTCATTGAATTCCAAGAAATCAAAAGACATGATACATTTCATTTGAAGAATTCTCTTTTGATAACCGGAAGAAACATGATAAATGATCTTGATATATAAAGAACTCCATGTTAAAATTATCAAGATCATGATTTCAATAAAATTTCCTTATACCAAAATGAAATCTTTTAGAACTTGATTCAAGTATTATATATATATATATATATATATATAAAAGTCATAAAATCATTCAAACTCATTTTGTCAACTTAAGATTCATAATCAAATCAAAATCATTTTCAAGATTCAAAATGCTAGCAATTTGCATTAATCATGACAAGTGATACATCAAAAGTCTACATCAATATTTCAATCATCAAGTCATGAAGCATGCAAAGTGGTATTGAAACATGAGAGAAAATTTCAAATTACACATGCAATGTTTCAACATTCAAAACACATTTTCTCAAGTTGAGTATCAATAAGTCAAGAGAAAATAACTTATGATTCATTTGAATTTCTCTTCAAAGACATAGGAGAATCATAATATAAAATAAGAGGTCTTGAAAAAAAACTTAAGTTATCAAGATCTCGATATAAACAAAACTCATTCTAGTTCAATTTATCAACTCATAATCAATTCATCGAAATCACTTTTATAATTTATGAGATTCTCAAGATATTATGAAATCATTAATCTCGATAAGATGAGAAAAGCATGAGATCAAAATCTTGTTCATAATTTAAGTGATTCACAAAATATCATTAATGAATTTATCACTTGTATTTCATGGAAAATCAAAAACTTTAGAGAAAGAGAGATGTTCAAGAAACATGCATTTCTCTTTTAGTGATTTTCATTTATTTTGTATAAACATGCCTTTGTCTTTTTATGCCAAATCAAAATAAGTATTTAAAAGCGAAAGACAACCTTCATTATAAAAATTATCAAGACAAAAATATAACACATTATTTCAAAACATGAGATTCAATTTATCATGATAATGTGCTTCATTTTAAGTTGTATATTTCATATAAGTGTACTCATGTTTCAAAAGATGAGTATCAAATTTTAAAACCAAAGCATGAGTTTGTCATCAAGATATAACAACTTCAAGTCCTCATGATATCATAAAATTTATTAAGCATGACAATAAACTTTTAACATTTTTATTTTATCGTTATCAATGATGATTTCATAAGATATGTTCAAATATTTATATGGAAGTCATCATTGTATAAATTCAAAATACAAATTTGTCATTAAACCCATTAAGATCAAATACATCAAACATCATGATAGTGCATTTTCTCATCTTTAGAGTTTCAATTTAAGTGATTTGATCTTTCATAAGAATGTTCAAATTTTTCATATGAAAATGTCATGCATCATATTCAAAAACGAAAGCATCATCAAAATCATTTTAATTCTTTCTTACATTATTTATAACAAGATGATCGATGCTCAAATTTTTGGTAAAATCATGCATCATTTTATAAATCTGAAAAATAATTTCATCATGAAAACGATCAAGTTCGAATATACATTATTCCAAAATGTAGGATTTTAATCTTCATCATTTCAATTCCTCATTAAGCATGATACAAAAATTTAAAGATCAAGCATCATGTTTAGAAATGAAATATAAAACATCAAGATACACATGCATGGATTAATCCTAGGTAATATCACAAATCATGCAAGTATCATTCATAATTTTTACTTTTCAAACATACTAGAAACAAAAGCATAGTATAATTTTAAAATAATTTTTTTTAAACTTCCAAAAACACAAGAAAGGCATGAAAAAATTCCTACTAACTAAGTTACGCATTCATGGAAAAAGCATCATGTAATTTCAAAATAAGGTAAAAGTAACTTGGGTGAGTTTCTTACCTCATTGTCGAAAACCGTCAAAGCCCATTTCGCCTCTTCTTTACTTGATTCTTTTTTGCAAGCCTTCTTCTTCTTCTTTGGCCTCTTCGTTCGTTCAAGTTCATTGTCTATTTTAGATTTTTGTTGAATGAACTTATTAAGATTTGGTGTTCGAGGTTCAAAGTCCTCATTGTCCTTATCACTTGAGTCATCACTCAAGTGGTATTTCATAGTTCGGAGTTCCAAATCCTTCATGCTCTTTGGAAGGTGGTTCAAGTGTTCATCAAGTTTAAAATGTTCTAGGAGGCTCATTTCATATGTCATTAGAGCCAATTAGTTCTTCAATAGGTAAATTATTTAAATTTTTAGCCTCTTGTATTGCGATTACTTTAGGATCCCACCTTTTTGGAAGGGATCTTAAAATCTTGCTTACGAGTTCAAAATCTGAAAAATATTTACCAAGAGCTTTTAGACTATTGATGACATCCGAGAAATGGGAGAACATGTCATCGATAGTCTCACTTGGTGTCATTCGAAAAACCTCAAAATCGTGCATCATAATATTAACTTTCGAGTCTTTGACTCTACTCATTTCTTCGTGTGTGATTTTGAGAGTTCGCTAAATGTCAAAAGCCATTTCGCACGTAGAAATCCGGTTGAACTCATTTTTGTCTAAAGTACAAAATAAAGCATTCATAGCCTTTGCGTTTAAAGAAAATGATATTTTCTCCAAATCCGACCATTCGTTCGTCGGTTTAGAGGAAAGTTAAAATCTATTTTCAATGATGTTCCATAAGTTTAAATCAAGAGAAATCAAGAAAACTCTCATTCGAGTTTTCCAATATGTGTAGTCCGAACCGTTAAAGAACAGTGGATGAAAAACCGAAAAGCCCTCTTGAAAACCATGAACAGCCATTTCTTACGGGTGTAAATCCAAATGAGAAATAACATGGCTCTGATACCAATTTTTAGGGATCGAGAGACACTAGGGGGGGGTGAATTAGTGCAGTGGATCAAGACGATAGATTTTCGGTGATTTAAACCAACTTCAGAAACTTCATACGAAAAGAATAAACGTTTCGATTAAAATCGTTTCGATTGTATATGTAAGAAGGAGACAATGAAGTAGAGCATCAAAGTAAAGATGGTTTACAGTAATGTAAATGATAATAAGATAAGTGCAAACTGATTTTATAGTGGTTCTGTCATCCGACCTACATTCACTCTCGATTCCTCTTCGCTTGAGGCCATCGGCTTTCCACTAAGTATCCTCCTTCTAATGGGTGAGGATGAACTCCCTTACAGCTCCTCTCCTTTTGACAGGTTTAGGAGATAACCCTTACAAGCACTCTTACCCCTCTCCTGGACTAGAACACTCTTAAAACTTAGAGAGAAGATTTGACACACTTTCAAGAGAGTTTCCCCCTTTCTTTTTTCAGTTTTAGACACCTTTTTATCCATGAATAAGAGGGGCATTTATAGGCCTCAAGAGGATTCAAATTTGGAGCCCAAATTTGGACCACAAAATTTGAATCACCTTGGTTTTCGCATTCTGGCGGTATTGGGTGGTGCCACTGCCCATCCAGCGGTGCCACCGCTAGTGCCCTCGAGTGCTGGGTGGTACCACCGCTAGCCTGGGGTGGTTCCACCGCCCAGGTCATTTTAGCACAGTGGTTTGGGCCGAAAACTCGATCGAAACCGGTCCAAATGAAGTCCGAATTGGCCTAAATTTGGTTTATAGGATTAACACCTAATCCTAAACCAAATTATGTGCTAACTATAAATTTTAAAGATATTTTCTAAGCTATTACAAAGTCCATAAGACAAGACTTATTTCGGTGAGCTTTCGGCAAACTTCCGATGGTCTTTCGGTGAACTTCCGGTGGTCTTCCGATGAACCCTCGGAAACCATTCTGCAGACTCCCGACAAGCTCCCAGACTTCACGATGATCTTGGCGAGTTCCACTGAGTTTCTTTGGCAAGCTCCGATCTTTCTTGGCAAGCTCCGTGAACTTCCGATGAACCTTCCAAAAACCCTTCGACAAGCTCCGTACTCGTTCTCGGTCAGTTCCGGCAACACTCCCAACGAATCTTTGGACTTTCGTCGAACTCTCGAACTCCCAATGATCCATCACACTTGTCTTCCGATACTTTGTTTTGCTTTATATCTTCATCGTTATCATAGTTATTCTTGCATATACATAAACAAAAACTCTACTTCGATCTAGACAATTATTACAATGCGAATTGACATTCAGTTGCCTAGCACGTCATTGGTCGGTACTTCGTTTGATTTTTTGGCACATCGTCCTCTCTTGCGGCTTGTTGCCCAATCGACGGTTGAACTCCGCAACCCCGATATCTATGACGCAACTCCGCTCTTCTTGGCCCGATGCTTAACGTCAGAAGCCTTCTGCCGATTGTCGATCGAATCTCGGCTCGACATCCAATATCCTGACGTGATCACCCAGCGCAATGTTAATTCCTCCAGCATCAACTGTCTAATCCTGATCGATAGTAGACCTACGTAACTCAAAATACAGTTAGACCACAAATCACAATCAATTAGTTTCATCATCAAAATCCGAGATTCAATAGTTCGGTCATTGTAACCTACGTCCACTTTTAATTCCTCCTCCGTAGAGGTCACTGGCTTCCACTATTGATCTTCCTTCAATGGGCGAAGATCAGTCACCCCTTTTACAGATCTTTTCTCCTTTTAATAGGTTCTGGAATTAACCTTTTTACAATTCGCTCTCTTCTCCTTGTACAAAATTCTAAGGTAGAACCGATGGAGGTGAACTCTCAAAGGATTACAATAGAATTTTCACTAAAATCTTAGTTTTTTGTTCACTTTTCTGTTCTCCATAAGCAAAAAAGTGTGGGGTATTATAGTCCTCAATTGGTTTAAAAAATGGAGCTAAAAAATATTTTATCCCGGATTTCTAGGGTACTAGCAGTACCACCGCCTATGCTAGGCGGTACCACTGCTAGTACTTTCTGACACTAGGTGGTATCACTGCCTAGTCTAGCGGTACTACCGCCATACAGAGTCTTGGCTGTTGAATCTCAGATTTTGATGATGAAACTAATTGATTGTGTTTTGGTTATCTAATTGCATTTTGAGTCACACAGGTCTACTCTCGATTAGGATTAGATAATTGACGCAGGAAGAATTGATGTTGCATTGGAGGAGAACACGTTAGGAGATTAGATGTCGAGCTAGAGGTTCGGTCGACGATCGACAAGAGGCTTCGGACAAAGGAATTAGGCATCGAGCCAAGAAGAGCGGAGTTACGCCAAGGATATTGGAGTTGCAGAGGTTAATGATTGATTGGGTAACATGCTACAAAAGAGGACGATACGTCAAAGTGTCGAACGAAGCACCGATGGGCCAATGACGTGCTGGGCGACATTTTGATTCACGTTGTAATAATAATTATCTAGATCGAAGTAAGAGTAGTCTAATTGGGTTGTAATTGGGTCAATCTAGTTAGGGGCCAATTGGGCCCATACCTGGACAAGTTTGCGCTAGACTCAAGGCCCAAATAAGGTTGCTGAACCCTGTCTAGCGGTGGCACCGCCAGACTGGGGTAGTGGAATCGCTTGGGTTCAGTTCCTCAGGTGGTCTGGGCAGTGGTACTACCTAGGGTCATTGTACCTAGGCGATGGTACCATTGACTAGGAAGTAGTACCACCCAGTACACTGATAAGGTCAGTGTGCCCAGATGGTGGTACTGCCTAGATTGGGTGGTGGTACCGTCCAGTGTTAGTCAATTGGTGGTAGTATCGCTAGTGACAGATGATGGTACCGCTAGTACCCCGGAAATCCGAGGTGATTCAAAATTTGAATCCTCCTGAGGTTTATAAATACCCCAGGTGTTTTTGCTTGGAATAGCTAGAATTGAGTAGAAAGAGAAACCAAAATTCTGTTGAAACCCTTGTAAAAACAAAGTGTCCCTCCTTGTGTGAGAAGTGTACTTTAAGAAAGAGTGAGGGAAATCCTATAAGAGAAGGCTATAAAAGGGAGTTAGTCTTCGTCCGTTGGAAGGAAGATTGCTAGTAGAAAGCCGATGGCCTTAAGCGAAGAGGAATCGGGAGTGGACGTAGGTCGGATGACCGAACCACTATAAAAATCGATTTACATTTACTTATTACATTTACATTACTGTAAACTTGTTTACTTTGCTGCTCTACTTTCTCATCACTGTCCTCTTTCACTTTCTTACGAATGGCTTCAAGTTTAACATCCTTTCAACACGTTTGCAATCAAAATCGATTTTTATCGTATAGGGTTTTCTTAAATCGTCGAATTTGTCATATTTTACTGCTGCACTAATTCACCCCCCTCTTAGTGCTGCTCTTGATCCTAACATCGGCTACTAGACCCAAGCGATACCATCGCCTACCTGGGCGATACCACCACTTGGCAACATTAACTACTGATGGTATCACTGCCCAAACCTCCTGGGAGACTGAGCCTTGGGCAGTGCTATCACTAGACAAGTTCTAGGTCACTATTTTAGCCATTAGTCTGACCCAAACCAGTCCCGATTCAAGCCCAATTAGCCCCTAACTGAGTTAGTGGGATTACCTCCCAATCGTAACTTAAACTAAGCCTTATTGAATCGTAGATTTTGATGATGAAACTAATTGATTATGTTTTGATTATCTTACTATGTTATGAAGTCATGCAGATCTACTCTCGATCAGAATTAGATAATAGAAGTAGGATGAATCGATGTTGCGCTAAGGAGAATATATCAGGAGATTGGGCATCGAGCTAGAGGTCCAGTCGACGATCGACAGAAGGCTTCAGATAAAGAGATCGGGCATCGGGCCAAGAAGAGCGAAGTTGCGCTAAGGACATCGGGGTTACGGAGGTCAATGACCTATTGGGTAATAATCCGCAAGAGAGGACGATGTGCCGAAGTGTCGGATGAAGCACTGATAGGCTAATGATGTACCGAGCAACTAATTACGATTCGCTTTGTAATTATTTAGATCGAAGTAGGGTTAAGGTTTAATTAGTGTGCAGGATTAACTACGATAGCGATGAAGGCATAAAGAAAACGACATGCCAGAGTTAAGGATGATCGTATCGTTGGGAGTTCGAGAGTTAGCCAAAAGTCTGAAAATTCGTCGGGAATACTGCAGAATTGGCTTAGAGTGAGTCGGGAACTTGACGATGGGTTTGTTGGAAGTTCACAGGAAAAACTCGTTAGAGGTTCCAAGAGCTCGTCGAAAAAGATTGGAGCTTGCCAAGAAGACTCGTCGGAACTTGTCAAGATCATCGTGAAGTCCAGGAGCCTGCTGGGAGTCCATCAGAAGATGTCCAAGTGTTCGTTGGAAGTCTATCAAAAATTCATCGGAAGCTCGTTGGAAGAAGCCTTGACATATCGGATTTAGATTTGCTTAGAAAATATCTTTAATTTTATAATTGGCATGTAATTAGAGTTAAAATTGAGAGATAATCTCCTTAACCGAGATAGGGGCCAACTGGACCCGAATCAGGGTTGTGTTGGGCCAGATGAAAGGCCCAAACAGTGCCCAAGTACCACATCAGGTGGTGGCACTGCCATGGTTGGCGATGGCACTACCAGAAGGCTCAGTCTTCTAGACTGAGTCTGGGCGAAGGTACCGCCCAGTGTTAGTGTACCTGGGCGGTGGTACCGCCAGTACTCAGAAAACCCAGGATGGGAAGGTTTTTGGCTCTAAGTTTAAATCCATTTAGAGCCTATAAATACCCCGCTCATCTCTAGGTTGAACAAACAAGCACACAAACTTTAAAAGGAAGAAAGCCCTATAAAAATCCCTTTAGAAATCCCTCTTGTAGCTTTTATTTATTTTTAGCAAAAAGAGAGGAGTGTGTGAGTGCTTGTAAGGGTTATCTCCTAAGCCCGTCAAAAGGAGAATGCACTGTAAGGGAGTCAGTCCTCACCCGTTGGAAGGAGAACAACTAGTAGAAAGTCAATGGCCTCAAGTGAAGAGGAATCAGGAGTGGATGTAGGTCGGATGACCGAACCACTATAAAAATAGGTTTGCATTTACTTTCTTGCAATTTACATTTCAGCAAACCTTCTTTACTCATTGCCCTACTTCTTCTCTAAACGCTCTCAAGTTTAAGCACTTCTGATATGCTTTCAATCGAAAATAGTTTCAATCGAAACGTGGTTTTTATCATATGGGGTTTTATGAAATTATTGAATTTGTCGTAATCTTACCACTGCGCTAATTCACCCCCAACCCTCTTAGTGTCGAACTGATCCTAATAAGTCCTAACTATGATAATTAAGACATTAACTAAGCAGATTATGTTCGGTATGTCAAATGTTCTTCTAACGAAATCTCGATAAGCTTCCGACGATCTTCCGGCGGACCTCCGATGGACTCTTAGTGATCTTCCAATAGACTCCTGATAAGCTCTTGAACTCTCAATGATCTTCTCAGAAAACTCTCGATGAACTTCTCGGCAAGCTCCTAATGAACTTCTCGACGAGCTCCGGTGAACTCCCGACGAACTTCTCGGTGAACTCTCGACGAACTTTTTGGCAAGCTCCGATAAAACTCCCGACAAACTTCTCGATGAACTCCCGATGAACTCTTAGCAGACTCTTGACGAATTGTCTGATCTTTGACTCTGGCACAATATCGGCTTTATGCCTTATTCATGATCATAGTTAATCCTGCAATACTTTTCTCAACATATGAATTGGATCAATAATTTATCAATTAATTTCATCATCAAAATCCAAGATTCAACACCTCATCCATCTAATATCCTAGAGACCGTATATCGGACATGGTGTTATCAGGCCTATATATAATATACTCGAGTCTTAGAACTCCTTTACTCTCAATCCGAATAACCTTGGCTAGAGGTTTGCCTGAGCAAGGACACATAGGATATTTCTCTCATGATATTGAGAGTGGATGATCCTCTCGACACTCAATTACCCTCCTAAGGTTGGCTACCACTCCCAATGACTAGATGTGCTATATCTGGAACTTCTAGATCTATAAGTCTGGTATCAAAGAGTGGAGTACTCATATAGGATATCCTTGGTATCTCTAGTCTAAAGACCAGACACATAATTGAGACCATGAGACCGTCATTTAATAATGAGGTATCATTAACCATCCAGCATTCTATGAGCAGATCATTCAGTGAACTCTTTCTCCAATGAGCATCTGTACTATATCCCTAGTGTTCCTATACGAGTAGCTATGAGACCAGCCAACTCTATTATATGGATGCGTATACAGCACACCAGTCTATCAAATTATCTCGATATCCCTCTCGAGTAACCTATGATCGAGATTATTTAGGGTCTGTATTTAAAGGTGAATTGATCGTATCATCATGATCTCATCACGATTTGATTTCTATTGCACAAATCCATGAACATCATAATATATACATCATGCAACATAAATTAATAAAATAATAATAATTATAATAATAAGCAAAGAGATTGTGTAACGTGCCACACGTGTCATCACTCACGTGATTGGCTTGCAGGGCACTTATGACTAGTAATCTTTCACTTGACCTAAAGCCAATCACATATACGTCTGATCTCCATTAGACCTCTATGATGCTCAAAGATAATCTAAGATAATGGTTTTATTAGTGGATTTATGATGTTATCTTCAGATGAAACTTTTTCCACTACTACATCTCCATAGACCATGATCTTTTTGATCAGGTGGAACCTCCTCAAAACGTGCTTAGACTTCTGATGAGACATGGGTTCCTTCGCTTGAGTAATCACCCTGTTGTTGTTGCAATATAAGGGAATCTACTCCTCGCTACCCGGTATGACTCCTAGATCTGTGATAAACTTTTTTTATCCAGACTCCCTCCTTTGCTACTTCTGTTGTAATAATGTGCTCCGCTTCTATGGTCAAGTTAGTAGTAATATCTTACTTGAAACTCTTCCAATATACTGCTCTTCCATTTAGGGTGAACACATATCGTGAGTTAGACTTGCTATCATCGATATCGAATTGGAAACTTGAGTCTATGTAGCCCTCAACTTTAAGGCTATTTCCTCTATATACTAGTAAAAGATCCTTAGTCCTTCTCAAGTACTTAAGGATATACTTTACTGCCTTCTAGGGTTCCAAACTTAGATCTGCTTGATATATGCTAGTAATACTTTGACCATACACTATATCAGGCTTAATACATAGCATAGTATACATGATAGATCCTATCGCTGAAGCACAATGTATCCTATTTGTCTGCCCTTTCTTCGGGGGTCTTTGGCAACATACTCCTAGAAAGTAATATTCCATGTCTTATCGGTATGAGATCTCTCTTGAAATTTTCTATAGCAAACCTTTTGATAATAGTGTCTGTGTACGTAGACTGAGACAAGCTAAATATACTCTTAGATCTATCTCTATAGATTCGAATCCCTAAGATATAAGATGCTTCTCTTAAGTTCTTCATGGAGAAGTGTCTAGATAGCCAAGTCTTAACTATAGAGAGCATTTCTACATCATTCTCAATAATCAGGATATCATCCACATATAGCACCAAGAAGGTGACAATGCACCTATTTACATTCTTGTACACACAAGACTTATCTTCGTTCTTAACAAAGTCATAAAATCTGATCACCTCATCAAATCTTATGTTCCATCATTGGGAAGCTTGCTTTAGTCTATAGATTGACTTAAGTAACTTGCATATATTATCTCGACTCTCCTTGAATACAAATCCTCCACGTTGTATCATATACACCTCCTCCTTGTGGTTACCGTTGAGGAACATAATTTTCATGTCTATATGTCAGATCTCATAGTCATAATGTATTGTAATAGCTAATAGAATTCAGATAGATTTCAACATGATTACAAGTGAAAAGGTTTCATTATAGTCAACATCTTACCTTTGATGATATTCCATAGCTACTAGCCTTACTTTATAGGTCTCCACATTTTCATTTATTCCAATCTTCTTCTTGAAGATCTATTTGCAACCAATGGGTATGATACCTTAGGTGTATGAACTAGGTTTCCAACTTTGTTGAAGTACATAGAATCCATCTTGGAATTCATAGTTTTTTGCCACTTTCCGGAGTTTATACTTGTAATAGACTCCTCGTTGGTTTGAGTATCAATATCCTTAATATTTTCTCCTCTGATATATCCCACATACCTCTTAGGAGGATAGAATACTTTGTCGAACCTACAAAAAGTTGGAACTTGTGTGCTAGGTACTTAAATAGACTCGAGCTATAGAATAGTGCTTGAGCTAGGTTCTCCAACCTCGCTCAACTCTATCATGCTCTTACTGTCTCCACCAAGAATATGTTCCTTATCAAGGAACACTGCCCTCTTGGCTACAAAGATCTTTTGGTCCTCGGGATGATAGAAATAATATACAAGTTTCCTTGAGGTATCCTACGAATTTGTAATGTTTCATCATGGATTCCAACTTATCAGGGTTATGTCTTATAACGTGGGCAGGGTAGCCCCAAATCTCAACAATCTTAAGATCGAGCTTCTTCCCTTTCCATATCTCATATGGTGTAGACACTATCGACTTAGTTGGAACTATGTTCAGAAGGTAAGCTGCGGACTCTATGGTGCATTCCTAAAATGAGACAGGTAGGTTAGTGAAATTCATCATGGACCGTACCATGTCTAACAACATACAATTTCTCCTTTCTGATATACCATTGAGCTGAGGTGTATAAGGAGGGGTCTATTAGGTTAGGATCCTATGGTCTTTGAGTAACTGGGTGAACTCTGTATTCATATACTCACCTCCTCGATATGATCAAAGAGTCTTGATATTCTTTCAAGTCTAGTTTTCTATCTCATTCCTATATTTCCTGAATTTCTTGAAGGTCTTAGACTTGTACTTTATCAGGTACACATGTCCATGCCTAGAGAAGTTATCAGTGAATGTAATGAAGTAAGAATAATCATCTATGACCTGATTCAATATAAGACTACATACATCAATATGTATGAGTTCCAGTAAGTCAGTGGCTTTCTCTCTAGTTCCATTAAATGGAGAGTTGGTCAATTTTCCATAAAGGCAAGGCTTGTAAGTTGTATATAACTCATAGTTAAAAGGATCTAGGTGTCCATCATTCAGTAACTTTTGGATTCTTCTTTCATGGATGTGAACTAGTCTACAATACCATAGGTACGCATTATTCACCTCATCTCGTTTCCTCTTAGACACACTTATATTCATGATATATAAAGCAATGTCTAGCACAAATAAACCATTATATAATGTTCCTCTAGTGATGATATTATTATCCAATATTATTGAATAACTATTGTTCTAAAAAATTAATTTATATCCACTAACTATCAAATATGAAATGGAAATAATATTTTTGATAATAGAAGGAATGATATAACATACATCTATTGCTCATCTTGAGGTTCATCTCGCCTCTCACTAGTCTCTTAAGACTTGTCAAAACCTACAACAAATTGTAAATGTGATAAGCACTGTTAGTATCTAATACCCATGCATTATTATAAGAATATGACAAATGAAGACTGATCATAAATGTATGTGAAGCTTCTCTAATCTTCTATTTCGCTTTCTCTAACCTTTGCTTTGCCCAGCTTTCCCTTGCCCTTACCCTTCTTAAGGGACTTCTCTGTATTTCTTTTCTTCTTGGTCTTACCAATATAGAGAACCGACTTCTCTTTCTTGATGGTGCTCTTAGCCTCCCTCAACATATCGAGGAGCTAAGAGAGAGTTACCTCAAGCTTATTTGTATTATAATTCATAATGAATTGAAAAAAAGAGTCTAGTAGGGACTGAACATAAGATTCACACATAGGTTATGCTCTAGGACCATTCTTAGACTAATGAGTTTTTCTATCCACTCAATTATTTTAAGTACATGATTTTGAACTAGTGTCCCCTTAGTCATCCTAGCACAGAAGAAACTTTTGGATATCTTATATTGCTGAGTCCTTCTCTGCTCCTCAAACAATTTACGGTGATATAGGAGAATGAATCTAGCATCCATTTTTTTATGTTATCTTTGTAACTCAGGAGTCATGGAGCCTAATATGTAATACTAAGAGTGGAATCATCTAAGCACTTCAATAGAGAGCGATCTCATCTTTACTTGCCTCTTCCTCAAGCGTGAGCATCACTATGTCAATGATATACATGATTTTCTCTATCGTGAGAACGATTCTCAGGTTGTGGAGCTAGTTCATGTAATTTAGACCAGTGAGATGGTTGACATCAAGTATGCCACATAATGAATTTGAAAGCAACATATTTCTGACAAACAAAAGATATAGCAGAAACATGCAGATTTTGCAGAAAAAGTAAACAATTAAGATATGAATTTCTATCTTAATCTACTCCCACTATTTTCTTACGAAAGATACAACTCCCTTTGGTATATGAATCGAAGACCCCCGACGGATCTTTAGTAGAGATCGAGATCAAATCGATATGTCAGTGTAACCTCGAGGGACTCGACCAAACACACTAAGCCTAAAAAGGTAGGCAGCTCTTGCCATTCATAACTCTTTATGATTCCCGTCCTGTTCGGCCTCCAAAATATCATGACCTCGAGGAACTTATGCTAGTCATAGGTGTCTTGCAAGCCAATCATGTGAGTGATGGCACATGTGATATGATATGCACTCTTTTTAATTATTATTATTTTGATATTTTTATCACTTTATATTACTTATTGCATGTATGGTGATGTCCATGGATTTGTGTAGTGGGAATCAAATCATGATAATGAGACTGATTCATCTTTAATCACAGACCATAAATAATCTCGATCATATGTTACTTGAGAGGGACATCGAGATAATTGGATAGATTGGTGTACTGTATACCTATCCATATGATGGAGGTGGTTGGTCTCATAGCTGCTCGTGTGAGGACACTAGGGATACAATGTAGATGCTCATTGGAGAATGAGTTCACTAATTGTTCCACTCATAGAATGCTAGATAGTTGATGATATCTTATTGTCAGAGAGTGATCTTGTCATCTTAGTTGTGTGTCTGGTTCTTAGACTTGAGACACCAAGGATGCCCTATAAGAGTACTTCACTTTTTGATGCTAGACTTATAGGTATGGAAATTTTAAATCTAGCACAGTTGGTCATCGTGAGTGGAAGCCAACTTTACGAGGGTAATTGAGTATCGATAGAGGATCATCTGCTCCTAGTGTCATAAGAGGTATATCATATGTATTCTTGCTTAAGCAAATTGCTGACTAGGGTTATTTGGATTGAGATAAAATGAGTTCTCTAGGAGAATCCGATTAGAACGAGACTCGAGTAGAAACCGTATGGGCCTGATAACACCATGCCCGGTATATGATCTTTGGGATATTAGATGTTTGAGGGATTATAGATATATGGTAACTAGGGATAGATAGGTCCAATGAATTAGATTCTCTTGTATCGTTTGGGGACTATGACATAGTGGCTTAGCATGTCCGTAGTCGATAAGTCAAGTGAATTATTATGGAGATAATAATTCACCGAGTTAGAAGGAGTTCTAAAAGGTATGACTCATGACCATCTCGATATTAGGCATAAAGGGTCACACACATATGGTAGGTGTTGCGATGAGTAGAGGTTTAGATATGAGATATCCGTTGGAGCTCCTATCTTATTGGATATCCAATAAGCCCTTGAATTATTAGATCTAATGGATAAGATCCAATAAGAGCATATGAGAGATTATTGGGTAGAGATCCACTAATCTAAGAGGCTTGGGTAGAGATCCACTAATCTAAGAGGCTTGGGTAATTGGATAGAGATCCAATACCCAATAGGGCAAGATCCATTAGGGTTAAATTGATAGCGAACCTCCATAAATAGTAGGGAACCAAAGGGCTATAGACTAAGGGCCCCTTTTGGTTGCCACCTCCTACTCTCCTCTCCCTCTCTTCTCCTCGGCCAGCAGCCCTTATTTGGGGCGTGTGGACAGCAAGAAGGGCCGACCCCTTCTTGATTATGTGATGCACACAATGCAGAGATTTATGCAATCATTTGAGAAGTGTCTTCATAGCCCTTGCTATGTGGATCATCATTAGAGAGGAGGACAGTTGATCTCCTTCATCCTCTCACATAGATCTGTAAGATTTCAAAGATATATGATCTCCCTAGATAACATATCTTTCTTATGCGTGTAGTTTTTCAATTTTACTAGTTTTTGTGCACCAATCTTCGCATGATAACATAAACCTTATTTTATGCAGAAATTTGAGATTTTTATTTTCTATTCTTCTATTGTGCATGTGATGTCACCCTAAGATTTCCCAATAACTCGACCAACCATGATGTTCTGTTAGGTCATCACCATCATTACAAGATGAGTATGATTTGATGATATGCCCTCAAAGGATTTGACCAAGCGTACCATGTCCTCAGGTCATCGATGACATCTCTATGTCATAGGTAAGATCTCAAATCATAATATAAGTGAGTCTCGAGGGACTCGACTAACTCAACCTAAGTCAGAAATCAATTTCTCCCTATAACGATGAAAAGTCACGTGGGTCAATCTAATTGCCTAATGCTTACCAACTTAATATTATCATGAGAGGAGATTTTGATTCGGTCTCTTAATATGATGTGTCACATACATACATATTTAATATATATCTATATCACATACAAATATATATAATATCTAGTAGGTGTATAAGTAATCACACATCATATGAGCAATCACACCAGATGATTATGGACCATAATCTAATGTGATCAAGCTCAAGCTAGTGAGCCCAATCACTCACATCATGATCTATGTGTGGATCGACATATCTCCATGCTCTATAATCATCCATCTTGTCCTTATCCGGTTCCATCGACATCTCAGCGTATCTCCATACACCGCAATCGTCCATCTCGATCTCGTGAGTCCTGACCTTCATGCTCCCCCGTGCCTCTTCATGTAATTATAACATAATCATAAGTATATAAACCTAATAATAAATAAGAAAAATAGAGATTAGCATGCCCCAATTGTTAGGATCGTAGTGGCACTAAGAGGGGGGGATGAATTAGTGCTTTCAAAAAGTTGAAACAATTTGAAAAAATTTCATTTGATCAAACTCGTATTGAAAATATGTTTAACTTAGAATGAGAGTAAAAGTAGTAAGCAACTAAATCAGTAAGCAATAAGTATGAAAAGCATAAAGGAAAAACACACTAGATTTATAGTGGTCCCAATTCCTCCTCCGTTGAGGCCATCGGTTTTCACTATCGATCTTCTTTCAATGAGTGAAGATCAACCACCCTTGTTATAACTCTTTTCTCCTTTTCATAGGTTTAGGAGAGAACCTTTACAACTCTTACACCTCCCTTAGAATGAACTCTAAACTTTAAAGAGGAGAATACTTAAGAGTTTACAACAGAGTTTACACCCTTAGGATCATAAATTTTTCATTCACAATTCTTATATTAACCCAGCAAGGATGAGTAGGGTATTTATAGGACTCAAATGGCTTCAAAATTAGAGCTAAAAAGTCTCATCCCTGGTTTTCAAGATACTGGTGGTGTTACCGCCTGACACCCTCTGCACTAGTAGTACCACCACTTGACATAGCCTAGAAGACTGTGTATGGGTGGTACCATCGTTAGTCTGGGTGGTACTACTATTTGATAGGACTTGGGAGACTAGGCTCTTGTAGTGCCATTACTTGGTCTGGCGGTGCCACCACCTAACCCAATTTTAGGTTACTGAATTGGCCTTCCAATAGGGCCCAATTTAGTCCTAATTCATGCCCAATTGGTCCCTAATCAAGTTAGCATTTTTATACTTAAACCTAACTTAATTAAAACCTAAGCTACTTCGATCAAGACACAAGTAATTACAAATAAGAATCTTATATTGTCCAATATATCATTGGTTTATCTGAACTCTTAGTGCATCATCCTTTTCTCTGACGTATTGCCCGACCTATCGGCATGTTGACTCTCGCAACATCGATCTTAGTGCAATGTCCGATCCTTTCGGGCCGATGCTCGATCTCTGACTCCGGCTTAATGTTTGATTCTTTTGCTTTAATCAATTTACCTTTCTATGATTGAAGTTAGTCCAGCATCACTTTTATCAAGCACAGATTAGATCATAAACTCATTAATTAATTTCATCATCAAAATTTGGGATTTAATAATCTCCCCCTTTTTTATGATGATAACCAATTGACGATGGAGTTTTAACCAAACTCTCCCTATCTATATGCTATATAAAAATAAACTTGAATGATAACCTTAGAATTCAAGTCGAAATAATTTTAATAATTTTTTTTATAAGGATCATATGCAAAATAATCATTTCAACCTTCATATGTATTGCATACATCATAATATCAAGGTATGAGTTAAAATTTTGAATCATCATAATATGCATGATTAAAATTTTAAATCATCATAACTTTGAACATAACTTCAAATTATCATTTTGAATCATCATAACATGCATGATTAAAATTTCAAATCATCATAACTTTGAGCATAACTTTAAATCATCATAACATGCATGATTAAAATTCCAAATCATCATAACTTTGAGCATAACTTCAAATTATCATGGTACATCATAACATGCATGATTCCAATGCACTAAAATTTTAAATAATCATAGCTTCTCCCCCTTTGGATCAATAAAAAGGAGAAAAATGTAAGTGTTTTATTTCTCTTTGAAGTATGCAAGCGAGCAATTTTTTTGAGATGTGCAAGTCAATAATTTTTGCTTCTCTTGAGATATACAAGCTAGCAATTTTTGTTTTTCTTTTGAGATATAAAAGCTAGCAATGAGATATATAAGCTAGCAATTTTTGCTTCTCTTAAGATATACAAGCTAGTAATTTTTGCTTCTTGAGATGTATAAGCTAGCAGTTATATAAGCTAGCAATTTTTGCTTTTCTTTTGATATGTGCAAACTAGTAATTTTTGCATCCTTTTATAAGCTACTACTTATGTTTCTCTCCCTTTGTTGTGATTAAAAAGAAAAAAAAAGATATCATAAATGTGAAGGAGTCATAGAAGATCATGATTTGAATAAGTTTCCTCTTAAAAAGAAAGAATCATAGAAGATCAAATAGTGAAAGAGAAATCTCAAGTCAAGAATATTGAGAAAGCAAGAGAAGGATTATGATTCATTTAAAAAAAAACTCCTCTTTAGTAAATAGCAAAAGGAAAAATCATAGGAAACGATCTTAATTTAAAAGAAAACTTAAGTCATGAAAATCAAGAAATTAGGATAAAATATATAAGAAGAATTTATACATTTGGAAGATTCAACATGCATAACGCTCTTCTAATAAAATCAAATTATTCTTGATTCAATGGTTTAGTAAAAATATCTGCTAATTGATGTTTTATATCAATAAAATATAAAGATATATTATAATTATTAATATGATCTCTAATAAAATGATGTCTAATATCAATGTGTTTAGTCCTAGGTGTAGAATGAGATTCTTTGTTAAACAAATTTCACTAGTATTATCACATTTTATAGAGATATTTTTTAAGTTAAAGTCTATAGTTTTCTAAAGTAATTTTTATCCATATTACTTGTGTACAGCATGCACCTGCTGCTACATACTTAGCCTCGACCATAGATAATGCAATAGAATTTTGTTTCTTGGAATATCAAGAAACAAGTGCATGACCTAGAAGTTGGCATATTCCAAAGGTATTTTTTCTATCTATTCTACATCTAGCAAAGTTAATATCAACATAAGTAATCAAATCAAAGTTATTAGATTTAGAATACCATAATCCTAGAGATGATATTCCTTTTAAGTACCTAAAAATACTTTTTATTACTTTAAAATGAGATTATTTGGGATTAGATTAGAATCTCACACAAAGACCAATACTAAACATTATATTAGGTCTAGTTGCAGTGAGGTATAATAAACTACTTATCATACCTCTATAAGTTTTTTGATCAAAGCATTCTCCTTCATTGTCCATTTCTAATTTTGTAGAAGTACTCATTGGTATATTAATGGCCTTAGCACTATCTATATAAAACCATTTTAATAAATCCAAAGCATACTTAGTTTGACTAATAAATGTTTCATCACTTAATTGCTTAATTTGTAATCCTAAAAAGAATGTCAATTCACCCATTAAACTCATTTCGAATTCTTGTTTTATACTTTTGGCATATGATTCATTCATTTGTAGAACAAAAAATAATATTATTAACATAAATTTGAATAATAAAAAAATATTTTTAAAATACTTAATAAATAATATGGTATTGACATTGCCTTTCGAGAAGTTATTTTGAATAAGAAATGAAATAAGCCACTCATACCAAGCCCTAAGGCATTGCTTCAAACCATAAAGAGTCTTAGATAACTTATAAACATGATTTGAAAAAGGAATATTTTCAAATTTGGGTGATTGCTTAACATAAACTTCTTAAAAAATAAAGCCATTAAGAAAAGTACTTTTGATATCCATTTGAAATAACTTAAAATTTTTACAATATGCATAGATAAGGAGTATCCTTATGGCTTCAAGTCTTGTCATAGGAGCGAATGTTTCTTCATAGTCGATATATTCTTCTTGGTTGAAACCTCTGGCCACTAATCTAGCCTTGTTTTAAACCACAATATCAAGTTCATCTTGTTTATTCCTAAAGACCCATTTAGTGCCAATTATAATATGGTCACTAGGTCTAGGAACAAGCATCCAAACCTTATTTCTCTCAGATTGATTTAATTCTCCATACATTGCAAAAACTCATGAGTCATCTTTAAGAGCATCGTCAATGCATTTGAGTTTAACTCGAGATAAAAAGGCTGCATTCATACAAAAAATTCTAAAAGAAAAATGAGTCTGAACACCTTTCGATGTATTTTCAATGATTAAATCCTTAGGATGTATATCGACATACTTCTATTCCTTAGGCTAGGATTTTTTAAAAGTAGATACATCAAGTTGCTTGGGAGAGGAGAATTCTCATTCAAATTCAATGTATTAAATTCAAAATCATCATCAAAATTATTTTTCTTAAATTTGGGTGACTCATTGAAAATAACATGAATAGATTTCTCAATAACTAAGGTTTTTTTATAAAAAATATGATAAGCTCTAGAAATAGAAGAATATCTAAGAAAAATACCTTAATCAGATTTTGCATCAAAATTTTCCTAAGGCATTTTTTTATTTAAAATAAAATATTTACAATAAAAAAATTTAAAATTCAAAATATTGAGTCTTTTATTGTTCCATAATTCATAGGGAGTTTTAGATAGGAGAGGTTTTATGAGAACTCTATTCATGACATAGCATGTCGTATTTATGACTTCGGCCCAAAAATATTTGGGTAGGCTATATTCATTTAGCATGGTTCTTGTCATCTTTTGTAAACTCCTATTTTTTCTCTCAATAACTCCATTTTGTTGTAGATTTTTTGGAGTAGAGAAATTATGATCATACCTATTTGATTCATAAAATTTTTAAAAATCATGAATTTTAAATTCACTACCATGATCACTATGAATAGAAGGAAATATAAGACCTTTTTCATTTTGAACTTGTTTGCAAAACTTCATAAAACATTTAAAGCAATCACTTTTATGTACCAAGAAGTATATCCAAGTATATCTGCTATAATCATCAACAATCACAAAAGCATATTTACTATCTCTTAGACTTATGATATTAATGGGTCCAAATAAATTCATATGAATTAATTGTAGTGGTCTAGAGGTACTTATTTGATTTTTACATTTAAAGCTACTGATTATTTATTTACCTAGTTGGCATGCATTACAAACTTGAACTTTGATAAATTTAATTATAGGCATATCTCTTACAAGTTCTTTAGTTGTAATTTATGAAATTAATTTCATACTTGCATGACCTAATCTCCTTTGTTAAGGCTATGTATCATCGTTTAAAATCAAAAAATATGTTTCATCACAAAATTCATCAAGATCAATAGTATACATATTATTAGTCCTTAAGGTAATCATAGATCTATTTTTGTGTGGTATCTCTATAATGCAAACATTAGATTCAAATTTAATATTATATCTCTTTCACACAATTAACTAATGCTTAGTAAGTTATGTTTTAAATCATCTACTATTAAAATATATTCAATCAAAATGTTTGATTTGTTATATACATTTCCTTTACCATTAATTTTTCCCTTGTTGATTCTGAAGGTGGCATATCCTTCATCTTGGCTAGTGAACTTAGAGAAATATGTTGGATCTCTGATCATGTGTCTTAAGCATCCACTATCAAGATACCATCTCTTGCTCCTAGCTTTTGATTATAGACACATATACAAGAAATGAGGTTTGCTTTTAGGTGCCTATTTAACTTTGGATCCCTCATGATTAGATTTACCTATCTTGACTATTAGCATTAAGTTATTTATGGTTTCTTTAGGAACTAAAACTAATTTATGTGAGTTATATTTTTTGTATAAATATTTATAAGCATAGTGACTATATTTATCATAAAAATTACATTTAACTTTAGGGGAAACATGTAATGTGGGTCCTTTAACAAACATAGTTGGCTTTTGTTGAGTGTTACTACTCATAAAGCCAATTCTTTCCTTTTTATAAACATGACCCTTATTGACAATAATCATATTTAATGATTTGTTACTAATTTAAATTTTTTTTAATGTTTATTATAGTATATATTTCTTTTCTTAGGTGAATCTAACTCTTCACACTTAGTGCAAGTAGTTAACAAGCATTTATCGTACTCATTTATCAATTTATCAAATTCATTAGAGAGAGATATATGATCCTTTTTTAACAATTTATATTTTTTACCAACTATTTTAAGCTCATCATACAAATTATGAAATACATCAAGTAATTTATTATAAGGTAAAAAAGATTCGTTTCAGTCATATACCTCATTGTCGAAAGCCATTAATGCGTAGTTTACCACTTATCTTTGTTGGTTTATTCTTTATCTTCAGATGCACTTGATTCATCCCAAGTTGCCTTGAGTACTTTCTTCTTATTTTGTGCTAGCAACTTCTTCTTCAATTGTGGACACTTATTTTTAAAGTGTCTAGGCTTTTACATTCATAGCAAATTATTATGTCATTTTTAAGTTTATTTTTATTTTTAGATTCTTATTTTATAGAGTTTGTTTTGTTCCTTATGAAGAACTTTTTAAATTTTTTTTATGAGTGTCAAGTCGTCGTCGTTATCATCATCATCATCATTACTTAAGTTTTCACTCAAGTGGACTTCTTTGGTTCTTAGTGCAATAGCCTTCCGATCATAGGTTACTCGAGAGGGACATCGAGATAACTGGATTGATTGGTATGCTATATACCCGTCCATATGATGGAGGTGACTAGTCTCATAGCTACTCATGTGGTGACATTAAGAGTATAGTACAAGTGCTCATTAGAGAATGAGTTCACTAATTGATCCGCTTATAGAATGCTGGATGGTTAATGATACCTGACGTCAGATAGTGATTTCGTAATCCTAGTTATGTGTCTGGTCCTTAGACTTGAGACACTAAAGATGCCTTGTATGAGTACTCCATTCTTTGATGTTGGACTTATAGGTTTGGAATGTTCCAAATTTGGTATAGCCGACACTCGAAAATGGTAGCCAATCTTACGAAGGTAATTGAGTGTCAATAGAGGATCATCCACTCTCAGTATCATGAGAGGAATATCCCATATATTCTTACTCAAGCAAATCTCTAGCCAAGGTCATTCGGATTAAGAGAGAGAATTCTCTAGGAGAATCCGATTAGAGCAAGACTCGAGTGGAAACCGTATGGGCCTGGCAATACCATGCCTGATATATGATCTCTGGGATATTCGATAGATGAGGGACTATAGGTACATGATAATTGAGGACATGTAGGTCCAAAGGATTGGATTCCTCTATATTATCAAGGGACTGTGGCATACTGGCCTAATATATCCGTAGTCGATGAGTCGAGTGAATTATTATGTAGATAATAATTCACTAAGTCAGAAGGAGTTCTAATAGGTATGACTCATAGCTAATTCGATATAGGCCTAGAGGGTCGCACACATATGGTAGGTATTACAACAAGTAGAGGTTTGGATATGAGATATCCACTAGAGCTCCTATCTTATTGGATATCCAATAAGCCCCTGAATTATTGGATCCCATGGATAAGATCCAATAAGAGCTAATAAGAGATTATTGGGTAGAGACCCATTAATCTAAAAGGCTTGGGTAATTAGAGAGAGATCCAATACCCAATAGGACATGATCTATTAGGGTTGATAGGGACCTCTATAAATAGGAGGGAATCAAAAGTCTATAGGCTGGGGCTTCTTGGTGGCCATCTCCTATTCTCCTCTCCCTAGTGAGGAGCATCTTTGTAGTCCTTGCCATGTGGATCACCGCTAGAGAGGAAGACGCTTGACCTCTTTTATCATCCCCCACGGATCTGTAGGAATACAAGGATATATGATCTTCTTAGGTACTATCTTTCTTATATACGTATTTTTTTGGATTCACGGATTTTACGCATTGATCTTCATACGATGACGAAACCTTTTTGTGGAAATCTAGGATTTTATTTTTTGTTCTTCTATTGCGCATGTGATGTCACCCTTTAGACTTTCCAACATTAATGACCCTAGAAGTTTTTCAAGAGGAAAATTATTCAAGTCCGTTGCTTCTTGTATTGCAGTTATCTTTTGGATCCCAACTTTTTGGAAGGGATCTTAGAATTTTGTTAACAAGTTTAAGATTAGCAAAAATATTTACTAAGAGTTTTCAAACCATTGACAACATCCATAAAATGGGTGTACATGTCACTGATGGTTTCACTTAGCTTCATTCTAAATAATTCATAATTATATACTAAAAGATTTATCTTAGATTCTTTTATTCTACTTGTGCCTTCATGAGTAACTTCAAATATATGCCAAATATCATATGCAGTTTCATATATAGAAACGCGATTAAACTCATTCTTATCTAAAGCGCAAAATAAAGCATTCATAGCTTTAGCATTTAAAGAAAATATTTTCTTCTCTAGATCATTCTATTCATTTATAGGTCTAGAGGATTTTTGAAAATCATATTAAATAATATTCCATAAATCAAATTCCATAGAAATAAAAAATCCTCATTCATGTTTTTTAACATATGTAGTCCGTCCCATTAAACATGAGAGGACAAGTGATAGAGTGACTCTCTTGATTGCAAAATAAAAACTATTTAATCTCTCTTAGGTGTTAAATCAATTAAGAAAACTTAGCTCTAATACCAACTATTAGGATCGTAATGACACTAAGAGAGAGAGAGAGTGAATTAGGGATTTTGAAAAGTTAAAATGATTCAAAAAAATTTCATTTGATTAAATCCGTATAAAAAATATATTTAACTTGGAATTAGAGTAAAAGTAGTGAGCAACTAAATTAGTAAGTACTAAGAATGAAAAGCACAAAGGAAAAGCACACTAGATTTATAGTGGTTCGGTCATTGCGACCTACGTCTACTCCCAATTCCTCCTTCGTCGAAGCCACCGGCTTTCACTATTGATCTTCTTTCAATGGCCGATAATCAACCACCCTTATTACAACTCTTTTCTCCTTTTCGCAAGTTTAGGAGAGAACCTTTGCAACTCTTACACCTCCCTTAGAATGAACTCTAAACTTTAAAAAGGAAGGGAACACTTAAGAGTTTACAACAGAGTTTGCATACTTAGAATCATATGTTTTTCATTCACAATTCTTATATTAACCTAGTAGGATGAGTAGGGTATTTATAGGCCCCAAATGACTTAAAAAATGGAGCCAAAAAATCTCATCTTGGGTTTTTGAGGTACTAACAGTACTATTGCCAGTTCTGGGTAGTATTACCACTTGAGACCCTCTGCACTAGCAACACCACCACTAGTCTGAGCGGTACCACTATCGGACATAGCCTAGAAGATTGTATCTGGGTAATACTATTGCCTGATATAGCTTGGGAGACTGGGCTCTAGTAGTGCCACTATCTGGTCTGGCGATGCCACTACCTGATCCAACTGTAGGTTACTAAATTGGCCTTCTAGTAGACCTAATTCAACCCTAATCCAAGCTCAATTGGCCCGTAATCAAGTTGATATGGTTACACCTAAAACTAACTCAATTAAAACCTAAGCTACTTCAATCAAGACAAAACCGATTACAAACAAGAATGTTATATTGTTCGGCATATCATTGGTTCGTGAAGTAATTTTTGATTCTCTTGAGAAAATCGCATACCTCCTTGACACAGAGATGCCTATGCCCAATAAAGGGGTAAGCAAGGATAAGATTACTCACTACGTGAATTACATCAATGACTCCACTTTTGTTAAGTGTTATATGTTAAGTTTAATGACTCTTGAGTTACAGAGGTAGCATGAAAAAATGGATGCCAAATCCATTCTCTTGTATCTTTATAAATTGTTTGAAGAATAGGGGAGAACTCAGTAATATGAGATATCCAAGAGTTTCTTCCGTGCTAGGATAACTTAAGGGACATTGGTTTAAAACCATGTTCTTAAGATGATTGAGTTGATAGAAAAGCTCACGGGTCTAGGAATGGTCCTAGAGGATAACCTGTGTGTGAATCTTATGCTTTAGTCCTTACTAGATTCCTTTTTTAGTTTATTATGAATTTTAATATGCATAAGCTTGAGGTGACTCTCCTTGAGCTCCTCAATATATTGAGAGAGGCCAAGAGTACTATTAAGAATGAAAAGCCAATTCTCTATGCTGGTGAGACCATAAAGAAAATAAAAGTAATAAAAGTCCCTTAAGAAGGGCAAGCGCAAGGGCAAACCGGGTAAAGCAAAGGTTGCTAAGAAGGATCCGATAAAGGATAAAGGCTAGTGCTTCCACTGCGACAAAGACAGACATGGAAGAGGAACTGCAAAGAGTACCTTGTAGAGAAGGCAAAACAGAAGCTTGGAGAAGCTTTAGGTATATTCATGATCAATCTCCGTTTGTTAGACTCTTATGATAATACATGAGTATTGGATATCGGTAGTGCTTATCACATCTACAATTCATTGTAGGTTCTGGTAAGACTTGGGAGATTGGCGAGAGGTGAGATGGACCTCAAGATGGGTAATGGAGCAAAAGTTACTACAGTAGTTGTTGGCGAGGTCACCCTACATCTGCTTGGTGGAGCTACTATTGCATTGGATGCATGTTAATTTGTTTCTTCTATGATCAAAAATATTATTTCCATTTCATATTTGATAGTTAATAGTTATAAATTAGTTTTTGAGGACAATGGTTATTCAATAATATTAGATGATAAGATCATCACTAGCGGAATATTGCATAATGATTTATTTATGCTAGATATTGCTCTACATATCATGAATGTAAGTGTGTCCAATCAGAAATAAGATGAGATGAACAATGTATACCTATGGCATTGTATGCTAGGTCATATCCATGAGGGAAGGATTCAAAAGTTATTGAACGATGAATACTTAAATCCATTCGACTATGAGCCATATGCAACTTGTGAGCCTTGCTTTCATAGAAAGTTGGTCAACTCTCCATTTAGTAAAACTGGAGAGTGAGCCACTGAGTTACTAGAACTCGTACATAGTAATTATGTGGTCCCATATCGATTTAAACCAAATGAGGTTATTCTTACTTCATTACATTCACTAATGACTTCTCTAGGTATGGATATGTGTACCTAATGAAGTACAAGTCCGAGGCTTTCGAGAAATTAAAGGAATATAAAAATGAGGTAAAGAACTAGACTAAAAAGAGTATCAAGATTCTTCGATCAAATTAAGGAGGTGAGTACTTGAGTACAGAGTTCACCTAGTTTCTCAAGGACCATGGGATTATATCACAATGGGTACCTCATTATACACCTCTACTCAGTAGTATATACGAAAGGAGGAATTGCACACTGTTAGATATAGTATGGTTCATAATGAGTTTTGTTTACCTACCCATCTCATTTTGGGGATATGTCCTAGAGTCCACATCTTACCTTTTGAACAGAGTTTCAACTGAGTCGGTAGTGTCTACACCATATGAGATATGGAAAGAGAAGAAGTTCGATCTTAAGATTGTTAAGATTTGAGGCTATCCTGTCCTTGTTAAGAGATACAACCCCGACAAGTTGGAATTCAGAATGAAGCGGTGCAAATTCATGAGATACCCCAAGGAAACTTGTAGGTATTATTTCTATCACACTAAGGACTAAAATATCTTTGTAGTCAAGAGGGTGGTGTTCCTTAAGAAGGAACACATTATTGGTGGAATAATGAGATCATAATAGAGTTGAGTGAGATTAGAGAACCTAGCTCAAGCACCATTCCATAGTCGGAGACTGTTAAGGTATCTAGTACACAAGTTTTGACTTTACGTAGGTCTAGTAGAGTACCTCATTCTCCTAAGAGATATGTGAGACATATCAGAAGAGAGGATATTAAGGATATTGATCCTTAGTCCTATGAGGAGGCTATTACAAGTATAGACTTCGGAAAGTGACAAGAAGCTATGAATTCTGAGATAGATTCCATTTACACCTACATGTTAGGATCAATTTGGCATTAAGAGAAAGGGAGGAGGGGGGTGAATTAGTGCAGTAGTAAATTATTACATGTTCGTATGATTTTGAAAAACTTCGTTCGTTGAAAATCGATTTCGATGAAAACTTTCAACTATTAAGTTAGTGTCGGAAACATTTTAAACTTCAAAGTGATTCATAATGAATGAGAGCAGTGATGAGGAAGTAGGGCAACAAAGAAAAATAGTTTACAGAAAGATAAATGCAATAAGTAAATGTAAACCTGATTTTTATAGTGCTTCGGTCATCCGACCTACATCTACTCCTGATTCTTCTTTACTTGAGGGCACCGGCTTTCCACTAGTAGTCTTCCTTCCAATGGGCGAAGACTAACTCCCTCTTACAAACTCTGATTACAAGACTCCCCTCAACCACCTCTCTTAAGAACAACTTTTAAACTTTAAGAGGAGGGATTTCTACTAAGAATTACAAAATTTTCCCTTAGTTTGCTTGCACAATTCTTGCTCACCCAAGCAAGAATACTTAGGGTATTTATAGACCCTAAAAGGATTCAAATTTAGAGGCCAAATTTGACTCACCTCGGATTTTCGGGGTACTGGCGGTACCATTACCTGTCACTGGTGGTACCATTTCCAATTGATTGACATTGGGCGGTACCACCGCTCAGTCTGAAAGGCACCACCGCTTGGGCACACTAACCTTTTTAGTATACTGGGTGGTACCACCACCTAGGTACATTGACCTTGGGTGGTACCACCGCCTAGAAAATCTAGGGAACTGAACCTAGGCAGTTCCACTGCCCTAGTCTGGCGATGCTACCTCCAAACAGGGTCTAACAATTGGTTGGGCCTTGAATTTGCCTAATTTAGTACAATCTCAGGCCCAATTGGCCCTTAACATGGTTAATGAGATTATCTCTCAATCTTAACCCTAATTACTATTGGGAAATCAGGAGATTTGGTATCTCATGCACAGTGAAAAATAAAAACAAGATCAGATTTTCCATAGTTACGTACTTGGCCATCGTGCGACGATTAGTGCGCAAAAATCATAAATCCGAAAATCGCATGTATCATGTCAGAAGCATTACTTGGAGAGATCGTATATCCTTGAAAATTTCAGATCTGATGAAGAGGATGAAGGAGCACTAGCGTACTCCTCTCTGGCGGTAATCCACATAGTGGACACAGCAATGATGCTCCTTAGATCACCGCGGGATCTCTCTCCACGTGCACTACAAGGCTACCGGAGGAGAGGATATTGAGGAGAATAGGAGGATGACTACCAAGAGCTCTCTACCTATGAACCAGGAGGTTTCTCCTATTTATAGAGGTGGAGAAAGCTTATCCTTAACAAATCCTGTTCACATTGGATCTCTACCCAATTGGATCTCGGATCTTATCCATAGGATCCAATTTGATCTCATCCAATTGGATCTTATCTAATCATTTAATTGGACCTCATATAATTACCCAATTGGATCTCATCCATAGGATCTAAACTAGGGGCTTCGCAGATATCTCATATGTGCACCTCTGCTCGTCGCAACATCCACCTTATGTATGTGACCCTCTAGGCCCGATACCGAGCTGGTTGTGAGTCGCGCCCGTCAGAACTCCTTCTGACTTAGAACACCTTTTGATATAGTGAATTATTATCTCTATAATAATTCACTCGACTCATCGATTATGGACGTACTAGGTCACTACGCCATAGTCCCCAAACGATAAGGGGGATCTGATCCATCGGACCTGTATGTCTTCAGTTACCATATATCTATAGTCCTTCATCCATCTAATATCCTAGAGACTGTATATTGGGCATGGTAAAATTAGGCCTATGCAGAATCCTGTTCGAGTCTCGCTCTAATCGGATTCTCCCGAAAAACTCATTCTCTCTTAATCCGTACGATCCTGGCTAGGGATTTTGCTTGAGCAAGCACACGTGAGATATATCTCTCACAATACCGAGAGTGGATGATCCTCTATTGACACACAATTACCTTCGTAAGATTAGCTACCATTCCCGAGAACCGACTATACCAAATCTGGAGCTTTCCAAACTTATAAGTCCAACATCAAAGAATGAAGTACTCAAACAAGACATCTTTGGCGCCTGAAGTCTAAGGACCAGAATACTACTGGGACTATGGAATCGTTGTCTGACATTAGGTATCATTAACCATATAACATTTTGTAAGTGGATCAATTAGTGAACTCATTCTCTAATGAGCACTTGCACTGTATCTCTAGTGTCCCTACACAAGCTACTATGAGACTAGTCATCTCCATCATATAGACGAGTATACAGTGCACCAGTATATCCGGTTATCTCGATGTCCTCATCGAGTAACCTATGACCAGGATGATTTATGATCTGTGTTTAAAGATATATCGGTCACATTATCGTGATCTCATCACGATCCGATTCCCATTGCATAGATCCATGGACATCACAATATTCATCCAGATAATGTGAGAAAATACCAATAATAATATGCAAAGAGATCGATGTAACATATCACAAGTGCCATCACTCATGTGATTGGCTTATAGGGCACCTACGACTAACAATTGCATGCTAACTACAAAATATAAGACATTTTCTAAGCAAAACACAATCCGACACGTCAAGGCTTATTTCGACGAGCTTTCGACAAACTTCCGGTGGTCTTCCAATGAACCCTCGGACACCTTCCAACGGACTAACGACAAGCTCCTAGACTTTACGACGATTTTGGCTAGTTCCGACGAGTCTTCTTGGCAAGCTTTGATCTTTCTCAACGAGCTCCGTAAATTTCCAACGAACCTTCTGGTGAACTTTTGACAACCCTTTTGGCAAGCTCCCGATTCATTCTCGGCCAATTTCGATAGCACTTCCGATGAACCTTCAGACTTCTGGTGGACTCTCAAACTCCCAATGATTCGATCATACTTGACTCTGACACTTCATTTTGTTTTCTACTTTCATTGCTATCATAGTTGATCCTACACACTAATTAACCCTTAACCCTACTTCGATCTAGATAATTACAAAGTGAATCGTAAATAGTTGCCCGACACATTATTGGTCCATCGGTGCTTCATCCGGTTCTTCGGCGCATCATCCTCTCTTACGCCCTATTGCCCAATCGGCGATTGACCTTCGCAACCCCGATCTCCTTAGCATAACTCTGCTCTTCTTGGCTCAATACCCAAACTCTTTGTCCAAAGCCTTCTGTCGATTGTCGACCAGATCTCCAGCTCGACGCCCAATCTTCTAACGTGTTCTTCTCTGGTGCAACGTTAATTTATCCTGCTTATGTTGTCTAATTCTGATCGAGAGTAGACCTACATGACTCAATAACGCAGTGAGATAATCAAAACATAATCAATTAGTTTTATCATCAAAATCTAAGATTCAATACAAGAAGGTTTGGAACATAGTTAATGCATTTGAGGGTATCGTACCCATTGGTAGTGGATCTTCAAAAAGAAGATCAGAGTAGATGGAAAGGTGGAGACCTATAAAGCAAGACCAGTGGCTAAAGGGTATCGTCAAAGATAATGTGTTGGCTTTGACAAAACCTTCTCATCCATAGCCATGCTAAAATTTATCTAAATGCAGTTGGCTATTATATCATACTATGATTATGAGATTTGGTAGATGGATATAAAAATCGCATTCCTCAACGACAACCTCGAGGAGGCGTATATAATATAGCTTGAGAGATTCACATCCAAGGAGAGTCCAGATAAGATATACAGGTTACTTAAATCTATCTATGGACTAAAACAAGCTTTCCAAAGTTGGAACATAAGATTTGATGACGTTATCAGATCTTATGACTTTGTTAAGAACAAAGATGAGCTTTGTATATATAGGAAGGTAAATAAGAGCGCTATAACCTTTTTAGTGCTATATGTCGATGATATCTTGATCATTGGGAATGATGTAGGAATATTCTCCATAGTAAAGGCTTCGTTATCTAGACACTTCTCTATGAAGGACTTAGGGGAAGCATCCTATATATTGGAGATTTAAATCTATAAAGATAAATCCAAAAGAATGCTTGGCGTATCCCAATCTAGGTACATAGATATCATTGTCAAAAAGTTTGGCATGAAAAATTTCAAAAGAGGTCTTATACCGATGAGACATGAAATATCACTTTATAAGAGTATGTCCCTAAAGACTCTCAAAGAAATGATAGAAATAGATAGGAAACCCTATGCCTCAGTGATAGGATCTTTCATGTGTGTTATGCTATGTATCAAGCCTGATATAGCACATGCTCTGAGTGTCACGAGCATGTATCAGGCGGATCTAGGTTTATAGCATTAGAAAACAGTAAAGTGTATCCTTAAGTACTTGAGAAGCACTAAGGATCTTTTACTGATATACAGAGGAGGTAGTCTCTAGGTCGAGGGCTACACAGACTCGAGTTTTCAGTTCAATGTCAATGATAGCAAGTCTAATTCATAGTATGTGTTCATCTTAAATAGAGGAGTAGTATGCTAGTCATAGGTACCTTGCAAGCTAATTACACGAGTGATGATACATGTGACATGATACACACTTTTTTTGCTTATTATTTATTTGACATTTTTCTCACTTTATATTACCTGTTCCATGTATTATAATGTCCATGGATCTATGCAATAGGAATTAGATCATGATAAGATCACGATAATGAGATCGATTCACCTTTAAACATAGACCCTAAATAATCCCAATTATAGGTTACTCGAGAGGGACATCGAGATAACCAGACAGACTAGTGTACCGTATACCCATCCATATGATGGGGGTGGCTGGTCTTATAGTTGCTCATATGGGGACACTAGGGATACAGTGCAAGTGCTCATTGGATAATGAGTTTACTAATTGATCCGCTTACGAAATGCTGGATGGTTGATGATACCTTATTGTTAGACAGTGATTTCGTCGTCCTAGTGGTGTATTTGGTTCTTAGACTTGAGATACTAAGGATATCTTATATGAGTACTCCACTATTTGATACCAGACTTATAGGTTTGAAAGTTACAAATCTAGCACAGCTAGTCATCGGGAGTGGCAACCAACTTTACGAGGGTAATTGAGTATCGATAGATGATCATTCGCTCTTAGTATCGTAAGAGGAATATCCCATAGATTCTTACTTAGATAAATCCCTAGTCAGGATCATTTGGATTGAGAGAGAAAGAGTTCTCTGGGAGAACCCAATTATAGCGAGACTTGAGTAGCAACCGTATAGGTCTGATAGCACCATGCCCGGTATATGGTCTCTAGGATATTAGATAGATGATGGACTATAGATATACGGTAATCGAAGATATATAGATACAAAGGATTAGATTCCCTTGTATCGTCTATGGACTATGGCATAGTGGCCTAGTACGTCCGTAATCGATGAGTCAAGTTAATTATTATGAAGATAATAATTCACTAAGCCAGAAGGAGTTTTGATAGGTATGACTCATAACCAGCTCGATATTGGGCCTAGAGGGTCACACACATTTGGTAAATGTTACGATAAGTAGATATTCGAATATGAGATATCCGTTAGAGCCCCTATCTTATTGGATATCCAATAAGCTCATGAATTATTGGATCATATAAATGAGATCCAATAAGAGCTTATGAGAGATTATTGGGTAGAGATCCATTAATTTAAGAGGCTTAGGTAATTGGATGGAGATCCAATACCCAATAGGGCAGGATGCATTTGGGTTAAGTTGATAGGAGACCTCTATAAATAAGAGGGAACCAAAGGCCTATAGGCTAGGGCTCTTTTAGCTGTCACCTCTTATTCTCCTCTCTCTCTCTTCTCCTCAGCCAACAGCCCCTATTTGGGGTGTGTGGATAGCAAAGAAGGGCTGGCCCCTTCTTGATTGAGTGGTGCACACAGTGAGAAGATTTGTGCAATGATTTGAGGAGCATCTTCATAGCCCCTATCATGTAGATCACTACTAGAGAGGAGGACACTGGACCTCCTTCACCCTCTCTCATAGATCTGTAGGATTTCAGGGATATACGATCTCTTTAAGTAACACATCTTTCTTATATATGTAATTTTTCGATTTTATAGGGTTTTGCGCACCAATCTTCGCATGATGATAAGAACCTTATTTTATTTAGAAATCTAGGATTTTTGTTTTATGTTCTTTTACTGCGCATGTGATGTCACACTAGATTTCCCAACATAGTATGCTAGAAGAGTTCCAAGTAAGATACTACTATGGAGTACATTGCTACGGTAGAAGCAACAAAGGAGGGAGTTTGGATGAAGAAGTTCATCATAGATCTCAGAGTCGTGCCATGTAGCGAGGAGCCGATTCCCTTATATTGCGACAATAACAAGGTGATTGTTTAAGTGAAAGAACCCAAGTCTCATCAGAAGTCTAAGCACTTTCTAAGGAGGTTTCACCTGATTAAAGAAATCGTGGCCTGTGGAGATGTAGCAGTGGAAAGAGTTCCATCCGAAGATAACATCGTAGATTCACTAACGAAGTCATTGTCTTAGATTATCTTTGAGCATCACATAGGTCTGATGGGGATCAGACATGTAGGTGATTGACTTTAGGTCAAGTGAGAGATTGCTAGTTATATGTGCCTGTAAGCCAATCACGTGAGTGACGGCATGTATGACGTGATATGCACTCTTTTTGCTTATTATTTATTTGATATTTTTCTTACTTCATATTGCATGTTGCATGTATTATGATGTCCATAGATTTATGCAATGGGAATTGGATCGTGATGAGATTACAATGATGAGATCGTTTCACCTTTAAACACAAACCCTAAATAATCCCGATCATAGGTTACTCGAGAGGAACATCAAGATAATTGGATAGACTGGTGTGTTGTATACCTATCCATATGATGGAGGCAACTAGTTGTCAAGATCAGTTCAACACTAAGAGGGGGGGATTGAATTAGTATAGCGGTTAAGTACGATAAATTCGTATGATTTCGAAAAACTTCGTTTATTGAAAACTGATTTTGATGAAAGCTTTCGGCGATTAAGTCCATGTCAAAAATATTTTAAACTTGAAGGTGATTTATAATGAATGAGATCAGTGATGAGGAAGTAGGGCAACAAAGTAAAATGGTTTGTAGAAAGATAAAGCAATAAGTAAATGCAAACCTGATTTTTATAGCGGTTCGATCATCCGACCTACGTCCACTCCCAATTCGTCTTCACTTGAGGCCGCAGGCTTTCCACTAGTAGTCTCCCTTCTATGGGTGAAGTCTAACTCTCTCACAAACTCTTTTACAAGATTTCCCTTAACTAACTCACTTAAGACCAACTCTTTAAAGTTTCGGAGGAGGAATTTCTATCAAGAATTACAGAGTTTTCCCTTAGTTTTCTTTCACCATTCTTGCAATCCCAAGCAAGAACACCTGGGGTATTTATAGACCCGAAGAGTATTCAAATTTAGAGCCCAAATTTGAATCACCTTGGATTTTCAGGGTACTGGCGGTACTATCGCCTAGTCTAGGCGGTACCACCGCTTGGGTTCACTGACCTTGTCAGTGTACTGGGCGTTACCATCACCAAGTCAACGGTATCACTACCCAGACCACCTGGGGAATTGAACCCAAGTGGTTCCACCGTCCCAGTCTGGTGGTGCTACCACTAGACAGGGTCTAACACTCCTGGTTAGGCATTGAATATGGGCCAATCCAGTCCATTGACGGGCCTAGTTGGCCCCTACCAAGGTTAATAGGATTAACACCCAATCTTAACCCTAATTATATGCTAACTATGAAATTAAAGACACATTCTAAGCAAAGACATAATCTGAAACATCAAGTCTTCTTCCAGCAAACTTCCGACGAACTTTCGATGGTCTTCCAACGAACCCTTGGACACTTTCCAATGGGCTCCCGGCAAGCTCTTGGACTTTATGATGATCTTAGCGAGTTTTGATGAGTCTTCTTTGGTAAGCTCTGATCTTTCTCAACGAGCTCCGTGAACTTCTGATGAACCTTCCGGCGAATTTATGACAACCCTTCGACAGCCCCCGACTCATTCTTGGCCAATTCCAACAGCACTCCAACGAGTCTTCGAACTCCCGACGAGCTCTCGAACTCCTAATGACTCGATCGTACTTGATTCTAGCACTTCATTTTGCTTTATATCTTCATTACTATCGTAGTTATTCATGCACACTAATTAAGCCTGAACCTATTTCGATCTAGACAATTACAATGAATCAATATCCTATTGCCTGACATGTCATTGGTCGATGCTTTTTCTGGTTCTTCGGTGCATCATCCTCTCTTGTGGCTTGTTGCCCAATCGGTGGTTAACCTCCGCAATCTCAATCTCCTTGGCATAACTCTGCTTTTCTTGGCCCGATGCCCAAACTCTTTGTACAAAGTCTTCTGTCAATCGTCAACCAGACCTCTAGCTCGACGTCCAATCTCCTGATATATTCCCTTCCGGCGCAACACTAATTCATCCAGTGTCAACTGTCTAATTTTGATCGAGAGTAGACCTGCGTGACTCAAAACATAGTTAGATCATAAGTCACACTCAATTAGTTTCATCATCAAAATTCGAGATTCAACAATCTCCTCTTTTTTTATGATGATAACTAATTGATGATGGAATTAACCTTAACTCCTGGAGTTTAACAAACCCCCCTATCAATATGCTATATTGATAGAACACTTAGATTATACCAAATCCAAGCAACATGTTATGAAAAACATCAAACCATCATGTAAATATATAAAATATTTAATCTTCATTCATTGTATGAAATCATCAATCTACTTCTCCCCCTTTATCATAAAAAAAGAGAAGTTGCATCATAGTTAGTTTTAGAATATGCAAATTTCATAACACACTAGTTATTAATCTAGATATATCACTTTAAAACATTTCAATCATAGTAAGTTTTTAAGGATGTGCAATCATGGCAAATTTTCACTTATTCTTGAGATGTGCAAGTTTGCACTTAGTTTCTCATGATTGGCAAGATTGCACTTTGTTTCTTCTCTTTTGGGAAATGCACTTAGTTTAAGTTTACATCACTTTAAACATGCAAGCTAACAAGTTATAGATATGCAACTTTGCAGTTTCTTTATTCTCTTTTGAGAAGTACAAGCTTACAAGTTTTGCTTCCTTATCATGCTAGCAATTTGCTTTCATTTTCGATGCACAAGCTAGCAAACTTTTCTCTCCATTTGTTAATGTCAAGAAGAAATGGTGGATTAATATTTCAATCAACTAATTTTGCACCAATCAATATTTCAATCAACTAATTTTGCACCAATCAATATTTCAATCATCACATGATGCATACAAGGCGAAGATATCATGTCATTTTTATGTCATAAAGGATATGATATCAAAGCTCAAGAAAGAATCAAGAAGAGTATAATTCATTTGAAAAATCTTTTTAATAATGATTCATCATAAAATATATCAAGTAAGATCAATTTCTTGATGAGATATACCATTCATGAAAAATCAATGTATTAAGCATCACATAAGGTATACAATCATCAATACAAGGGAGTCATGTCATGAAAGATATAAAGATCAGTTCATGAATAAATTAAAAAATTATATATTTTGTCATGAAGAAAATCTTGACACCAAATCTCCCTGTTTGCAAATGACAAGAAGAAATCTTAGGGAGAATAAACACAAGATCTTGACTTATATGTAGGAATTTTTAAGTCATCACCATTATGATTTCATAAAAAGAATCTCAAATATATGGTTCCAAGAAATCAAAATAATGATTCATAAAACTCATCTAAATCATCAAAATCAATATCATAGTTTGCGAGATTCAAAGAATAAATTCATTACTAAAAATCACATGTTGAAAAATCAAAACATTCATTTTTAAGCCATGATAAAAAGTAAATCAATGATTCAATCATATCATGTCATGAATTCCAAAGACATCTTAAGTTGTCAAAATCACATTAGAAAGATATTTCAAAAAGATATATTGCAATTGTAAATATCGATAAGTGATTCATTTGAATGCATCATTTCATTTAAATCAATTCGTCAACTCGAAACTCATAATCAAAATTTCATTCAAGAAATTCACGAGATTCACAAAATAACATGAATTCATTAATCTCGAATAGATGAAAAATGTATTTTCTTTTAAGTATTTCAATTTAAGTGATTTACTTCTTATAAGCTTGCCTTATCAAATAGGAACATGTATCATCCAAAAAGCAAGTTTTGTCATAAACAAAAAAACCATCAAGTTCAAATATATCACAAAGAATCTTCAAACGAAAGATCATGATAGTACGTTTTCCATTTTTATGTGTTTCATTTCATGTGAATTGTTTTTGTATAAAAGATGTGTATCATGTTTAAAACCAAAAACCGATACAAAATCATCAAGATATACACATTATTTCAAGATGTGTGATTTCAAGTCATCATTATTTCAATTCCTCTTGCATAATCAAGCATGATACCATAAAGCATGTTCAAATTTTCACACAAAAGCCAAATATCATGTTGACAATCGAAAAGTAATTCAAAATCATTAATATACTTGCTTCTATCTTTTAATCCTATATGGTGTGCAAGTATTAACATGAAATATACAATTATCATGATAATTAATTTTTATGTCAACAATCATGCATCTTGTTTTAAAACGAAGGTAATACAAAATCATCAAGATTCATGGATTCATTATGGTCATATTCTTTCCCCATTTTCTTTTATGTGTTTTATTTTAAGTTGAGCATGTTCAAATATTTTAAGTTGAAAACATGCATCATGTTCAAATATTTTAAGTTGAGCATGTTCAAATATTTCATTTAAAGGACGAGCATCATGTTAAGAACAAAAAGGCATCATCACAACCACTTTTCTTTCATTCGGAAAGTTTATTAATAGTAATGTAGGTTAGGTTGTTTAGTTTTATAATTAATTTCATAAAGACATGTATCATCGTATAAATCCGAAAATGAATTTTGTCATAATCAATGTCAAAAGTATAATATGTGATCTTAATTCGACTTGAAAATGATTAAGACCAAAAACACATCATTCCAAAACATAGGATTTCAAATTCCAAAACATAGGATTTCAAATTGTAAAATCAAGTATGATACAAACATTTTCATTAAATCATCAAATTTATCAAGCATGATTTCATAAAGCATCATCAAAATTATTTTACAAATTCAAAAAATAAGTTTTGTCATCACATATAACACCTTATAAGATCATTACTTCAAAAACTCATGCATGATATAAAATTGTCAAGTATTATGATTAGAACCGAAAACCAATATAAAACATCAAGATACATATACATGGGTTAATTCTATTAGGTGTACAAACATTATCACAAATCATACAATCATCATTCATATTTTTAATTTTAAAAAATCACTAGAAAGATAATTTTTAAAAATAATTTTTTATTTCCTACTAACTAAATCAAGCAACTCATGAAAAGATCATATAATTTCAAAATAACGTAACAATATTTCGGGTGAGTTACTTACCTTGTTGTCAAAGCCTGTCAAAGCACAATTTGTCATTTCGTCTTCGGATATTCTTGATTCATCCTTGGGGGCCTTATTCTTCTTTGGCCTATTCTTCTATTCTAGTTCATTTTTAGTTTTAGATTCTTATTTTATAAACTTATTGAATGTTAATGTCAAAAGTTCAAGGTCCTCAACATTGTCCTCATCACTTGAGTCATCACTCAAGTGACATTTGCTTGTTCGAAGTGCCATTACCTTCATATTCTTTGAAAGGTGGTTCTCATATTTGTTGTGTTCAAGGAAGCTCATTTCATATGTCATCAATGAGCCAATGAATTCTTCCAATGAAAAATTATTTAAATCTTTATATTCTTGTATCGTCGTTATTTTTGGATCCCACCTTTTTGGAAGGGATCTTAGAATATTGTTTATAAGATCAAAACTTGAAAAACTTTTGCCAAGGCTTTTCAAAATATTGACGATATCCGTGAAACGGGTGTAGATTTCACTAATAATTTTGCTTGGTGCTATTTGAAAAAGCTCAAAATCGAACATTAAGAGGTTTACTTTTGAGTCTTTGACTCTACTAGTTCCTTTGTGGTGATTTCAAGTGTGTGCCAAATATCAAAAGTCATTTCACAAGTTGAAATATGATTAAACTAATTTTTATCTAAAGAGCAAATCAAGACATTCGTAGCCTTTGCATTTAAAGAAAATGATCTTTTTTCAATTTTATTCCATTCGGACATAGGTTTAGAAGGAGTTTGAAAACCATTTTCGATAAGGTTTTATAAATCCAAATTTAAAGAAAGCAAGAAAACCCTCATTCGAGTTTTCTAATAGATGTAGTCCAACCCGTTAAAGAAGGGAGGATGAACGATCGAAAAACCCTCTTGAAATCCAAAAAAGAGCCATTTCTCTTGGGTGTCAATCCAAAAGAGAAATAACGTGGCTCTAATACCAACTAGTAGGATTAGTTCGGCACTAGGAGGGGGGGGGGGGAGGGAGGTGAATTAGTGCAAATGATTAAGTACGATAAATTCGTGCGATTTTAGAAAACTTCATTCGTTAAAAACCAATTTTGATAAAAGCTTTTGACAATTAAGTCCGTGTCAGAAACATTTTAAACTTGAAAGTGATTCATAATGAATGACAACAGTGATGAGGAAGTAGGGCAGCAAAGTAAAATAGTTTATAGAAATATAAAGCAATAAGTGAACACAAACTCGATTTTTATAGTGGTTTGGTCATCCGACCTACGTCCACTCCCGATTCCTCTTCACTTGATGCCACCGGCTTTTCACTAGTAGTCTCCCTTCCAATGGGTGAAGACTGACTCCTTTATAAACTCTTTTACAAGATTTTCCTCAACTAACTCACTTAAAACTAACTCTTTAAAGTTTCAGAGGAGGGATTTCTACCAAGAATTATAGAGTTTTCCCTTAATTTTCTTTCACTATTCTTGGAATCCCAAGCAAGAACACCTGGGGCATTTATAGACCCCAAGAGGATTCAAATTTGGAGCCCAAATTTGAATCACTCCGGATTTTCGAGGTACTAGTGGTACCACTGTCAATTGGTTGACACTAGGCGGTATCACCGCCTAGGCACACTAACCTTGTAAGTGTACTGGGCGGTACCACCACCCAGTTAGTGATACCATTGCCTAGGTGTATTGTCCTTGGGCGGTACTATCGCCCAAACCACCTGGGGAACTGAATCCAGGCTGTTCCACCGCCCTAGTCTGGCGGTGCCACCGCCAAACAGGGCCTAGCACTCCTGGTTGGGCCTTGAATCTAGCTTAATCCAGTCCATTGACTGGCCTAATTGGCCCTTACTAAGGTTAATGATTAACACCTAATTTTAACCCTAATTACATGCTAACTATGAAATTAAAGACATTCTAAGTAAAGACATAATCCGAAACATCAAGTCTTCTTCCGGTAAACTTTCGGTAGTTTTTTGACGAACCCTCGGATACCTTCCAGCAAGCTCCCGACAAGCTCCTAGACTTTCGATGATCTTGGCGAGTTCTGAGAAGTCTTCTTTGGAAAGTTCCAATCTTTCTCGATGAGCTCCGCGAACTTCCGACGAACCTTCCGGCGAACTTCCGACAACCCTTTGGTAGCCCCTGACTCATTCTCGGCCAATTCCGGTAGCACTCCGATGAGTCTTCAAACTCCTGACGAGCTCTCAAACTCCCAACAACTCAATCGTACTTGACTCCGGCACTTCGTTGTGCTTTACTTCTTCATTGCTATCATAGTTAATCCTACACACTAATTAAGCCTTAACCTACTTTGATCTAAATAATTACAACGAATCAACATCCTGTTGCTCGGCACATCATTGGTCGATACTTCATCCGGTTCTTCAGTGTATCATCCTCTCTTGCGGCCTGTTGCCCAATCGGCGGTTTACCTCCGTAACCCTGATCTCCTTAGCGTAACTCCACTCTTCTTGGCCCAATGCCCAAACTCTTTGTTCGAAGCCTTCTACCGATCATCGACTGGACCTCTGGCTTGATGTCTAAACTTCTGACATGTTCCCTTCCGGCATAACGTTGATTCATCTAGTGTCAACTGTCTAATTCTAATCAAGAGTAGACCTACATAACTCAAAACACAATTTGATCATAAATCACACTCAATTAGTTTCATCATCAAAATTTGAGATTCAACATTGGTCTCATAGCTGCTCATGTGGGGACACTAGGGATACAGTGTAGGTGCTCATTGGAGAATATGTTCACTAATTGATCGGCTCACGGAATGTTGGATAGTTGATGATACATCATTATCAGACAATAATTCTGTCATCCTAATTGTATGTCTAGTCCTTAGACTTGAGACACCAAGAATGTCCTGTATGAGTACTCCATTCTTTAATACCAGACTTATAAATCTGAAAGTTTCAGATCTAGCATAACCGGTTGTCGGGAGTGACAGCCAATCATATGAGGGCAATTGAATGTCGATAAAAGATCATTCGTTCTTAACGTCATGAGAGGTATATTTCATGTGTTCTTGCTCAAGTAAATCCTTGGCTAGGGTCATTCAGATTAAGAGAGGAAGAGTTCTTGGGGAGAATCCAATCAAAGCAAGACTCAAGTAAAACTTATATGGGCCTGACAGCACCATGCCCGGTACATGATCTCTGGGATATTGGACGGATGAGGAATTATAGAAATATGATAACTGAGGATAGACAGGTCCAATGGATTGGATTCCCCTGTATCGTATGGGGACTACGGCATAGTGGCACAATACATCCGTAGTCGATGAGTCAAGTGAATTATTATAGAGATAATAATTCACTAAGTCAGAAGGAGTTCTGACTATTGAATTTCAAATTTTGATGATCAAATCAATTGAGAAGTTTATGATCTAATCTACATTTTAAGAAAAGTATTGTAGGACTATCTTCGATCATGAAAAGGCAGAACGATTAAAGTAGGATAATTGGACATTGGGCCGGAGTCGGAGGTCGGGCATTGCATCAGAAGAATTGGATATTATGTTAAAATCGAATGTTGCGGGTGTCAATATGCTGATGAATTGAGCAATACACCGAAGGAGAGTATGATACACCAAGAGTTCAAAAAAACCAATGACATGCCGAACAATACAAGATCTTATATTTTATAATCGTTTAAGTCATGATCATCGTAGATAGGTCTTAAATTGAGTTAGTTTTGGGTGTAACCATACTAACTCAATTAGGGGTCCATTGGAACTAATTTGGGCTTATTGGGAGACCCATATAGTGACCCATAGAGTTGGTCAGGCAGTGGCACCTTCAAATTGGCGGTGGAACTGCCTATATGCTAGAAAAGTCAAAAAGCATACTTTTCTAAGTTATAGACAGTGATACCACCCAGTCTGGGCGATGGTACCACTAGCATTAAAGTTGACAAGTGATGGTACCACCCAAGCTAGCGCTAGTACCACCAGAGCCTCTATTTTCAAGGTTCTGTGGGAGGTAGTATTGCGCAGTGTAGGCAGTGGTACTGCCCGTACCCGGAAGATCCAAAAATTTAAATTTTAGCTTCATTTTTGAAGCTATTTGGGGCCTATAAATACCCCACTCATCCCTGCTGGGATTACACAAGAAAGATTGAACTAAAACTCTAGTGAATCAAAGTTGTAAGCTTGAAAGTTATTGAGTATTCCTCCCCTCCTCTTGAAAAGTTTAGAATTATGTTTAAGAGAGGTGTGAGACTTGTAGAGGTTATCTCCTAAACATGTGAAAAGGAGAAAGAGTTCTAAAAGGGTAGTTAATCTTCGCCTATTGAAAGAAGATCGTTAGTGAAAGCCGGTGACCTCAACGGAGGAGGAATTAGGAGTGGGCATAGGTTGGAGGACCGAACCACTATAAATCCAATGTGCTCTTTTCCCTTTGTGCTTTTTACTCTTATTGCTTACTAAGCTAGTTGCTCAATACTTTTACTTATATTCCAAGTCAAAACGCATTTCTGATATGTTTCATCGAATGAATTTTTTGAATCAAGTAATTTTCTAATCGAAAGTACTAATTCAATGGGATTGACTGCACTTATTGGAAAATATGTATACGGATTTTCTTGATTTTCATGAATTTTGATTTATGGAATATGGTTGAAAGTGGTTTTCAAAAGTCTTCTAAACTAATGAATGAATGAAATAATTTAGAGAAGAAGACTTTTTCTTTGAATGCTAAAGCAATGAACACTTTGTTTTGTGTTTCAAATAAAAAAAAATTTAATCAGGTTTCTATACATAAAACTGCACATGATATTTGACACATACTCGATGTCACATATAAATGCACAAGTAGAGTAAAAGAGTCTAAAATTAATATTTTGGTGTATAATTATAAATTGTTTCGAATGGAACCAAGCAAAAATATTGAAGACATGTACACTCGTTTTACAGATGTCATCAATGGTTTAAAAGTACTTGGTAAAAGTTTTTCTAACCTTGAACTTATAAATAAAATACTAAGATCCTTTCCAAAAAGTTGGGATCCAAAAGTAATAGCAATACAAGAAGTAAAGGACTTAAACAATTTTTCACTTGAAGAACTTATCGAGTCTTTAATGACCTATGAAATGACATGTATGACACATGATGAACATGATAATAACCTTCCAAAGAACATGAAGGACATGATGTTAAATCTTGAATTTTGATGATGAAATCAAATGATTAGTTTGTGATCTAATCTACATTTTGAGAAAAGTGTTACAGGACTAACTTCGATCAGAAAATGTAAAACAATTAAAGCAAGATCAAATGTTGGGCCGGAGTCAGATATCGAGCATTCGGTCGGAAGAATCAGACATTGTGTCAAGATCAAAAGTTATGGGAGTCAACAAGCCGAAGGATCGGGTGATACGTTGAAGATTCGGACAATGTGCCGGAAGTTCGGATGAAGTTCAAATGAAATGACATGCCGAGCAACAAAAAATTCTTGTCTTTAGTTGTTTATGTCTTAATTGTTAAAGGATAGGTCAAAATTGAGTTAGATTCAAGTGTAACTATGTTAATTCAATTAGGGGCCAATTAGACTTAAATTCGGATTGATTTGGGCTCATTGGAAGGCCCATTTAGTAATTCAAAAGTTGGGTCAGGCGGTGGCATCGCCAAACTGGTGGTGGAACCGCCTATAAGCTAGAAAATGAAAAAAAATACACTTTTCTAGGCTACAAACGATGGTACCACCTAGTTTGGGTGGTGGTACCACTAGCATTAAAGCTGGCAAGTTATGGTATCGCCCAGGCTAGCGATGATACCACCAGAGCCCTTGTTTTCAAGGTGCTACAGGCAGTAGCACCGCCCAATGCAAGCAATGGTATCGCTCATACCTGAAAGACCCGAAAATTTAAATTTTGACTTTGTTTTTGAAGCCATTTGGGGCCTATAAATACCCCACTCATCCCTGCTAGGATTACATAAGAAAAGTGAGCTAAAACTCTAGTGAATCCAAGTTGTAATCTTAAAAAGTGTTGAGTGTTCCTTCCCTCTTCTTGAAAAGTTTAGAATTTTGTCTAAGGGAGGTGTGAGACTTGTAGAGGTTATCTCTTAAATCTGTGAAAAGGAGAAAGAGTTGTAAAAGGGTGGTTAATCTTTGCCCATTAAATGAAGATTGTTAGTGAAATCCGATGACCTCGACGGAGGAAGAATCGGGAGTGGACGTAGGTTGGAGGACCGAACCAATATAAATCCGGTGTGCTCTTTTCCTTTTGTGTTTTTTGCTCTTATTACTTGCTAAGCTAGTTGCTTAATACTTTTACTTATATTCCAAGTCAAAACATATTTTCGATATATTTCATTGAACAATTTTTTTGAATCAACGTAATTTTTCAAAAGCACTAATTCACCCCCCCCCTTCTCTTAGTGCCACTATGATCTTAACAGTTGGTATCAGAACTACGTTTCTCTCTATTTAGTTAACACCCAAGAAAGATGGCTTTTGCCGACAATCTAGAGGGTCACTTTATCACTCGTCCTCCTATGTTCAATGGGACGAACTACACTTATTGAAAAACACATATGCGTATCTTCTTGATTTCCATAGATTTTGATTTATGGAATGTGATTAAAAATAGTTTTCAAAAGTCTTCTAATCCAATGAATGAATGAAATGATTTAGAGAAGAAAACTTTTTCACTGAATGCTAAAGCTATGAATGTTTTATTTTATACTTTAGTTAAAAATAAATTTAATTATATTTCTATTTATGAAACTACACATGATATCTAGCATACACTCACACATGAAGACACAAGTAGAGTTAAAGAGTCTAAAATCAATTTTTTGATACATTTTTTTGAGTTGTTTTGAATAAAACCAAGCGAAATCATTGGAGAAATATACACTCATTTTACAAATGTCATCAATAATTTAAAAGCATTTAGTAAAAGTTTTTCTAACCTTGAACTTGTAAATAAAATACTAAGATCCATTCTAAAAGTTGGGATCCAAAAATAATAGTAATACAAGAATTAAAGGACTTGAATAATTTTTCACTTGAAAAACTTAATGGGTCTTTAATGACCTATAAAATGACATGTATGACATATGATGAATATGAGAACAATCTTCTAAAGAATAGGAAGAACATGACATTTAGAATTAAAAAAGATCACTTGGGAGAAAACTTAAGTAACGATGATGATGATGATGATGATGATGATGATGATGATGATGATGACGACTTGGCACTTCTTACAAAAAAATTTAAAAAATTCTTAAAAAAATAAAACAAAGCAAGATACTAAGAATAAAAATGAACTAAAAAAGGACACAATTACTTGCTATGAATGCAATAAGCTATGACACTTCAAAAGTGAATGTCCCTAAGTGAAGAAGATGCTACCAAAGAAAAAGAAAGCGCTCAAAGCAACTTGGTACAATTCAAGTGCATCCAAAGACGAGGAGCCATCCAACAAAGAAGAAGTTGCAAATTACGTATTAATGATATTTGGCAATGAGGTATGTAACTCAAATGAATCTTTCTTATCTTACGATGAATTAGTCAATGCATTTCGTGACTTGTTTGATGAATTTAAATTAGTTAGTAAAAAGTATAAATTACTATATAAGGATCATGCTTCTCTTGCTAGTGAATTTAAAAAATTAAAAAATAAGCATGATAATTGTATGTTAACTCCTTACATTAAGTGTAAAGAGTTAGATTCAATTAAGAAAGAAAATATTTTACTACAAGAAACATTAGAAAAATTTAAAATTGGTAATAAATCTTTAAACATATTCCTTGCTAATTAAAGTCATGTACATAGAAAAGTAGGAAATGGTTTTATGAGTAGCAACACTCAACAAAAGCTGATTATATTTGTTAAAGGACCCACATTATATGTTTTCCCCAAAAATAAATATAATTTTTGTGGAAGATGTAAACATTATACCTACATATGTTCATTTAAAATGTACAATCCACACAAATTAGTTTGGGTTCCTTAAGGAACCTTAAATAACTCAATGCCAATAGTTAAGATAGGTAGATCTATTTACGAGAGACCCAAAGTTAAATTGGTACCTAAAATAAACCTTCTTTCTTGTAGATATGTTTATAATCAAAAGCTAGGAGCAAGAGATGGTAACTTGATAGTAGATGCTCAAAGCATATGATCGAAGATCCAACACGCTTCTCTAAGCTCACTAGCCAAACCGAAGGATGTGTTACCTTCGGAGATAACAACAAGGGAAAAAATTATTGGTAAAGGAACCATAGATAATAAGTCAAACCTCTCGATTGAAGATGTATTATTAGTAGATGGTTTAAAACATAATCTACTAAGTATTAGTCAATTGTACGATAAAGGATATATCATCAAATTTGAATCTATGCTTGTATAATTGAAATACCATACAAAAATATATCTATGATTGGCTTAAGAAATAATAATGTGTATACTATTGATATTGATAATTTTTGTGATGAAATATATTTTTTGGCTTTAAATGATGATGCATGGCTTTAGCCTAGGAGACTAGGTCATACTAGCATGAAACTAATCTTACAAATTACAACTAAAGAACTAGTAAGAAGAATACCTACTATTAAATTTGTCAAAGACAAAGTTTGTGATGTATGCCAACAAGGTAAACAAATAAAAAGTAGCTTTAAATCTAAAAATTAATAAGCATCTCTAAACTACTACAATTGATCCATATGGATTTATTTGGACTAGTTGACATCAAAGTCTAGGAGGTAGTAAATATATTTTTATAATTATTGATGACTTTAGTAGATATACTTGGACGTACTTATTGGCACATAAAAGTGATACTTTTAAATGTTTTACAAAATTTTATAAACTAGTTCAAAATGAAAAGTGTTTTATGATTTCATATATTCGTAGTGATCATAGTGATGAATTTAAAAATAATGATTTTTAAGATTTTTATGCGTTAAATGGGTATGATCATAATTTCTTTACTCCAAGAAATCCATAACAAAATAGAGTTGTTGAGAGAAAAAATATGAGTTTACAAGAGATGACAACAACTATGTTAAATGAATATAGCCTACCCAAATACTTTTGGGCCGAAGCCATTAACACAACATGCTATGTCATGAATAGGGTTCTCGTAAGACCACTCCTATCTAAAACTCCATATGAACTGTGGAATAACAAAATGCCCAATATTCATATTTCAAAGTTTTTGGTTGCAAATGTTTTATCTTGAATGAAAAGGATGTCTTAGGAAAATTTGATGTAAAATTCAATGAATATATTTTTCTTAGATATTATTCTATTTGTAAAGCTTATCGTGTTTTTAATAAAAAAAACTTTAGTCATTGAGGAATCTATTCATATTGTTTTTAATAAAAAATTTAAATTTAAGAAAAATAATTTTGATGATGATTTTAAATTTAATAAAATTTAAAAAAATTCTCCTCTCCGTAGCAACTTAAATGCATCTACTTCCAAGAAATTCTTACCCAAGGAATGAAAGTATGTAGATTTTCATCATAAGGAGCTAATCATCGGAGATACATCAAAAGATGTTCAAACTCATTATACTTTTAAAAAATTTTATATGAATGTAACCTTTTTATCTCAAATTGAATCGAAATATATTGATGATCCTCTAAACGATGATTCATAGGTTCTTGCTGTTGAATCTCGGATTTTGATGATGAAACTAATTGAGTGTGATTTGTGGTCTAACTACGTTTTGAGTTATTATGAGTCTACTATCGAGCAGGATTGACTACGATAGGGATGAAGACGAAAGCGAAATAAAGGGTCAAGACAAGTGTGATGAATCGTTGGGAGTTCGAGTGTTCAAAGGAAGTCCGAAGATTCATTGGGAGCGCTAGTCCGAATCGGCCGAGAAAGTAGGAAGCTTTTGAAGGGTTTTCGGAAGTTCACGGAGGTTAAATCGGAAGTTCGCGGAGCTTGCCAAGAAAGATCGTGCTTGCCAAAGAAGCTCGGGGAACTCGCCAAGATCATCGTGAAGTCCGAGAGCTTGCCGTGAGTCCGCGGAATGGTTTCCGAAGGTTCGCTTCGGAAGATCGGAAGTTGACCGGAAGCTCGTCGGAAGAAGTTGTCATGTGGACTTTGTAATAGCTTAGGAAACGTCTTTAAAATTCATAGTTAGCACGTATTTTGGGTTAGGATTAGATAACCCAAAGTGGGGCCCATTGGGCCTTGATTAGGATGAGTTTGGGCCAAAATTTTGGCCCAAACTGAATCAAGCTACGCATGCATGCATGCTACGTGCATGCTTCTTTGTAGCCCGCTATCAGTAGCGCCCCGGCCAAGAAGGAGCCAAGATATCAGAAAGCAGGCTCTCATAAAGCGGTAGCACGCCGCTGAAGCGTAGCACCGCCTCATATCGAAGCACCGCGGTCGGGCGGTAGCACCGCTGGTGCGTGGAAAGCCAGGCGGTAGCACTGCTTTGCCTGAAGCGGTGGCACGCTTCAGACGTCGATCAAAGATCGACAGTGCGTGGCACCGCCGACAATGCAGTGGCACCGCTTTGACCACTCTGGGGACTCCAAATTCACTTGGAATTTGGGCCCAGCCCACTTTTGGATCTATAAATCCACTTTGGATCTATAAATACCCCCTTTCTCACCTGAAAGGGTTACCCTTTGAGCAAAAAGTTTGAGTCTTGAGCTTTTGAAGAGTTTTTGAAAAGTGTTGTATTCTTTGCTAAGTGTTCACCCTTCTTCTTCTTGAGAGATATTGTACAAGTGTGAACATCTTGTAAAGGGTTGTAAAAGGGGTGTTTGATCCTTCCCCTTCAAAGGACTTGCTAGTGGAAGAGCGGAGCCTCATCGCAAAGGCTTCAAGAGTGGATGTAGGTCATTTGACCGAACCACTATACATCATTGTGTCCTTAAATGTGTGAGTGTTTATATTTCTGAATCATTTCATTTCTTGGCTGCAAGTTCATAGTTAGTTCCTTTTCACAAGCAATTACTTTCAAGTTCTCTTTCGTCGAATCGAAATCTTCCTATGAACTTGTGTTTCTTTGCGAAATCGGTTTCAAGAATACGAGTTTAATCCGCTGCACTAATTCACCCCTCCCTCTTAGTGCCTTTTGATCCTAACACTTGCAATGCATGAGGAGTTAAATCAATTTAAGAGAAATAAGGTGTAAAAGCTTATTCCTAGACCTAGTGACCATCTAGTAATTGACACTAAATAGGTCTTTAGAAACAAACAAGATGAACTTGATATTGTGGTTCGAAATAAGACTAGATTAGTGACCAAAGGTTTTAACCAATAAGAAGGTATCGATTATAAAGAAACCTTTACTCTTATGGCTAAACTTGTAGCCATAAGGATACTCCTTATCTATGCTTGTAGTAATAATTTGAAGTTATTTCAAATGGATGTTAAAAGTACTTTTCTTAATGAGTTTATTTCCAAAGAAGTTTATGTTGAACAACTACCCAGTTTTGAAAATATTCATTTTCTAAATTATGTTTACAAGTTATCTAAAGCTCTCTATGGATTAAAACAAGCTCCAAGGGTTTGTATGAGAGACTTAGTTCATTTCTTATTAATAATGATTTTTTGAAAGACAAGGTCGATACTACATTATTTATTAAATATTTTAAAAATAATTTTTTTATTGTTCAAATTTATGTTGATGATATCATTTTCAATTCTTCAAATGAATCTTTATATGAAGATTTTACCAAAAGTATAAGCCAATAAATCAAAATGAGCCTAATGGATGAATTGACTTTCTTCTTAAGACTACAAATTAAGTAATTAAGCAATGAAACTTTTATTAGTCAAACTAAGTATGCTTTAGATCTATTAAAATGATTTAATATAGATAGTGCGAAGGCTATTAATACACCAATAAGCACTTCCACAAAGTTAGATATGAACCATGATGGAGAAAATTTTGATCAAAAAACTTATAGGGGTATGATAGGTAGTTTACTCTACCTCATCTAACTAGACCAGACATTATGTTTAGTATTGGACTTTGTTTTAGATTTTAATCTAATCCCAAACAATCCCATTTTAAAGTAGTTAAGAGGATTTTTATATATTTAAAAGGAACCCCTAATCTAGGATTATAGTATCCAAGATCAAAAAATTTTGAATTAATTGCTTATACCAATGCTGACTTTGCTGGATGTAGAATAGATAGAAAAAACACATCTTGAACATGTCAACTCCTAGGTCATGCACTTGTTTCTTGATCTTCCAAGAAATAAAATTCTGTTGCATTATCTACAGCTGAAGCTGAATATATAGTAGTAGGTGCATGCTTGCACAAGTTATATGGATGAAAACCACTTTAGAAGATTATAGAATTCACTTGAAAAACATTCCTATAAAATATGATAATACTAGTGTAATATGTTTAACAAAAAATCTCATTCAACACTCTAGAACTAAACATATTAATATTAGGCATCATTTTATTAGAGATCATGTTAATAACCATGATATATCTTTAGAATTTGTTGATATAAAACATCAATTAATCGATATTTTTATAAAATCATTAAATGAAGAATAATTTAATTTTATTAGAAGAGAATTATGCATGTTAAACCTTCTGAATGCATGAGTTCCTCTTATACATTTTTTGGATTTCTCGATTTATATAAATTGAGTTTTCTCTTTAAATCGAGATCGTTTCCTATCATTCCTTCTCCTTGCAATTTACAAAAGAAGAAGCTTGATTCATAGACTATTGGTATACTTAATCTTTTATGTTATGATTATTTCCTATAAATCCTTTCTCTTTCTATGTATAAAAATAGAGCTTTGATTCATGGACTTTCAGTACTTATGACTTGATTCTTTTCTTTATGTGATGAATGAGTTCCTCCCTTCTTCTTCCCCTTATTTTTTTTTATGATAAAGGGGAGAAAGTAACTTGCTAGCATATCAAGAAAAGCAAAAATACTAGCTTACATATCTCAAGAAGTACCAAAAGTACCTGCACATCTAAATACTAGCTTGCATTTTGGTATCATGCATAAAGTGATGATGAGTTGTAATGTTTTGAAATTGTGCATGTTACATTTTGATGATTTGAAACTATGATGCACAATGTGTGAAATTTTGATATGATATGTTACATATGATCAAAATTGTTTTACTTGAATTCAAAAGTTATTCCTTTTAAATTCAAGTTTACCTTATTTTGATATGGCATATAGATAGGGGGAGTTGAGTTTAACTCCATCATCAATTGGTCGTCATCATAAAAAAGAGGAAGATTATTAAATTTTAAATTTTGATGATGAAATCAATTGATAAGTTCGTGATCTAATCTGTATTTTGAGAAAAGTGTTACAGGACTAACTTCAATCAGAAAAGGTAAAATAATTAAAGCAAGATCAGCCATTGAGTCAGAGTCAAAAATCGGGCTGGAAGAATCAGATGTTGCGCTAAGATCGAAAGTTTCGGGAGTTAACATACTAAAGGATTAGGTGATACGCCGAAGATTCGTATAACATGCCGGAAGCTCATACGAATTTAGATGAAATGACATGCCAAGTAACAAAAAAAATTAAGTTAGATTCAAGTGTAACTATGCTAACTCAATTAGGGACCAATTGGGCCTAAATTGGGACTAATTTAGGCTCATTGGAATGCCCATTCAGTAACCCAAAAGTGGGGTCAAGCGGTGGCACCGCCAAATTAGCAATGGAACTGCCTATGAGTTGGAAAATTGAAAAAATATACTTTTCTAAGCTGTAGGTAGCGGTACCGCTCAGTCCGGGGGGTGGTACTGCTAGCATTAAAGCTGGTAGGTGGTGGTACCACCAGAGCACCTATTTTTAAGGTGCTATAAGTGGTAGCACCACCCAATGCAAGTGGTGGTATTGCGAAAACTCAGAAGACCCAGAAATTTAAATTTTGGCTTCATTTTTAAAGCCATTTGGGGCTTATAAATATTCCACTCATCCCTGCTAGGATTATACATGAAAAAGTGAGCTAAAACTCTGGTGAATCAAAGTTGTAATCATGAAAAGTGCTGAGTGTTCCTTCTCTCATCTTGAAAAGTTTAGAATTTTATCTAAGGGAGGTGTGAGACTTATAGAGGTTATCTCCTAAATCTGTAAAAAGAAGAAATAGTTGTAAAAGGGTAGTTGATCTTCACCCATGGAAAGAAGATCATTAGTAAAAGTCGATGACCTCGACGGAGGAGGAATCAGAAGTGGACGTAGGTCAGAGTACCGAACCATTATAAATCCGGCGTGCTCTTTTCCCTTTGTGCTTTTCACTCTTATTACTGGCTAAACTAGTTGCTCAATACTTTTACTTATATTCCAAGTCAAAACATATTTCCAGTATGTTTCATTGAATGAATTTTTTAAATCAACATAATTTTTTGAAAGCACTAATTCACCACCCCCCCCTAGTGCAATTGCGATCCTAACACATGACACTTAGAACCAAAGAAGATCACTTGGGAGAAAACTCAAGTGATGATGATGATGATGATGGTAATGATGATGACTTGGCACTTCTTATAAGAAAATTTAAAAAATTCTTAAAAGAAACAAAACAAAACAAGACACTAAGAACAAAATTGAACTAAAAAAGGACACAATAATATACTATGAATGCAAAAAGCCGAGGTACTTCAAAAATGAATGTCCCCAAGTGAAGAAGAAGCTATCAAAGAAAAAGAAAGTACTCAAGACAACTTGGGGCGATTCGAGTGCATCCAAAGACGAGAAGCCAACCAACAAAGAAGAAGTTGCAAAACTACGCATTAATGATATTTGGAAATGAGGTATATAACTCAAACGAATCTGTTTTATCTTACGATGAATTACTCAATGCATTTCATGACTTGTTTGATGAATTTAAATTAGTTAGTAAAAAATATAAATCGTTAAAAAAGTACTATGTTTCTCTTTCTAGTGAACTTGAAAATTTAAAAAATAAGCATGACAATTGCATGTTAACTCCTTGCATAAAGTGTGAAGTGTTAGATTCACTTAGAAGAAAAATATTTTACTATAAAAAAACATTAGAAAAATTTAAAATATGTAACAAATCTTTATACATGATCCTTGCTAAGAAAGGTTATGTACAAAAAAAAGTAGGAATCGGCTCTATGAATAGCAACGCTCAACAAAAGCTAATTATATTTATTAAAGGACCCACATTACATATGTTCTCTGAAAATAAATATAAATTTTGTGATAGATGCGAACATTATGCCTATAGATGTTTCTTTAAAAAATATAGTTCACAAAATTAGTTTAAGTTTATAAAGAAACCATAAATAACTCAATGTCAATAGTTAAGATAAGTAGATCTATTCATGATGAACCTAAAGTTAAATGGGTACCAAAAAGTAAACCCCCTTTCTTGTAGATGTATTTACAATCAAAAGCTAGAGCAAGAGATGGTACCTTGATAGTGGATGCTCAAGGCATATGATTGGAGATCCAACATAGTTCTCTAAGCTCACTAGCCAAGACAAAGGATATGTCAACCTTCCGAGGCAATAACAAAGAAAAAATTATTGACAAAAGAAATATAGGTAACAAATCAAACCTTTTAATTGAAGATATTTTATTAGTAGATAGTTTGAAATACAATCTACTAAGCATTAGTCAATTGTGTGATAAAGGTTATAATATCAAATTTGAATCTAATACTTGTATTATAGATATACCACACAAAAATAGATCAATGATTGCCTTAAGGACTAATAATGTGTATACTGTTGGTCTTGATAATTTTTATGATGAAACTTATTTTTCAGCTTTAAACAATGATGCATGGCTTTGGCATAGGAGACTAGATCATGCTAACATAAAACTAATCTCACAAATTATAACTAAAAAACTAGTAAGAGGAATACATAGTATTAAATTTGTCAAAGATAAAATTTATGATGCATGCAAACTAGATAAATAAATAAAAAATAGCTTTAAATCTAAAAATCAAATAAACACCTCTACACCACTACAATTAATTCATATAGATTTATTTGGACCAATTGACATCACAAGTCTAGGAGGTAGTAAATATATTTTTATAATTATTGATGACTTTAGTAGATACACTTGGATATATTTCTTGGTACATAAAAGTGATACTTTTAAATATTTTACAAAATTTTATAAACTAGTTCAAAATGAAGTGGGTTTTATGATTTCATCTATTCATATTAATCATGGTGGTGAATTTAAAATTCATGATTTTTAAGATTTTTGTGAGTTAAATGGATATGACCATAATTTCTCTACTCCAAGAAATCCATAACAAAATGGAGTTGTTGAGAGAAAAATAATATGAGTTTACAAGAGATAGCAAGAACCATGCTAAATGAATATAGCCTACTCAAATACTTTTGGGCTGAAGCTGTTAACATGACATGCTATGTTATGAACAGGGTTCTCGTAAGACCACTCCTATCTAAAACTCCATATGAATTGTAGAACAACAAAAGACCCAATATTTCATATTTTAAAGTTTTCAGTTGCAAATGTTTTATCTTGAATGAAAAGGATGTCTTAGGAAAATTTGATGCAAAATTTGATGAAGATATTTTTCTTGGATATTTCTCTATTTTTAAAGCTTATTGTGTTTTCAATAAAAGAACTTTAGTCATTGAGGAATCTATTCATATTATTTTTAATGAGATTTTTAAATTAAAAAAATAATTTTGTTGATGATTTTGATTTTGATACTTTGAATTTAAATAAAAATTCTCCTCTCCTTAGTAACTTGGATGCATCTACTTCCAATGAATCATTACCCAAGGAATGAGAGTATGTAGATACTCATCCTGAGGACCTAATCATCGGAGATACATCAAAAGGTGTTCAGATTCATTCTTCTTTTAAAAATTTTTATGTAAATGTGGCCTTTTTGTCTTAAATTAAACCATAATGTATTGATGATACTCTAAAAGATTATTCATGGGTTTTTATAATACATGAGGAGTTAAATCAATTTGAGAGAAATGAGGTGTTGAAGCTTGTTCCTAGACCTAGTGATCATCGAGTAATTGGCACTAAATGGGTCTTTAGAAATAAGTAAGATGAACTTGATATTGTGGTTCAAAACAAGGCTTGATTAGTGGCCAAAAGTTTCAATCAAGAAGAAGGTATCGATTATGAAGAAACCTTTGCTCACGTAGCAAAACTTGAAGTCATAAGGATACTCCTTGCCTATGCTTATTATAATAATTTTAAGTTATTTCAAATAGATGTCAAAAGTGCTTTTCTTAATGGGTTTATTTCTGAAGAAGTTTATGTTGAACAACCACCCAATTTTAAAAATGTTCTTTTTTCAAATCATGTTTATAAGTTATCTAAGTCTCTTTATAGATTAAAACAAGCCCCAAGAGCTTGGTACAAGAGACTTAGTTCATTTCTTATTAAAAATGACTTTTTGAAAGGCAAGGTCAATACCATATTGTTTATTAAATATTTTAAAAATAATATTTTTATTATTCAAAAATATGTTGATGATATTATTTTTGGTTCTATAAATGAGTCTTTGTATGAATCTTTTACCAAAAGTATGAGCTAAGTATTTGAAATGAGTTTAATGGGAAAATTAACCTTTTTCTTAGGGTTGCAAATTAAGCAACTAAGTGATGGAACCTTTGTTAGTCAAACTAAGTATGCTTTAAATCTATTAAAACAATTTAATATGGATAGTGCTAAGGTTATTAACAAACCAATGAGTACTTCTATAAAATTAGATATGGACCAAGATGGAGAATGTTTTGATCAAAAGACTTATAGGGGTATGATAGATAGTTTACTGCACCTTACTACCACTTGATATTATGTTTAGGGTTGGACTTTGTGCTAGATTTCAATCTAATCACAAACAATCTCACTTTAAAACTGTTAAAAGGATTTTTAGATACCTAAAAGGAACTCCTAATATAGGATTATGGTATCCAAAATTCAAAAATTTTGAATTAATTATTTATGTCGATGCTAACTTTGCTATATGTAGAATAGATAGAAAAAGCACTTTCGAAACATGTCAACTCTTAGGTCATGCACTTGTTTCTTGGTCTTCTAAAAAATAAAATTCTGTTGCATTATCTATAGCCAAAGCTGAATATGTAGAAGCAGGTGCATGTTGTGCATAAGTTATATGGATGAAAAACACATTAGAAGATTATGAAATTTACTTCAAAAACTGTTGAATCTTGGATTTTGATGATGAAACTAATTGAGTATATTTTGGTTATCTAACTATATTTTAAGTCACGTAGGTCTACTCTCGATTAGGATTAGACAATTGACGTAGGATGAATCAGGGTTGTATCAGAAGAGAATACGTCAGGAGATTGGACGTCGAGCCGGAGGTCCAATCGATGATCGACAGAAGGCTTCAAACAAGAAAATCGGGTATCAGGCCAAGAAGAGCAGAGTTGCGCCAAGGACATCGGGGTTGTAAAAGTCAATGACCGATTAGATAACAGGCCACAAGAGAGGATGATGCATTGAAGTACCAAACGAAGCACCGTCTAATGAAGTGTTGGGCAATAGGATGTTGATTCATTGTAATTATCTAGATCAAAATAGGTTAAGGCTTAATTAGTGTACAAGATTAACTATGATAGCGATGAAGACGTAAAGCAAAATGAAGTACAGAAGTCAAGTTCGATCGAATCGTTGGGAGTTCGAGAGTCTGCCAGAAGTCCGAAGGTTTGTCAGAGTGCTACCGAAATTGGCCGAGAATGAGTTGAGGGCTTATCGAAGGGTTAGTCGGAAGTTCATTAAAAAGTTCGTCAGAGGTTCATGGAGCTCACCGAGAAAGATCAGAGCTTGCCAAAGAAGACTCATCGGAAGTTGCCAAGATCATCATAAGGTCTGGGAGCCTACCGGGAGTCTGCCGGAAGATGTCAGAGAGTTTGTCAGAAGTCCACCGAAAGTTTGCCGGAAGCTTACCGGAGGAAGACTTGATGTGCCAGACTTTGTTTTACTTAGAAAATATCTTTAAATTCGTAGTTTGCATGTAATTAGGGCTAATATTGGGAGGTAATCTCATTAACCCTGGTAGGAGCCAACTAGGCCCTAATTAGGGCTGTGTTGGGCCGGATGAAAGGCCCAAATAGTACCCAAGTACCACGTCTGGTGGTGGCACTGCCAGGTGGGTGGTGGAACCACTTGAAGGCTCAGTCTTCAAGACTGAGTTTGGGCGATGGTACTACCCACTGATAATATGTCCGGGTGGTGGTACCGCCCAGTACACTAACAATGGCAGTGTGCTAGGCGGTCGTACTACCCAGTACACTAACAGTGGTAGTGTGCCAAGGCGGTGGTATCACCAGAACTCGGTAGACCCAGGATGAGATGGTTTTTGGCTCCAAGTTTGAATCTAATTGGAGCCTATAAATACCCCTCTTATCCTTGGGTTGAACACACAAGCACACAATCTTTGAAAGAAGCAAAACGTTGAAAAAAATCATTCCAAAACATCTCTCCTCTAGCCTTAGAAAGTTTTTAGCCTAAAGAGATGAGTGAATGCTTGTAAGGGTTATCTCCTAAGCCGATCAAAAGAAGAAGGTGCTATAAGGGACTTTGTCTTCGCCCGTTGGAAAGAAGACAACTAGTGGAAAGTCGGTGGCCTCAAGTGAAGAGGAATCGAGAGTACACGTAGGTCAAATGACCGAACCACTATAAAAATCTAGTTTGCATTTACTTATTATCATTTACATTACTATAAGCCTTTACTTTACTTGCTCTACTTCCTCTTCATCTTCTTATGTACGTCTTCAAGTTAACACGCGATCAAAATGGTTTTAATCGAAACGTGATTCTTTTTATATGAGGTTTTTCTAAATCATTTAAGTCACCGAATTTATAGTACTTAACCGCTGCGCTAATTCACCCCCCTCTTAGTGTCATTTTTTATCCCCAACAAGTGGTATCAGAGCCACGTTATTTCTCTTTTGTATTCACACCCACGAGAAATGACTTTTTATGGCTTTCAAGAGGGTTTTTCGATCGTTCGTCCTCCCTTCTTTAACGGGTCAGACTACACCTATTGGAAAACTCAAATAAGAGTTTTCTTACTTTTTTGGATTTGAATTTGTGGAACATTATTGAAAACCATTTTCAACTACCATCTAAATCGATGAACGAATGGTTGGATTTAGAGAAAAAATCTTTTTCTTTAAATGTAAAGGCTATGAATGTCTTATTTTGCTCTTTGGATAAAATCGAATTTAATCAAATTTCTACTTGCGAAATGGCTTTCGATATTTGGCACACTCTTGAAGTCACTCACGAGGGCACTAGTAGAGTTAAAGACTCGAAAGTAAATCTCTTAATGCACGATTTTGAGCTTTTCTGAATGGTACCAAGCGAGACTATCGATGACATGTACACCCGTTTCATGGATGTCATCAATAATTTGAAAAGTCTTAGTAAATCTTTTTTGAGTTTTGATCTCATTAATAAGATTTTAAGATCCCTTCCAAAGAGTTGGGATCTAAAAATAACAACTATACAAGAGTCTAAAGACTTAAACGTTTATTAACTCGAAGAACTAATCAGGTCTTTAATGACCTATAAAATGACTCTTGAACTTGATAAACATAAGAACTACCTTCCAAAGAATAGGAAGAATTTGACACTTCACACAAGAAAATGCCACTTGAGTGATGACTCAAGTGATGAGGACAATGTTGAGGACATTGAACTTTTGACTAAGAAATTTAATAAGTCCATTAAACAAGAATTGAAAACACAAATGAACTTAAAATGAACACCAACTCTTGCTATGAACGTAAGAAGTCAGAAAGCTCCAAAGATGAGTATACAAAAGTGAAGAAGAAGAAGAAAGCGTGCAAAGAAGATGAAGACGCAAACTACGCTTTGACGGGTTTCAACTACAAGGTAAGCAACTCAACCAAAACCCCCTTACTTTATGAAATTACATGATGTTTTTTTAATAAGTTGCATAATTTAATTTGTAGGAAATAAAAAAATTATTTTAAAAAATTTTATCATGCTTTTTCTTTCTAGTATTTTTGAAAAGTAAAAAATTAAAATGATACTTACATAATTTGTGATAAATAGGATTAATCCATGCATATGTATCTTGATGTTTTATATTGCTTTTTGGATTTATAAAATGATGCATGATTTTGGCATGACCCTTGATTTTTAACACTAAGCTAAAATCATGTAAGAAGGACAAATCTTGTTATAACTAATAACAATAAAAGAAAGAATATTAGAATTGAAATGATGCTTGATAAGTTTGATGATTTAATGAAAATGTTTATATCATGCTTGATGATTTGAAGTAATGTGTTTTCGGTCTTAATCGCTTGATGATTTGAAGTAATGTGTTTATATCATGCTTGATGATTTGAAGTAATGTGTTTTCGGTCTTGATGATTTATGGATTAATGTGTTTTCGGTCTTAATCGCTTTCATGATGATATTTTAATGATGCCTGATTTTGAACATTCCTATGTGTAATCAAATTGCATGAAATGAAAATGCATTTTCTATTCTATTGAGATTAATGAACTCATTTCATGAATCTTGTGAATCTCATGAAAATAATCATAATCAATGTTTTGAAAATAAATGTGTGTATCATGTTTTTGGTCTTAATGATTTCTCTTGAAAGTTTCTTTTCGGATCTACACATAAAACATGAGCATACTCATATGAAAACAACCAACTTAAAGTGAAACACATAAAAATGAGAAAATGTACTACCATGATGTTTTATGTTTGATGTATTAGGTCTTGATGGTTTCTATAATGAAACTTATGTCTCGATTTTAAATGTTGATGCATGTTTTCATAAAAGACTTAAGCATGTTTACATGTAATTAATTTATGTTACTCTTAATAATTTTTTAAAATGAAAGATTTTGATGATGATTTTGGACTTACGCGATAATGCATATTATGATTTGTTTTACAAAATTTGTCTTTCACTCTTGAACTTGGTACTTGTTAGGCAAAGGCATGATTATAAAAAGAAAATCAAGACTTATAAAAATGAAATGCAATTCTCTATCTCAATCTTATTGATTTTGCAATAAGAAATTCATGAATCTATGCTTGTCATTTAAAAATTTCTTGAATGTGATTTTGATGATGATTTTGGATTTGACGAATGCTTGATTTTTGTTTACAACTTAAGATGTATTTTAAATATGAATTCATGTGAATCTCTTAAATCATGAAATTAATCTTGATGATTTTCGAGTTGACGAATTGAATTTTTTTCTCTCTCAAAATTACAACTTTATTCTTTTTAGAATCATGACTTATTAAGTAATAAGAGTTTGAATGCATGAATTGATGATTTTTTTATCCCTTTATTTGACTATCAAAATCTTCGTTTGAACTTGATGACTTTTTATGACTTGACATCAATAATTGAAACATAGTATGCTTAAATAGATTTTTCTCCTATGTTTCAATATTTCTTTGACTACATCATGTCATGATTGAAAGATTGATGTAGAATTTTTAATGATGCACATTTAAAATTGATGTAAAAGTTTATATCATTGGCTCCTCCATTCTTTTAGACAATGATAAAGGGGGAGTTAGCTTGCTAGCTTGCACATTTCAAGGAAGCAAAAAGGTTGCTATCTTGAAAATCACAAAGAGAAGCAAGTTGCTATCTCAAAAAAAGCAAAAAATTTGCTAAACTTCACAAAAATAGCTAACATGTGTATCGCAAAGTATGTTAGCTTGCTTATTATTATCATATTTGCTAGGCTTGCTGATCATCAATTCTTCTCATATCATGATTTATTCATGACTCCTTTGAATTCATGACTTGATTTTGATATGATGAAAATTCATGATATAAATTTATTAATTTTTGTCATGATTAGAGCATTGATGTAAAAGACTATTTGTCCTCCTTCCCTTCTTTTCAACAATAACAGAGGGGGAGAAAGATTGCTAGCTTAAAGCAAAAATTTGTTAGCATGCATATCGCAAAGGTTGCATATCAAAGAAAAGCAATTTGCTAGCTCACACAAGGAGAGAAAACCAGCTTGCACTTCTCAAAAGAGAAAGAAAAACTTGCTATCATGAACACTACCAAAAATTGCAACCATGCAATCTAAAGAGAAGCAAAGAGTTGCTCTCTCAAAAGAAGCAAAAAGTGTAAAACTTAGAAAATTTGCAATCCTATACTTGCTATGCTTCTATGCTTAATTATTGTAAAGTTTTGTAAATCTAGCTTGAATGTTGAAAAATTTACATATATTTTAATCTTGCTAAATGACACTTCTCCTTTTTGTTGATGACAAAGGGGGACAAGTATAATGATGATCATGCATTGTATGATGTATTAAATATTTTTATATTTGCATGATGTTTTTTTATGACATGTTGCTTAGATATTTGAAATCCAAGGGTCTTATTAATATGGTATATTGACATGGGAAGTTTGTTTAAACTCTAGAGAGTTAGGGTTAACTCTATCATCAATTAGTTATCATCATAAAAAAGAGGGAGATTATTGAATCTCAGATTTTGATGATGAAACTAATTGAGTATGTTTTGGTTATCTAACTGCATTTTGAGTCATGTAGGTCTATTCTCAATTAGGATTAGACAATTGATACAGGATGAATTAACATTACATTAGAAGAGAATATGTCAGGAGATTGGGTATCGAGCAGGAGGTCCAATCAACGATCAGTAGAAGGCTTCAAACAAGAAAATCAGACATCGGGCCAAGAATAGCGGAGTTGCACCAAGGACATTGGGGTTGCGGAAGTCAACGATCGATTAGGCAACAGGTCGCAAGAGAGGACGATGTGCCGAAGAACTGGACGAAGCACTGACCAATGATGTGCTGGGCAACAAGATGTTGATTCATTGTAATTGTCTAGATCGAAGTAGGTTAAGGCTTAATTAGTGTGTAGGATTAACTACGATAGCAATGAAGACATAAAGCAAAATGAAGTGTCAGAGTCAAGTACGATCGAATCATGGGGAGTTCAAGAGTCCATCGAAAGTCTGAAGGTTTGTCGGAGTGCTGCCGGAATTGGCTAAGAATGAGTCAGGGACTTGCCGAAGGGTTAGTCGAAAATTTGCCGAAAAGTTCGTCGGAGGTTACGGAGCTCACATAGAAAGATCAGAGCTTGCCAAAGAAGACTTGTCGGAACTCACCAAGATCATCATAAAGTCTGGGAGCCTACCGGGAGTCCACTGGAAGATGTCCGAGAGTTCATCGGAAGTCCGTCAGAAGTTCACCGGGAGCTCATCGGAGGATGACTTGACATGTCGGACTTTATTTTACTTAGAAAATATCTTTAAATTTGTATTTAATATGTAATTAGAATTAAGATTTGGAGGTAATCATATTAACCTTGGTAGGGGCCAACTGGGCCCTAATTAGGGCTATGTTTGGCCGAATAAAATGCCCAAACAATGCCCAAGTGCCACGTTAGGCGGTGGCACCGCCAAGTGAGCGGTGGAACCGCTTGAAGGCTCAGTCTTCAAGACTAAGTCTGGGTAGTGGTACCACCCACTGACAATGTATCTAGGCGATGGTACCACTAGACTAGGTGATGGTACCACCTAATACACTAACAATGGTAGTGTGCCAAGCGGTGGTACCGCCCAGCACTGGCGATGGTACTGTTAGAACCCGATAGACCTAGGATGGGATAGTTTTTGGCTTCAAGTTTGAATATAATTGGAGCCTATAAATACCCCTCTCATCCCTGGGTTGAACACACAAGCACATAATCTTTGAAAGAAGCAAAATACTGAAAAAATCATTCCAAAACATCGCTCCTCTAGCCTTAGAAAGTTTTTAGCCTAAAGAGAGAAGTGAGTGCTTGTAAGGGTTATCTCCTAAGTCTGTCAAAAGGAGAAGGTGCTGTAAGGGATTTTGTCTTCGCTCATTGGAAGGAAGACAAGTAGTGGAAAGCTGGTAGCCTCAAGTGAAGGGGAATCGGGAGTGGACGTAGGTCGAATGACCGAACCGTTATAAAAATCTGATTTTCATTTACTTGTTGTCATTTACATTGCTGCAAGCCTTTACTTTACTTGATCCACTTCCTCTTCATTTTCTTACATATGTCTTCAAGTTAAGACGCGATCAAAACGGTTTTAATCGAAATATGATTCTTTTTGTATGAGATTTTTCGAAATCATTTAAATCATCGAATTTGTCGTACTTAGTCGCTGCACTAATTCAAACCCCTCTCCCCCCCCTCCTTAGTGCCATTCTTGATCCCCAGTAAAAACATTCTTATAAAATACGATAACACAAGTGCAATATGTTTAACAGAAAATCTCATTCAACATTTTAGAACTAAACGTATTGATATTAGACATCATTTTATTAGAGATCATATTAATAATCATAATATATCTTTAGAATTTATTAATACAAAACATTAATTAGTTGATATTTTTATAAAATCATTGAATAAGGAATAATTTGATTTTATTAGAAGAGAATTAAGCATGTTAAATTTTCCAAATGCATGAATTCTTCTTATGTTTTTTGGATCGTTATCTTGACTTCTCAGTTTTCTTGACTTAAGTTTTTCTTTCGAATCAACATAGTTTCCATGACTCTTCCTTTTGCTAAAGAGAAGATTTTCTTTCAAATGAATCATGATCCTTCTCTTGATATTCTTGACCTAAGTTTTCTCTTGAATTAAGATCACTTACTATGATTTCTTTCTCTTGCTATTTACAAAAAAAAAAAGCTTTGATTCATAAACTTTTGGTATTCACAGCTTGATCATTTCTTTCACTATTTATGAAAGAAGACTTGTCAAAATGATTCATGATATTTCGAATTTATGACTTGATCTTTTATTCGTTCATGTGATGATGTAAATTTTTGTACCATTAAAATCTTCTCCTCTTCTTCTTGTTGTTTAATGACAAAAGAGGAGAAAGAAAATTGCACATCTCAAGAGAAGCAAAAGTGCTAGCTTGTCCATCTTAGGGTGTAAAACTTGTAAACTTGCACATCTCAAAAGAGAAGCAAGAATTACTAGTTTGCATATTTCAAGTAAAAGCAAATATTGCTAACTTAACATTTCTAAAACTTGCTAGCTTGCATGTTCTAAAGTGATGCACTTTTCTCCTTTTTGTTGATGACAAAGGGGGAGAAGTAATGGTATCATGCATGTTATGCCCAAAGTCATAATGATTTTATGATATACCTTGATTTGAAATTATGATGCACAATGTATATGATGAATGTAATTTTGATATAATATTTACATATGATCACTATGATCAAAATTGTTTCAACTTGAATTCAAAGGTTATCATTCTTTTTTAATTTAAGTTTGCTTTATTTCAATATGGTATATAGATAGGCGGAGTTGAGTTTAACTCCGTTATCAATTGATTATCATCATAAAAAAGGAGGAGATTGTTGAATCTTAGATTTTGATGATAAAATTAATTGATAAGTTTGTGATCTAATCTGTATTTTGAGAAAAGTATTGCAGGACTATCTTTGATCATGAAAGATAGAATAATTAAAATAGAAAAATCGAAAGTTGGGCTGGAGTCAGAGATCGAGCATCGCACTCAAAGAATCGGGCATTGTGTCAAGATTGAATGTTGCAGGTATCAACATGCCGATGGATCAAGCAATATGCTAAATGAGAGCATGATGCGTTGAGAGTCTGGAAGAACTAATTATATGTCGGACAACACAAGGTCTTATATTTTATAATCATTTAAGCCATGATCATCATAGTTAGGTCATAAATTAAGTTAGTTTTGGGTGTAATCTTACTAACTTAGTTAGGGGCCTATTGGGTCTAAATTGGGATTGATTTTGGCTCATTAGGAGGCCCATTCGGTGACCTATAGAGTTGGTCAGGCGGTGGAACTACTTATAAGCTGGAAAAGTCAAAAAAACATACTTTTTTAGGCTATAAGCGGTGGTACCGCTAGCATTAAAGTTGGTAGGCGATGGTATCTCTCAGGCTGAGGGTAGTACCACTAGAGCCTCTATTTTCAAGGTTCTACTGGCGGTAGTACTGTTGAGTACAAGCAGTGATATCGCCTGTACCTAGAAGATCTGACAATTTGAATTTTGATTTCATTTTTAAAGCTATTTAGGGCTTATAAATACCCCACTCATCCTTACTGGGATTATAAAAGAAAGAATGAACTAAAACTCTTATGAATTAAAGTTGTAATCTTGAAAAGTGTTAAGTATTCCTCCCCTCCTTTTGAATAGTTTAGAATTATATCTAAGAGAGATGTGAGACTTGTAGAGGTTATCTCCTAAATCTGTGAAAAGGAGAAAGAATTATAAAAGGGTGGTTGATCTTTGCCTATTGATAGAAGATCGTTAGTGAAAGTCGGTGACCTCGATGGAGGAGGAATCGAGAGTAGAAGTAGGTCGGAGGACTAAACCACTATAAATCTGGTGTGCTCTTTTCCCTTTGTGCTTTTCTCGAATTATTGGATCCTATGGATGAGATCCAATAAGAGCCTATATGAGAGTATTGTGTAAAGATCCATTAATCTAAGAGGCTTAGATAATTGGATGGAGATCTAATATCCAATATGGTAGGATCCATTAGAGTTAAGTTGATATGGGACCTCTATAAATAAGAGGGAACTAAAGGGCCATAGGCTAAGGGCCCCTTTTGGCTGCCACCTCCCATTCCCTTCTCCCTCTCTTCTCCTCAGCTAACAACCCCTATTTGGGGCATGTTGATGGCAAGAAGGGTCGGCCCCTTCTTGATTGTGTGGTGCACACAGCAAGGAGATTTGTACAGTGCTTTGGGGAGCATCTTCGCAGCCCTTCCTATGTGGATCACCACTAGAGAAGAGGATAGTTGACCTCCTTCATCCTTTCACATAAATCTATAACATTTCAGGGATATACGATCTCCCTAGGTAACAAATATTTCTTATACATGTAGTTTTTTGGTTTTATTGGTTTCTACACACTAATCTTCGCACGACGATAAGAAACTTATTTATGTAGAAATCTAGGATTTTTATTTTCTGTTCTTCTACTGCACATGTGATGTCACCCTAAGATTTTCTAATAACTCAGCCAACCATGATGTTAGTTAGGTCATCACCATCGTTACAAGATGAGTCTGATTCAATGATATGTCTTCAAGGGACTCGACCAAGCATATAATATCCTCAGGTCATCGGTGACATCTCTATGTCATAGGCAAGATCTCAAATCATAATATAGGTGATCCTCGAGAGACTCGACCAACTCAACCTAAGTCGGGAATCGATTTTTCTCTATAACGATGGAAGGCCACATGGGTCAATCTAATTGTCAAATGCTTACCAACTTAATATTATCATGAGAGGGGATTTTGATTCGATCTCCTAATATGATGTGTCACACATATATATATTTAATATATATCTACATCACATGTAAATATATATACATATCTAGTAGGTATATAAGCAATCACACATCACATAAGCAATTACACTAGATGATCATGTATGATAGCCTAATATGATTAAGCCCGAGCCAATGGGTCCAACCGTTCACATCATGATCTATGTGTGTATCAGCATATCTCCATACTCTGTGATCATCTATCTCATCCTCATCGATTCCATCAACATCTCGATGTATCTCCATACATCGCAATCATCCATCTCAACCTCGTGAGTCCCGCTATCACCTCCTTGCTCCCACCATGCCTCCTTGTATAATTATAATATAATCATAGGCACACATACACACATACATCACATACACACATACATCACATCACACGGTCCATGATCATCCATCCATATCATACATCATATGTACACATCATTATATAGTACTAGATAATAATATTAATTAATTAAACTATTTAATTTGTTATTTTATTGAATTTTGGGGTACCCTACTCTAGGATGCCCCATGCGGTCAGGAAACCCTAGTCGCCAGGGTTACCCTTGTGGTCAGGAATCCTTGGACATAGGGCAGCCTTCGACGGCCAGGAAACACTAGCCCCAAAGGTCCCCTCTACAACCAGGAAACCCTAACCACCAGCTTACCCCATGCGAAAAAGAATCCCTGGTTGTAGGGTCACCTAGGCGACTAGGAAACCCTAGCCACCAAGGGTTCCCCATGTAGCCAGGGAGTCCTCTACTATGGCCGAGAGTAGCATGGCTGCTCTCGGTTTGCTGTAGGTGGCCAGGCCGAGAGCCTCTTCTAGGGCTCTCAGCTAAGGTTACAAGTAGCCTTTGGTTGATCCATAGGGCGATAACAGTTGATGCCCTTTCTATCTCTTTTTTATTAACAATTTTGATATCAAAAGGCCTCTCTAAAACACTTCTCAATAGTGAGAAAGGGTGCTATCAATAGCAATCATGCATAAAACAATTTTACACGATTCATCAACATACATAGTTCAAAAATCAATCATCGCATGAACCAACTTGGCTCTGATACCATTATTGAGAAATTTGATTAGAGCATCACATGTGTAGTAAAAGAACAAAAAACAATAAGGCCAGATTTCTTGAAAAAAGTATCTCATGATTATTCGAAGATCGATACGAGAAAAATCATAAAACTAAAATCTACGCATTTCACGTGAGATGTGTTACCTTAGGAGATCGTATATCCCTAAAAAAATTCAGATCTATAGGAAAGGATAAAGGAGGTCAACTGTCCTCCTTTCTAGCAGTGATCTATATGGTATATGGGGCAATAATACTCCTTAAATTGTTACACGATCTTCCTCTCTATGTACACCATAGGATTGCATCGTGATCAAGAAGAGGCTGACCCTTCCTATTGTCCACACACCCCAAACTGGGGCTGTCGACTGAAGGGGATAGGAGAGGGAGGAGAATAGGAGAGATGGCTAAGAGGAGACTAGCCTATAGCACCTTTTGGCCCATCTTATTTATAGAGGTTCCTACCAATTAACCCTAATGGATCCGACCATATTGGGTACTAGATCTCTATCTAATTATGCAAGTCTCTTAGATTAATAGATCTCTGTCCAATAATCTCTATTTAGTTTTATTGGGTCTCATTCAAAAGATCTAATAATTCAAGGGCTTACTAGATATCCAATAAGATAAGAGCTCTAATGGATATCTCATATCCGAACCTCTACTCCTCACAACACCTACTATATATATATGTGACCCTCTAGGCCCAATATCAAGCTAGTTGTGAGTCATACCTGTCAAAACTCTTTGACTCGGTGAATTATTATGTCTATAATAATTCACTCGACTCATCGACTACAAACATACTATGCCACTACGCCATAGTCCCTGGATAATACAAGGGGATCCAATCCATTAGACATATCTGTCATCAATTATAGTGTATCTATAGTCCTTCATCCATCTAATATCCTAAAGATTGTATATTGGGTATAGTGTTGTTAAGTCCATATGGAATCTACTCGAGTCTCGCTCTAATTAGATTCTCCTAGAGATTTGCTCTCTTAATCCGAATGACCCTAGCTAGGGATTTGCCTAAGCAAAAATATATAGAAATTTCTCTCATGACATTGAGATTGGATGATCTTCTATTGACACACAATTGTCCTCATATGGTTGGCTACCACTCTCGATGATCGGTTGTGCTAGATTTGAAACTTTTAGACCTATAAGTCCAATATCAAAGAGTGGAGTACTCATACAAGATATCCTTAGTATTTCAAGTCTAAGGACTAAACACACAACTCAAACCACGAAACCATCTAGCATTCTGTGAGTGGATCATTCAGTGAACTCATTCTCCAATAAGCACTTGCACTATATCCTTAGTATCCCCACATGAACAACTATGAGATAGATGCTTCCATCATATGGACAAGTATACAGCACACTAGTCTATCCGATTATCTCGATGTCCTTCTCGAACAACCTATGACTAGGATTATTTAGGGTCTGTATTTAAAGTTAAATTAGTCTCATTATCATGATTTCATCATAATTCGATTCTCATTGCACAGATCTAAGGACATCACAATATATGCATCATGTAACATAAAGTGAGAAAATATCAATAATAATAATAATAAGTAAAAAGATTTTGTAGCATGTCACACGTGTCATCACTCATGTGATTGACTTGTAGGGCACCTATTACTAGCAATTTTTTAGAGCTAGCCCATGGGAGTTCTACTCCTATTAGAAGTCGGTGCCACCCTCACCTTGTGACTACCCCAATTTGAGTGAGAGTTACCCTAATCCTAGTTATAGTAGGATTGAGATTATACTAAGTGGATTGTTGTAATATATGCTTTACTTAGCCAAATATGGTTTAGAGACTTCAAGAGGTCCTTCAATAAGGTTCAGGTACTTTGGTTGAGTATTATTGACATCATCCCTGATCACGACTCTCCCAATTAGATGATTCATGTCCTGTTGAATTTTATTTTAAGGCTTTTTCTCTCTTTATTTATAGGTTATAGGATTTGCTTTGGTCTACCATAGTGATCAATGTCATCATGGCTAGCCATGATATCTACATGTGTCGCTTTGATAGTGCTAGTCATAGGTGGCCTACAAGCCAATCACGCGAGTGATGGCACTTATGGCTCAACATACACTCTTTTTGCTTATTATTAATATTTAATATTTTATCACTTTATCTTGTGTGTTGTATATATTGTAATGTTTATAAATCTATGCAATGGGAATTGGATCGTGATGAGTCACGATAATAAGATCAATTCGCCTTTAAATACAGACCCTAAATAAACCCAGTCATAGGTTACTAAAGAAGGACATTGAGATAATCGGATAGATTAGTGTACTATATACCCGTCCATATGATAGAAGTAACTGGTCTCATAGCTGCTCATGTGGGAACACTAAGGATATAGTGCAGGTGCTCATTGAAGAATGAGTTCACTGATTGATTTGCTTATGGAATGCTAGATGGTTGATGATACTTTATTATCAGGCAATGATTCCGTAGTCCTAGTAGTGTATCTGGTCCTTAGACTTGAGACACCAAGGATGTCCTGTATGAGTACCAACTCTTTGATATCGAACTTATGGGTTTGGAAGTTTTAGATCTAGTACAGTTGGTCATCGGGAGTGGCAGCCAACCTTACGATGGCTATTGAGTATAAATAGAGGATCATCAACTCTCGGTATCATAAGAAGAATATCTCATGTGTTCTTATTCAGACAAATCCTTGGCCATGGTCATTCGGATTGAGAGACAGAGAGAGAGAGTTCTTCGGAAGAATCCGATTAGAGCGAGACTCAAGGAGATACCATATGGGCCTAACAGCACCATGCCTAGTATAGGGTCTTTGGGATATTAGATGGATGAGAGACTATAGGTACATGGTAACTGAGGACAGATAGGTCCAAAGGATTGGATTCCCCTATATCGTTTGGGGACTGCGACGTAGTGGCCTAGTACATCCATAGTCGATGAGTTGAATGAATTATTTTGGAGATTTCACTGAACTAGAAGGAGTTCTGATAGGTATGACTCATGACTATCTCAATATTGGGCCCAGAGGGTCACACACATATGGTAGGTGTTGTGATAAGTAGAGGTTCGCATATGAGATATCTATCGAAGCTCATATTTTATTGGATATCCAATAAGCCCCTGAATTATTAAATCCTATAGATGAGATCCAATAAGATCCAATAAGAGATTATTAGATAGAGACCCATTAATCTAAGAGGCTTGCATAGTTGGATAGAGATCCAATACCTAATAGGGTAGGATCCATTAGGGTTAAGTTCATAAGGGACCTCTATAAATAGGAGGGAACCAATGGCTCATAGGTCAGGGCTTTTTGACAGTCACCTTCTATTCTCCTCCCCCTCTTATCCTTGGCCAGCAACTCTAATTTAGGGCGTGTGGGTAGCAAGAAGGGCCAGCCCCTTGATTGCGTGGTGCACGTAGCGAGGAGATTTGAGTAGCAATTTGAGAAGCATCGTCGTAGCTCCTGCCATGTGGATTACTACTAGAGAGGAGGGCACTTGAATTTCTTCATCCACTCCCATAGATTTGTAGGAATTTAAGGATATGTGATCTCCCTAAGTAATTTTCTTGTACGAAGTTTTTTGGTTTCGTTAGTTTTTGTGTACCAAATTTTGGACAATGATAGGAATACTTTTTCTGTAGAAAATCTATATTTTTATTTTTGTTCTTCCACTACACATATGATGTCACCATAGATTTCCCAACAGTGGTATCAGAGCTAGGTTGCTCGTGCAAAAGATTGGTTTATTAACTACATGTGTCAATTGCATAGAATTGTTTTACGTGATTACAACGATTTTTTGTCATGGTTTTCAAATCTATTCTGCACCTTTTCTTATTGTTGAGAGGTGTTTTAGAGGGGTCTTTTGATGTTAAATTAGTTGACATAAAAGGGGAAGAAAGGGGAGCAACTATTGCGGCCCCGCGGTTTGGCCGAAGGCTGTTTGCAACCTTGGCCGAGAGCACACCTTGCTACTCTCAGCCTGGCCAAAGGCAGCAAAGCCGAGAGCAGCAAGGGTGCTCTTGGCCTAGGAGATGGCAGACCCTACAGCCAAGTTTCCTAACTGCAAGGGACACAAACCCTAGCCGCCCAAGAGCCCCTAGTAGCCAAGACTCCTAGCTGCATGGGGCAAGGTGGTGGCTAGGGTTTCCTAGCTGCACATGCCTCCCTTGCAGTTAGGGTTTCCTAGCTGCAGAGGCAACCTTAGGGGCCAGAGATCCTTGGCTGCCCAAGGCAGTCCTACGGCCTAAGTTTCTTGGCCGCATGGCGTACCCTAAGATAGGTTACCCCAAAGGGCTATAAAGTAATTAATAAATAGTTTAATTAATTTATTATTATTATTATTATCTAGTAGTCCTATATGATGATGTGTATATGTGATATATGATGTGGACAAATGATCATAGACTGTGTAATGTGTGTATATATATGATGTGATTATTATTATTATTGGGGCCTACGACCCTCTACTTTTTCTCGTTTATTATCAGGCCTACGTACCTATGATTATATTACAATTACATGAGGAGGCATGGCAGGAGCATGGAAGTGATAGTGGGGCCCACAAGGCCGAGTTAGATGATCGCGATACATGGAGATCTGTCAAGATGTCGATGGAATCGATGAGGACGAGATGGACGATCGCAGGGTATGGAGATTCGCCTTTGCACACATAGATCTTGATGAGAGTGATTGGGCCCATTGGCTTAAGCTTGATCATATTAGGATATGGTCCATGATCATCTGGTGTGATCTCTCATGTGATGTGTGATTACCTATACACCTACTATATATGTATATATATATATATTTGCATGCGATATAGATATATATTAAATATGTATGTGTGTGACACATCATAAGAGATCAAATAAAAAATCCCCTCTCTTAATAATATTAAGTCGGTAAACGTGAGGCAATTAGATTGACCCACGTGGCCTTCCATCGTTATATATAGGGATCAATTCCCAATATAGGTTGAGTTAGTCGAGTTCCTCGAGGCTCACCTATATCGCGATTCACTATCTTGCCTATGATAAAAAGATGTCATTGGCGACCTAAGGATATGGTATGCTTGGTCGAGTTACTCGATGGCATATTATCGAATCAGATACATCTTGTAACGATGTTGATGACTTAACTAAACACTATGGTTGGTCGAGTCCCTCGAGGCCATGGTGGTTCAAATGCCGAACAGGATGGGAATTACAAGAAGTTGTGATTGGCAAGAGTTACCTACCTTTACAGGATTAGCGTAATTAGTTGAGTCCCTCGAGGTTATGTTAAGATGCCGATTGGATCCCGATCCCCACTAGAGATCCGTCGGGGTCTCTGATTTACATACCGAAGGGAGTTATGTGTTTCGCAAGAAAATAGTGGGACTAGATTAAGGTAGAAGTCCTTATTTTAATTGCTTATTTTTTACGAAATCTATATATTATTTATTTATGCTGTATCTTTAGTTTTAGAAAAATATCGCTTTCGAATCCTTTACATAGCATACTTGATGTCAACCACCTCAATGGTCCAAATTATATGGATTGGTTCTAGAACCTGAGAATCATTCTCATGGTGGAGAAAATCATTATGATCGTTATCATATCATGCTTATTTATCCAACTTGAATTTGGTATCATGCCTTGATACAATAATTTGGCTTCATTTTGAAAGATGTATTATCAATTGATATCATGCCTTGAAATGGTGAATTGTTATTTGATATCATTTAATTCTTGCTAAATTTTAAAATTAAAGTTGGTATCATTTGTTGAAATGATGATTGTCTATCATCATTCAACATTGGACTTGAAAATGGATGTCATGCCTTGATATCATTTTTGAATTGTGAAAAATACGTAGTATCATATTTTGGGATGAAAAATTATACTTGTTGTGCATATCGATAAGTTCAAATGTATGTAACTTCTCAGTTTTGGCTTGAATTCAAGTATTTCTTTTCTCAAATATGGCATATAGATAAAGGAGTTAAGGATAACTCTATCATCAATTGATTATCATCATCAAAAAGGGGGAGATTGTTGAATCTCATATTTTGATGATGAAGTCAATTGATAAATTATTTGATCTAATCCATATTGTTGAGAAAATTGTGCAGGATTAACTATGATAGCGATGAAGACATAAAGTAAAATGAAGTATCGAAGTCAAGTACGTTCGAATCATTAGGAGTTCGAGAGTCTGCCAGAAGTCCGAAGATTTATCGGAGGTGCTGTCAAAATTGATCGAGAATGAATCGGGAGCTGCCGAAGGGTTGTCGAAAGTTCGCGGAGCTCACTGAGAAAGATCGGAGCTTCCCAATGTTGAATCTCGGATTTTGATGATGAAGTCAATTGGTGAATTATTTGTTCTAATCCATATTATTAAGATAAGTATACAGGATTAATTATGATGGGATGAAAACATAAAGCGATTTACCGAAGTCAAGTTCGCTGGGAGTTCAAGAGGTCACCGAAAGGATCGTCAAAAGTGCTGTTGGAACAAACCAAGATAGAATCAGGGACTTGCCGAAGGTTTCGGAAGTTCATCGGAAAAATCATCGGAGGTTCGCGGAGATCACTGAGAAGGTTCGAAAGCTTGCCGAAGACTCATTGAATTCATCACGGAATCCAGGAGCTTGCTGGGAGTCCATCGGAAGAAATCCGAAGGAGTGTCAGAAGTCCACTGGAATTTCGCCAGAAAGCTCACCGGAAGAAGATTTGAAGAATGTTAGTTTAAATCACTTAGAATTATGTTTCAATTTCGTAGTTAAGCATATAACTACCGCCCCTCCACAGAACCCAAGACTCTATCAGGTGGTAATACCGCCTAGTGTCAGAGCTATCAAGCGGTGGTATTGCCAACACCCGAAAATCCAAGATAGGACCTTCTTTGGCTCCAATTTTGAAGCCAATTGAGCCTATAAATACCCCTTACTTCTTAACTAGTAAAACACATTGAGAAGTGATAAGAACTGAGCCAAAACTATAATGAAATTACTTTAAAAAGTTTGAGTGTTCACCTCCCGAATTCCCAAGTGTAAAAATTCTGTAAAAGAGTATGAGCCACTTGTAAAGTTCTGTAAAAGGGGTGTTTGATCCTTCCCCATCAAGAAGGATTGATAGTGGAAGTTGATAACCTCATCAGAGGAGGTTTCGAGAGTGGACGTAGGCTAATTGATCGAACCACTATAAAGTCGCTGCGTTCTTCTCTTGGTGCATATTTTACATTTGCTGCATTTCAATTCTTACTTCACTATAATAGTTCGATCTCCTCTTCTCTACTCTCTTACGAACTCACTCGACTCAAACAGTTTTCCAAAATCATCTTCGTCGGGCAAAATTTTGCAATGCACAAAGGTTTTCGGAATCAGTTTAAATCATCGATTTTTATCCACTGCACTAAGTCACCCCCCCACCCTCTTAGTGCTACTGTAGATCCTAATAGATATAGCATATATTCTGAGTGTCATGAGCAGGTATCAGGCGGATCAAGGCTTGGAGCTTTGGAAAGTAGTAAAGTGTATCCTTAAGTACTTGAGAATGACTAAGGATCTTTTATTGGTATATGGAAGAAGTAGCCTAAGGGTTGAGGACTACATGGACTCAAGTTTCTAGTCTGATATCGATAATAGTAAGTCTAATTTAGAGTATGTGTTCACTCTGATTGGAGAAGCAATTTGCTGGAAGAGTTCCAAGACACCACTACTGACTCGACCACAAAGGCGGAGTATATTGTTGCGGTAAAGACAACAAAGAAGGGAGTCTGGATGAAGAAGCTTATCACAGATTTGGGAGTCATGCTTGTTGAATCTCCAATTTTGATGATGAAACTAATTGATTGTGTTTTGTAATATAATTACGTTTTGAATTACGTAGGTCTACTATCGATCAAGATTAGATAGTTGATGCTGGAGGAATTGACATTACGTCGGATGATCACATCAGGATATTGGATGTCGAGCAAGAGGTTTGATCGACAATCGGTAGAAGGCTTCGTACGTCAAGCATCGAGCCAAGAAGAGTGGAGTTGCACAAAGGATATCAGGGTTGCAGAGGTCAACCGCCGATTAGGCAACAAAACACAAGAGAGGATGATGCACCGAAGAATTGGATGAAGCACCAACCAATGGCATGCTGGGCAATAGAATGTTAATTTACGTTGCAATAATTATCTTGATCGAAGTAGAGTTTTGTTTATATGTGTGCAGGATTAACTATGATAACGATGAAGACGTAAAATGAAATAAAGTGCCGAAAGACAAGTATGATAGATCGTTGGGAATTCGAGAGTTCAACAGAAGTCTGAAGATTCATTAGGAGTGCTGCCGGAATTGGTCGAGAACGAATAGGGAGCTTGTCGAAGGATTTTTGAAAGTTCGACGGAAGGTTCGTCGGAAGTTCATGAAGCTTGCTAAGAAAGATCGAAGCTTGCCAAAGAAGCTCATTGGAACTCGCCAAGATCATCGTGAAGTCCAGGAGCTTATCAGGAGTCCACAGAATGGTTTCAGAGGGTTCGTCGGAAGACCGCCAGAAGTTCGCCATAAGCTCGCCAGAAGAAATCTTGTCTTATGGACTTTGTAATAGCTTAGGAAATATCTTTAAAATTTGTAGTTAGCATGTAATTTGATTTAGGATTAGGTGTTAATCCTATAAATCAAGTAGGAACCAATTGGACCTTGTTTCGGACTGATTTGGGCCGAGTTTAAGGCCCAAACTAGTGTACTGAAAGGCTGGGCGGTGGCACTGCCTAGTGGCCAAGAGCCAAGGCTGGGTGGTGGCACCACTCAAGTTGGGGCGATGGCACCGCCCAGTACCCGAGAACTCGGGCAGTGGCACCGCCGAGCTGGGTGGTGGTACCGTTGCTAGGCAGCAAGCCCAGGTGGTGGCACCGTCAAGCTGGGTAGTGGCATCGCCTGGTACACTGACTGTGTCTGTGTCAGTGTCAGACTGGCGGTGGTACCGCCAGTGTCAGACGATGGTACCGCCAGAATGATAAAGTCCGAGGTAATTCAAATTTGGGCTCCAAATTTGAATCCTCTTGGAGTTTATAAATACCCCAGATGTTCTTGCTAAGAGTGCAAGAAGAGTGCAAAAAAACTAAGGGAAAACTCTATCATTTGAAGTAGAAATCCTTACTCCGAAAGTTTAGAAGTATTCTTAAGAGAGGTGTTGAGGGAAGCTTTGTAAACAGAGTTTATAAAAGGGAGTTTGTCTTCGCTCGTTGGAAGGAAGGCAGCTAGTGGAAAGCCGGTGGCCTCAAGCGAAGAGGAATCAGGAGTGGATGTAGGTCGGATAACCAAACCACTATAAAAATGATTTGCGTTTATGTTCTTGCATTTATCTTTCTGCAAACCATCTTTTCTTCGCTGCTCAACTTACTCATCACTGCCTTCTTCCTCTTTAAACACTCCCTACTTTAAGAACTTTCCAATACGCTTTAATCAAAATTGATTTTAGTCAAAAACATGATTTCTATCATACGAAGTTTTGAAACTTGTTTAAAATTACAAAAATTTATCGTTCTTTACCGCTACACTAATTCACCCCCTCTTAGTGCACTCGATCCCTAACAATGCTGGGTAGTGAGGAGCTGATTCCCTTATATTGTGACAACAACGGGACAATTGCTCAAGCAAAGGAACCCATGTCTCATCAAAAGTCGAAGCATGTCCTGAGGAGGTTCCACCTGATCATAAAGATTGTCGCTCGAAGAGATGTAGCAGTAGAAAGATTTTCATCCGAAAATAACATCACAGATCCACAGATGAAGCCATTGTCTTAGATTATCTTTGAGCACCATAGGAGTCTGATGGGGATCAGACACGTAGGTGATTGGCTTTAGGTCAAGTGGGAGATTATTAGTCATAGGTGCCTTGCAAGCCAATCACGTGAGTGATGACACATGTGACTCGACATGCACTTTTTTTATTATTATTTGATATTTTATCACTTTATCTTGCATGTTGCATATATTGTGATGTTCATAGATCTATAAAATGGGAATCGGATCATAATGAGATCATGATAATGAGACCGATTTACCTTAAAATACAGATCCTAGAAAATCTCGATCATAGATTCGAGAAGGACATTGAGATAACCAGATAGACTGATGCGCTGTATACTCATCCATATGATGGAGGTGGCTAGTCTCATAGCTGCTTATGTGGAGATACTAAGGATATAGTGCAGGTGCTCATTGGAGAATGAGTTCACTGATTGATCCACTCACGAAATGTTGGATGGTTGATGATACCTTATTGTCAGATAGTGATTTCATAGTCTTAGTAGTGTATATGATCCTTAAACTTGAGATACCAAGGATGTCTTGTATGAGTACTCTACTCTTTGATACCAGATTTATAGGTTTGGAAGTTCCAGATCTAGTACAACCAGTCATCAGGAGTGGTAGCCAATCTTACGAGGGCTATTGAGTATCGATAAAGGATCATCCACTCTCGGTATCATGAGAGAAATATCTCATGTATTGCTAAAACAAATCCTTAGCTAAGGTCATTCAAATTGAGAGAAAAAGAGTTCTCCGGGAGAATCCGATTAAAGTGAGACTCGAGGAGAAACCGTATGGGCCTGACAGCACCATACCTGGTATAGGGTCTCTAGGATATTAGATGGATGAGAAACTATAGGTATATGGTAACTATGGATAGATAGGTCCAAAGGATTGGATTCCCCTATATCGTCTATGGACTATGGTGTAGCGGCCTAGTACGTCCGCAGTCGATGAGTCGAGTGAATTATTATAGAGATAATAATTCACTGGGCCAAAAGGAGTTCTAATAGACATGACTAATGGCCAGCTCGATATTGGGCCTAGAGGGTCACACACATATGATAGGTGCTGCAACAAGTAAAGGTTCAGATATGAGATATCCGCTAGAGACCCTATCTTATTGGATATATAATAAGCCCATGAATTATTGGATCCTATAGTTGAGATCCAATAAGAGGCAATAAGAGATTATTGGATAGAGACCCACTAATCTAATAGGCTTAGGTAGTTGGATGGAGATCTAATGCCCAATAAGACAAGATCCATTATGGTTAAGTTGATAAGGGATCTCTATAAATAGGAGGGAACCAAAGGCCCAAAGGCTAGGACTTTTTAGCAACCACCTCTTATTCTCCTCCCCTTCTGCTCTGTTAGAAAATCTAGGGGTGATATCACATGTGCAGTGGAAGAACAAAAAATAAAAATCTTATATTTTCATAAAAAGGTTTCATCGTCATATAAAGATCGATACGCAAAATCTCACAAAATCGAAAACTACATATATAAGAAAGATAGTACCTAGGGAGATCGTATATCCCTGAATTTTTACATATCTATAGAAGATGATGAATGAGGTTAAGCATCCTCCTCTCTAGCAATGATCCATACAGCAGGGGCTGCGAAGATGCTCCTCAAGGAGAGAGGAGAATAAGAGGTGGCAGCAACAAAACCCTTAGTCTATAGGCCTTTGGTTCTCTCCTATTTATAGAGACCCCCTGTGAACTTAACCTTTGTAGATCCTGCCCTATTGGGTATTGGATCTTCATCCAATTATCCAAGCTTCTTAGATTAGTGGGTCTCTACCTAATAATCTCTTATTAACACTTATTGGATTACAAACATGGCATCTAATAATTCAGGGACTTATTGGATATCTAATAAGATAGGGGCTCCGATGGATATCTCATATCCGAACCTCTGCTCGTCGCAACACCTACCATATGTGTGTGACCCTTTAGGCCTAATATCGAGCTGGCCGTGAGTCATACCTGTCAGAACTCCTTCTGACTCAATGAATTATTATCTCCATAATAATTCACTCGATTTATCGACTGCAAACATATTATGCCACTATGCCGCAGTCCCCAAATGATATAGGAGAATCCAATCCTTTGAACTTATCTGTCCTCAGTTATTGTATGCCTATAATCCCTCATCCATCTAATATCCTAGAGACCTATACCGAGCATGGTGTTGTCAGGCTCATACTATTTTCACTCGAGTCTCGCTCTAATCGAATTTTCCTGAAGAACTCTTTCTCTCTCAATCCGAATGACCTTGGCTAGGGATTTGTTTAAGGAAGAACACATGGAATATTCCTCTCATGATATCGAGAGTGGATGATCCTTTATTGATATTCAATTGCCTTCATAAGGTTGGCTACCATTCCCAAGAATCGGTTGTACCATATCTGAAACTTCCAAACTTGTAAGTCCAATGCTAAAGAATGGAGTACTCATATAATGAATCTTTGGTGTCTCAAGTCTAAGGACCAAATACACAACTGGGACTACAGAATCGTTGTTTGATATTAGGTATCATTAACTATCCAACAATCCATAAGTAGATCAATTAGTGAACTCATTCTCCAATGAGCACCTGCACTGTATCATTAGTGTCCCCACATGAGTAGCTATGAAACTAGCCACCTCCATCATATGGATGGGTATACAGCACACCAGTCTGTCTGGTTATCTCGATGTCCCTCTCGAGTAACCTATGACCGAGATTATTTATGGTCTATGTTTAAAGGTGAATCGATCTCATTATCATGATCTCATTACGATCTGATTTCTATTGTATAGATCCAAGGATATCATAATATACATCCAGATAATGTGAAAAAAGCTAGTAATCATAAGCAAAAAGATGAATGCAGGGTATTACAGGTATCATCACTCATATGATTGACTTATAGGGCATCTATAATTAACATTCTCCTTAGCCAGTAGTCCCAGTTTGGGGCATGTGAACAATAAGAAGGGCCAACCCCTTCTTAATTGCATGGTACACGTGGCGAGAAGATTTGAGCAGTGATTTGAGGAGCATCATCATAGCCCTTGCCGTATGGATTACTGCTAGAGCGGAGCACACTTGAATTCCTTCATCCAGTCCTATAGATTTGTAAGAATTTAGAGATATACGATCTCCCTAAGTAATTTTCTTACACGTAGTTTTTCACTTTCGTGGGTTTTTGCATACTAACATTTGCATGATGATAAGAACACTTTTTCTATGGGAAATCTATGATTTTTGTTTTTGTTCTCCGCTGTGCATATGATGTCACCATAGATTTTCCAACAAATAGGGTTCTTATTATCGATTGCCATTGACTTGGAGGCTTTAGTGGACTCCTTGGGGCTTTGAGTCTAAAGCTACCCCCTTTCATTTCTTCTCCTCTTTCATCATGATAGAGGAAGGCCTTGGTTCTTTCCATGCTAAAGCGAGAGCCATGAACTTTAAACAAGTAGTCATCCTCTTTATTTGGCCAACGGATATCAAGTGATTTATCAAACTAATCTAATCTTTAGTGATAAGGAACTTTCATCATTTTGGAGTTGATACTTTGGGGGTCGGCAAAAATAAATGAATCTCAATCCCATAAAGGCTCTCAAGCATGACTTGACATATATCAAGTAGAATTGTATTGTATGTCACCTCATCAATGAATTCCTTAGTGATGATGAAGTGTATCTTAATTGTTAGTCAATCTTTGTCTCCACAACATCATGAAACCATCAACGAGGCTATGGGCATAGATGTAGTGTCATCTCTAGGTGGAGCTTCTTGACCAATCTTGTTGAGATGAAGTTCTTGTGGCACTCAGTGTTGAAGATTACACCAATGACTTCTTGTTTCACTTAGATCTTTACATTAAAGAGCTCTTCTCGAACCTTTGGACTAGGAGTCAAATTCGATTCTATAACCTTAGATCTAGCCATTAGTGATAAACTCGAATCCACATGTAAGATGGTGAAAGCTTGGTAGAGTTGTTGCCCATGGTCATGGTCGCGACTCATTGACACTGTTCATTCTTCAACCACTTATTTAGGAAGAGTTTCGAGTGAACCTTTTAACACTTCGGAAGAGTTTCGAGTGAACATTTTAACACTTCCTCTTAGAGTGACCTATAATTTTATAATGTTCACAAAAAAGATCATTTTATTTTAAGGAAGAAGTTTTACTATCCCTAAAATTCTTTTATGCCTTTGGATGACTTTCTTTGACCTTCTCCATGAGCTTCTTATTATAGGTGTGATTCTTTCTATTGATCATTATTGTCATGTTGCTAGTGATCAAAATATCATATACTTTGAAGAAGCTTAGTTCTATATAAATCAAGGCATAGAAGCCACTAGTGTATTTCATCATTGAGTAGTCGTCGAGGGAAATTTTAAGTGACATCGCTTGTCATTGAAACTTGATTGTGTACTCTTGTATAAATTAGTTCGTTCCTTAACATAAGTAGTGTTACTTCCTTCATCTTTCTTCGAGATATCCCATAGGGTAGAACTCTTTTCATATGATCCTTTTGAGTCGAATCCAGGACACATCTTCATCATTGTTAGCTTAAAGATAGGCATGCTACCATGCAAGCGCGTGTCCGCTACAACGAGGCCAGCGGCATCCACTAACAGTCTTTCTTCAATGGGTAAGGACCAACTACCCTCTTACAGCCCTCTTCTCCTTTTCTCGGGTTTAGGATACAACCTTTACAAGCACTCACTCCTCTCTAAACAAAATTCTAAACTAGAACAAGAGGAGGGGATCTTTCAAGTGATTACAATAGTATTTTCCCACTATTATGTTCTCAATGCTTGTGTATGCTAACCAAGGATAAGAGGGGTATTTACAGGCTCTAAATAGATTCAAATTAGGAGTCAAAACTAGTCTCATCCTGGGTCTTCCGGGTACTAACAGTACCACCACCAATATTGGGTGGTACAATCCCCTAGTCTGCCTGACATGCACCACCCAGTCTAATGGTACCACTCCTGACATAGTCTTGGAGACTATGTCTCAGAGACTGAGCCACTAGCGGTTCCACCGCTTGTTCTGGTGGTGCCACTACTTGACCATCTTTTGGGTCATTGTTTGGGCCTTTCACTTGGCCCAACATAGCTCAAACTTGGGCCCAATTAGCCCCTAATTGAGTTGGTCTAATTCCAACTCAATTATAACTTAAACTTACTTCGATCTAGATAATTATTACAAAGCTTGAATCATTTGTTATCTGGTATGTCATTGGTTCATCGGCGCTTCATCCAATCTTTCGATACATCATCCTCTCTTGTAGTCTATTGCCCAATTGGTTAATTAACCTCTGCAACTCCAATCTTCTTAGCACAATATCCACTCTTCTTGGCCTGATGCTCGAATCTTATGGCATGAAGCCTTTTGCCAATACGTCGACCGATCCTCCGACTCGATGTCCAATCTTCTGACATGTTCCACTCTGGCCCAACGTCTGATTTCTCCTACTTTAATTATCTCTCCATGATCGAAGCTAGTCTTACGTCACTCAAAATATAGATTAGATCATAAATTCTATCAATTTGTTTCATTATCACAATTTATTTCATTATCAAAATTTGAGATTCAATAATCATCTCCTTTTTTATGATGACACCTAATTGATGATGGAGTTAACCTTAACTCCCTATATCATTATGTCATATTGATAGAACTTTTGAAATCAAAGTAAAGTCATTATGATTTTAATCATTAAAGTACATCATGTATGAAATTTTAAATTACATAAAATTTTAAAGTACATAGCATTATCATGCATGATCACCAAATCATCATTACTTCTCTCCCTTTATCATCAACAAAAAGGAGAAGTGCAACAAGCAAGTTTTCAAGCTAGCGATTTAGCAAGATTTTTCATCACTTTAGAACATTCAAGCTAGTAAGTTTTAAAGATCTGTAAGATTGCAAATTTTACTTTTTGAGATATATAAGTTTGCACTTTTGCTTCTCTTGAGATAGCAACTCTTTGCTTCTCTTTATGATGTGCATGCTAGTAAATTTTGTTTCTTCTCTTTTGAGAAGTGCAAACAAGTTTTCTTTCCTTGTGCAAGCTAGCAATTTAGCAAGTCTTTTGTAAAGTGCAAGTTAGCAAGTCTTTCTTCCCCTTTATCATTGTCAAAAAGAATAAAAGAGTATAATTTTTTTTTACATAAATACTATAATCATGACAAAAATTAATAAATTTATATCATAAATTTTTATCTTGTCATGAGGTATATAAATTACAAATACAAAGGAGCATTGAAACATAGAGAAAAAAAATCAATTTATGCATACAATGTTTCAACCATCAAAGCACATCATTTCAAGTTAGGAGTATTTAAAAAGAGACAAGGAAACATTATGATTTATTTGGACAAATATTCTCTTTAATAAAATGAGAGAATCATATGAGAATAAGGACTAAGGAATCTTGATTCATATAAAGAAAATCTTAAGTTATCACGATTCCATAAAAAATTTCTTAAAAGAGTGAATCATACAATAATCAAGAAAGATGTTTCATATTGAATATAACATAAGTCGTAAATACGATAAATGATTTAGTTGGATATATCATCTCATTAGTAAAAGGAATCATATGAAAATAAATCTAAAATCATCATCAAAATCACTTTATTAAAAGTAGCTAAAGTTCTTTTAGTTCCAAATTTTGTGATTGATTTAATTCAAGCATGCTCAAGTCAACTAAATCATTATTACTTCAAATCCTAAAGATCATTAAGACCAAAAATATATATATATATATATATATATATATAACACATTATTCCAAAACATAAGATTTCAAATCATTCTTACTTCAAATCCTTACACATAATATAAGCATGATACCAAAACTTTTAACATTTTCATTACAGCATCAAAATTATCAAGCATGAAACAAACATTTATTTTCAAAACATTTATCATTATTTTCAACTTGTTCAAATTCAATTCGTTAAATCATCAAAATCACATTCAAGATATTCACAAAAGATATTATACATGGATTCATTAAACTTTTATTAAAAAATCTAAAATCTTTAAAGATAGCGAGATTTTTAAGAAAAATACTTTCTTCTTTTTAGTTTCAATTCATGCGATTGATTTCATATAAGGATGTTCAAATTTTTCATGCAAAGCTAAGCATCATGGTTAAAACCGAAAAGGCAATACAAAATCATCAAGATACACATAATTGCTTCTTAAAACATATATAGAATTAATCTTATTTGGTGTGTAAGTATTATCATAAAATATGCAATTATTAAAATTTTTTAAACTAAGAAAACCATGAAAAGCACTAAGTGATTTTATAGTAAGGTAAAAAGGATTTGATTGAGTCACTTACCTTGTTGTCGATAGCCATCAAAGCGTAGTTCACCACTTCATCTTCGGATGCACTCGATTCGTCCTTAAGTACTTTCTTTTTCTTCACTTTTGTACACTTGTCTTTGGAGTGCCACGACTTCTTGTATTCATAGCAAGTGGTTATGTCCAGATTGAGTTCATTTTATTCTTAGTTTCTTTTTTTATGAATTTTTTAAACTTTATAGTGATAAATTCAAGGTCATCATCATCATCATCACTTGAGTTATCACTCAAGTAGTATTCTATTGTTCAAAGTCTCAAATCTTTCCTATTCTTTGGAAAGTTATTCTAATGTTCATCATGTGCTAAGAAAGTCATTTCATATGTCATCAATGAGCTGATGTGTTCTTTCAATGAAAAATTGTTTAAGTCTTTTGTCTCTTGTATTGAAGTTATTTTTGAATCCCAATTTTTAGGAAGAGAACATAAAATTTTATTAACAAGTTCAAGATTCATAAAAGATTTATCAAGTGCTTTTAAACTATTGACGACATCTGTAAACTGGGTATACATGTCTCCAATAGTTTCACTTGGTTCCATTCAAAATAATTCAAAATCATACATCAAAAATCTACTAGTGCCTTCATGTGTGATTTCAAGTGTGTGCCAAATGTCATGTGTAGTTTCGCAAATAGAAACCTGACTAAATTCTTTCTTATCAAGGGCATAAAACAAGGCATTCATTGCTTTGGCATTTAATGAAAAAGCTTCTTCTCCTAATCAGTCCAATCATTCATTGGTTTGGAAGACTTTTGAAAACTATTTTCGACAATATTCCATAAGTTCAAATCCAAAGAAAGCAAAAAAATTCTTATTCGAGATTTTCAATATGTGTAGTTCATCCCATTGAACATAGGAGGATGAATTATAGAGTGGCCCTCTTGAAAGTCGAAAAGAGCCATTTCCTTGGGTGTTAGACCAAACAAAAAAATAAATCGGCTCTGATACCAACTATTAGGATCATAGTTGGTACTAAGAGGGGGGGTGATTTAGTGCAGTAATAAAATGATTTATTGATTAAAAAAACTCGTTTGATAAAAACTTTTGACAATTAAGTCTATATTAAAAATGATATCGACTTAAAGTAAATGTAAAGTGAAGAGAGCAACTAAGTAATAAAATTAAGAAGCAAAGAAAGAACACACCGAAGTTCATAGTGGTTCGATTGTCCGACCTATGTCCACTCCCAATTCTTCCTTTGTCGAGGCCACCATTATCTACTAACGATCTTCCTTCAATAGGCGAATACCAACTACCCTCTTACAGCCCTCTTATCCTTTTCTCAGGTTTAGGAGACAACCTTTATAAGTACTCACTCCTCTCTAAACAGAATTCTAAACTAGAACAAGAGGAGGGGATCTCTCAAGTGATTACAATAGCATTTTCCCACTATTATATTCTTAGTGCTTGTGTGTGCTAACCAAAGATGAGAGAGGTATTTATGGGCTCCAAATGGATTCAAACTTAGAGCCAAAACCATCGAGTCTTCCGGGTACTAGTGGTACCATTGCCCAATCTATTTGACACTGGACAGTATCACCGCCTAACACAGTCTTGGAGACTATCTCGGAGACTGAGCCACCAGTGGCTCCACCGCCTATTCTGGTAGTGCCACCACCTAACCTACCTTTTTGGTCATTGTTTGGGCCTTTTATTTGGCCCAACTCAGCCCAAACTTGGCCCAATTGGCCATTAATTAAGTTGGCATAATTTTAACTCAATTACAACTTAAACCTTCTTCATTCTAAATAATTATTATAAAACTTGAATCACTTGTTGTCCGACATGTCATTGGTTTATCATCGCTTCGTCCAATCCTTCGGCGCATCATCATCTCTTACCGCCTATTGCCTAATTGGCCAGTTGACCTCCATAACTTTGATATTCTTAGTGCAATATCCACTCTTCTTAGTCCAATGCTCAAATCTTATGGCACGAAGCCTTCTACCAATACGTCGATCGATCGTCCAGCTCGATGTCCAATCTTTTGATATATTTCACTCTGGCCCAACATCTTATTGGTAAATCCAAGGGGGCGACATCTTATGCGCAGTAGAAGAATAGAAAATAAAACACCCTAGATTTTCGTAAAAGGTTCCGTCATCATGCGAAGATTGGTGCGTTAATAATAAATCTGCGAATCTGAAAACTACGTGTGTAAGAAGAATGATAGTACCTAGGGAGATCGTATATCCCTCAGTTTCTATAGATCTATGGGGGAGGATAAAGGAGGTCAAGCGTTCTCCTCTCTAACGGTATCCACATAGTAGGGACTGCGACAATACTCCTCTCTGGGGAGAGGAGAATAAGAGGTGGCCACCAAATAATCTCAACTTATGGGCCTTTGGTTCCCTCCTATTTATAGAGACCCCTTGTAAACCCTAATGGATCCTACCCTATTGGGTATTGGATCTCCATCCAATTACCCAAGCCTCTTAGATTAATGGGTCTTTATCCAATAATCTAGCTCTTATTGGATCTCATCTATGGGATCCAATAATACAAGGGCTTATTGGATATCCAATAAGATAGGGGCTCTTGCGGATATCTCATATCCGAACCTCTACTCGTTGCAACACCTACCATATGTGTGTGACCCTCTAGGTCCAATATCGAGCTGGCCGTGAGTCATACCTATCAAAACTCCTTCTGACTCGGTGAATTATTATCTCTATAATAATTCACTCAACTCATCGACTACGGATGTACTAGGCCACTACGCCACAGTTCCCAAACGATACAGGAGAATCCAATCCTTTGGACCTGTCTGTCCTTAGTTTCTATGTACCTATAGTCCCTCATCCATCTAATATCCCAGAGACTGTATATCGGACATGGTGCTGTCAGGCCCATACGGTTTTCACTCGAGTCTCACTCTAATCGAATTCTCCTGGAGAACTCTTTCTCTCTCAATCTGAATGACCCTAGCCAGGGATTTACCTAAGCAAGAACACATGGGATATTCCTCTCATGATATCGAGAGTGGATGATCCTCTATTGACATTCAATAACCCTCGTAAAGTTGGTTGCCACTCCCAATAACTGATTGTACTATATCTAGAACTTCCAAACCTATAAGTTCGGTATCAAAGAGTGGAGTACTCATACAGGACTTCCTTGGTGTCTCAAGTCAAAGGACCAGATACACTACTAGGACTACAGAATTATCATCTGATGTGAGGTATCAATAACCATCCAACATTCCATAAGCGGATTAATCAGTGAACTCATTCTTTAAAGAGCACCTGTACTATATCCTTAGTGGCCCCACATGAGCAATTATGAGACCAACCACCTCTATCATATGGACGGGTATACAGCAGACCAGTCTATCCAATTATCTCGATGTCCCTCTCAAGTAACATATGACCAAGATTATTTATGGTCTGTGTTTGAAGGTGAATCGATCTCATTATCGTGATCTCATCATGATTCGATTCTCATTGCACAGATCCAAGGACATCACAATATACATCTAGATAATGTGAGAAAATACCAATAATCATAAGCAAAGAGATTGACGCAGCATGTTACAGGTGCCATCATTCACGTGATTAGCTTGTAGGGCACTTATAACTAGCAATCTCCCACTTGACCTAAAGCCAATCACCTATGTGTCTAATCCCCATCAGACCTCTGTGACACTCAAAGATAATCTGAGTCAATGGTTTTGTCAGTGGATCTGCAATGTTATCTTCGGATGAAACTCTTTCCACTACTACATCTCTTCGGGCCACGATCTCTCTAATAAGTTGGAACCTCCTCAAAACATTTCTGATGAGACCCGAGTTCTCTTATTTGAGTAATCACCCCGTAGTTGTCACAATATAAAGGAATTAGCTCCTCGCTGCTTAGTACAACTCCCAAATCTGTGATGAACTGCTTCATCCAGACTCTCTCCTTTACTGTCTCTACTGCAGCAATGTACTTCGCCTCTATAGTCGAGTCAGTAGTAGTATCTTGCTTGGAACTCTTCTAACATATTGCTCCTTTATTCAGGGTAAACACTGAATTAGACTTGCCATCATCGACATCGAACTAGAAGCTCGAGTTCGTGTAGCCCTCAACCCTAGGGCTACTTTCTCCATATACCAGTAAAAGATCCTTTATCCTTCTCAAGTACTTAAAGGTACACTTTACTGCTTTCCAGTACTCCAAGTCTAGATCCACTGATACCTGCTCGTAACACTCAAAGCATATGCTATATCAGGCTTGGTACATAGCATAACATATATGATAGACCCTATCGCTGAGACATAGGGTATCCTATCCATATCTATCCTTTCTTCAGGAGTCTTTGAGGACATACTCCTAGAAAGTGATAGCCTATGTCTCATCGGTATGAGACCTCTCTTGAAATTTTTCATATCAAATCTTTTGACAATGGTGTCTATGTACCTGGATTGGGATAAGCTAAGTATCTACTTGGATCTATCTCTATAGATCTGAATCCCCAATAAGTAGGATACTTCCCCTAAGTCCTTCATAGAGAAGTGTCTAGATGGCCAAATCTTTATCGTGGAGAGCATTCCTACATTATTCTCAATGATTAGGATGTCATCCACATACAGCATCAAAAAGGTGATAGTGCTCCCACTTACCTTCTTATACACACAAGGCTCATCTTCGTTCTTAACGAAGTCATAAGATCTGATCGCCTCATCAAATCTTATGTTCCAACTTCGGGAAGCTTACTTCAGTCCATAGATGGACCTAAGCAACCCGCACACCTTATCTGGACTTTCCTTGGACATGAATCCCTCAGGTTGTATCATATACACCTCCTCGAGGTTATCGTTGAGGAATGCGATTATCATATTCATCCGCTAGATCTCATAATCATAGTGTGCTACAATAGTCAATAGAATTTGGATGGATTTTAACATGGCTACTGGTAAAAAGGTTTTGTCATAGTCAATACCTTGGCTTTGACGATATCCCTTAGCCATTAGCCTTGCTTTATAGGTCTCTACCTTTCCATCTACTTCAATCTTCTTCTTGAAGATCCACTTACAGCCAATGAGCACGATACCCTTAGGTGCAATAACCAGATTCTAAACCTTATTAGAGTACATGGAATCCATTTCTAAATTCATGGCTTCTTGCCATTTCCTGGAGTCTATGCTCATAATAGCCTCCTCGTAGATTTGAGGATCAATATCCTCAACATTCTCTCTTTTGATATGTCCCACATATCTCTTAGGAGGATGGGATACTCTATCACACCTATGTAAAGTCAGAACTTGTGTACTTGGTATCTGAACAGATTCTGACTATGGAATGGTGTTTGAGCTAGGTTCTCTAATCTCGCTCAACTCTATCATGCTCCCATTATCTCCACAAAGAATATGTTCCTTCTGAAGGAACACTACTCTCTTAGCTACAAAGACGGGGTGATAGAAATAATACCTACAAGTTTTCTTAGGGTATCCCACGAACTTACACCATTCCATCCTAAATTCCACCTTATCATGTATGTGTCTCATAACATGGGCAGGGCAGCCCCAAATCTTAACAACCTTAAGATCGAGCTTCCCTTTCCATATCTCATATGGTGTAGATACTATCGACTTAGTTGGAACTTTGTTCAGAAGGTGAGTTGTGGACTCTATGGCATATCTCCAAAATGAGACGGGTAGGTCGACGAAACTCATCATGGACTGCACCATGCCTAACAGTGTACGATTCCTCCTTTCGAATACACCATTGTGCTAGGGTGTATAAGAATGTGTCCATTGGGATAGAATCCCCTAATCCTTAAGAAACTGGGTGAACTATGTACTCAAGTACTCACCTTCTCGATCTGATCGAAGAGTCTTAATACTCTTTCCAGTCTAAACCTCTACTTCATTCTTATACTCTCTGAATTTCTCAAAGGCTTCGAACTTATACTTTATCAAGTACACGTGTCCATACCTAGAGAAATCGTCAGTGAAAATAATGAAGTAGGAATAACCACTAAGGCCTGAGTTAACATGCGACCACATACATCACTATGTACCATATACATCACTATGTATAAGTACCAATAACTCAGTGGCTCTCTCTCTAGTTTCACTAAATTGAGAGTTGGTCATCTTTCCACGAAAGCAAGGTTCGCAAGTCGCATATGACTCATAGTCAAATGGATCTAGGTATCCATTTGTCAGCAACTTTTGAATCCTTCCCTTATAAATATGACCTAGCCTATAATGCCATAGGTTTACATTGTTCACCTCATCTCATTTCCTCTTAGACACACTTATATTCATGATACATAGAGTAGTGTCTAGCATAATCAAACCATTATACAATGTTCCTCTCATGATGGTTTTATCTTCCTCAATAGTTCAACAACTATTATTCTCATAAACTACTTTATAACTATTCAATGTCAAACATAAAATGAAAATAAGGTTTTTGATAATAAACGGAACAAAATAGCATGCATCTAATGCAATAGTGGCTCCACCAAGTAGATGTAGAATGATCTGGCCAATAGCAATAGTAGCAACTCTTGTTTCATTGCCCATCTTGAGGTCTATCTTGCCTCTCATCAATCTCTTAGGTCATGCCAGAACCTACAACGAATTGCATATATGATAAACACTATTGGTATCCAATACCTATGTATTATCATATGAGTTTGACAGATAGAGACTAATCATGAATGCATATCTGAAGCTTCTCTAAGCTTCTGTTTCGCCTTCTCTGCATTATACTCTTTGTAGTTCCTTTTCCAATGTCTGTCTTTGTCATAGTGGAAGCATTGACTTTTGTCCTCTTTTGGGTCTTCTTAGCAACCTTTGCTTTACCCGATCTACCCTTGCCCTTTGCCCTTCTCAAGAGACTTCTCTATCTTCCTTTTCTTTCTGGTCTTACCAGTATAAGGAACTGTGAAAAGGAATCGAGTAGAGAATAAAGCACAAGATCCACACACAGGTTATCCTCTAGGACCATTCCTAGACCTATGAGTATCTCTATCCAGTCAATCATCTTAAGGACATGATTCTGAACCAGTGTCCTCTTAGTCATCCTGACATGGAAGAGACTCTTCAATATCTCATATCGTTAAGTTCTTTCTTGTTCCTCAAACAATTTGTGGAGATGTAGAAGTATAGATCTATTATCCATCCTTTTATGTTATCTCTATAACTCGGGAGTCATGAAGCCCAACATATAATACTGAGCAAGAGTGGAGTCATTTGTGTACTTCACGTAGCGAGCGATCTCATCCTCGCTTGCCCCTTCCTTAGGCATAGGCATCACTATTTCAATAACATATGCGATTTTTCTCTATTGTGAGAACCATTCTTAAGTTACAGAGTCAGTTCACATGGTTTTGACCAGTGAGGCAGTTGGCATCAATATGCCACATAGAGAGTCTAATAGCGACATTTACAAAAAATAAAGATGTAGCAGAAATAAATAACATATAGATTTTACAGAAATATAAATAATCAAGATATAGACTTTCACCTTGATATACTCTAACTATTTTTCTAGCGAGTCACATGACACCCTCAGCACGTGAAATGGAAGTCTTCGGCAGACTTCTAGTGGGGATCGAGATCCAATTAGCATCTTAGTATAACCTCGAGGGACTCGACCAATCACACTAAGCCCAAAAGGTAGGCAACTCTTACCAATCACAACTCCTTATGATTCCTGTCCTGTTCGACCTCTGAACCACCATGGCCTCGAGGGACTTGACTAACCATAATATTCGGTTAAGTCATCACTATCGTTACAAGATGAGTCTGATTTGATGATATACCCTTGAGGGACTCGACCAAGCATACCATATCCTCGGGTCACCGGTGATATCTCTACGTCGTAGATAAGATAGCGAATCACGATATAGGTAAGTCTCGAGGGACTCAACCAACTCAACCTACACCGGGAATCGGTTCCTACCTATAATGATATAAGACCACGTGGGTCAATCTAATTGCCTCATGTTTACCGACTTAATATTATCGAGAAAAGAGATTTTTTATTTGGTCTCCTAATATAATATGTCACACACATACATATTTAATATATATCTATATCGTATGCAAATATATATATATATCTAGTAGGTGTATAACCAATCACACATCACATGAGCAATCACACCAGATGATCATGGACCACATCCTAATGTGATCAAGCCCGAGCCAGTAGACCCAATCACTCACATCAAGATCTATGTGTGCATCGATGCATCTCCATGCCCTGTGATCATCCATCTCGCTTCGTAGGTTCCATCGGCATCTCAACGCATCTCCATAAGTTAGATCGTCCATCTCAATCTTGTGGGTCCTGCTATCACTTCCACGCTCCTGCTGTTGTTGGGAAATCCTTCTGGGGATCGACATCTCATGCGCAGCGAAAGAACAAAAACAAAACACCCCAGATTTTTCATAAAAAGATTCCATCGTCGTGCGAAGATCGATGCATCAAAACAGATCCATAAAAACTGCATATGTAAAAGAAAATACCTAGAGAGATCATATATCCCTAAATCCCTACAAATCTGTAGGAATGATGAAGGAGGTCAAGTGTCCTCCTCTCTAGCGGTATCCACATGGCAGAGACTGCGATGATGCACCTCTCTGGGGAGAGGAGAACAGAAGGTGGCTACCAAAAGAAACCCACAAACTATAGAGCTTTGGTTCCCTCCTATTTATAGAGGCCCCCTGTCAACCCTAATGGATCTTGCCCTATTGGGTATTGGATCTCCATCCAATTACCCAAGCCTCTTGGATTAGTGAGTCTCTAACCAATAATCTCTTATTAGTAATTATTGGATCTCATCTAAGGATCTAATAATTCAGGGGCTTAATGGATATCCAATAAGTTAGGGGATCCAGCGGATATCTCATATCTGAACCTTTACTCATCGCAACACCTACCATATGTGTGTGACCCTCTAAGCCTAATATTAAGCTGGCCGTGAGTCATACTTGTCAGAACTCCTTCTGACTTAGTGAATTTTTATCTCTACAATAATTCACCCAACTCATCGACTGCGGACGTACTAGGCCACTACGCCGTAGCCCATAGACAATATAGGGGAATCCAATCCTTTTGACCTATCTGTCCTCAGTTATCATGTATCTATAGTTCCTCATCTATCTAATATCTCAGAGACCCTATACCGGGCATGGTGCTGTCAGGCCCATACGGTCTCTCCTCGAGTCTTGCTCTTGTCGGATTCTCCTGAAGAACTCTTTTTCTCTCAATCCGAATAACCTTGGCTAAGGATTTGTTCAAACAAGAATACATGGGATATTCCTCTCATGATACCGAGAGCGGATGATCCTCTATTGACACTCAATAGCCCTCATAAGGTTCGCTACCACTCCCAATAACCAGTTGTACTAGATCTAGAACTTTCCAAACCTATAAGTCTGGTATCAAAGAGTGGAATACTCATACAAGACATCCTTGGTGTCTCAAGTCTAGGGACCAGATATACTATTGGGACTACAGAATCACTGTCTGACGTGAGATATCAATAATCATCCAGCATTCCGTAGGCAGATCAATCAATGAACTCATTCCCCAATGAGCACCTGCATTGTACCCTTAGTGTCCCCACACGGGTAGCTGTGAGACCTACCACCTCCATCATATGGACAGATATACAGCACACCAATCTATCTGGTTATCTCGATGTTCTTCTCGAGTAACCTATGACCAGGATAATTTAGGGTCTATGTTTAAAGGTGAATCGGTCTCATTATCGTGATCTCATTACGATCCAATTCACATTGTACAGATCCAAGGACATCACAATATATGCAACACGCAAGATAAAGTGATAAAACGCCTAATAATATGCAAAGAGAAAAATTGCATATCAAGTCACAAGTGCCATCACTCATGTGATTGGCTTGCAAGGCACATATTACTTGCAATCTCCCACTTGACCTAAAGCCAATCACCAATATTTCTAATCCCCATCAGACCTCTATGACGCTTAAAGACAATCTGAGTCAATGGCTTTGTCAATGGATCTATAATATTATCTTCAGATTGAACTCTTTCCATTACTACATCTTTTCTGGCGATGATCTCTCTAATAAGCTAGAACCTCCTCAATGTTAGGGATCAAGCGGCATTAAGAGGGGGGGTGAATTAGTGCAGCGGTAAAGAACGATAGATTTTTGATGATTTAAACAAGTTTGAAAACTTCGTATGATAAAAATCAACGTTTCGTTTGAAACCGTTTCGATTATGTATAAACTTAAAATGATACGTATGAAGATGAAGAGGAAGTTGAGTAAGTAAGGCAGCAAATGAAGATGGTTTGTAGCAAAGTAAGTTGCGAGAATGTAAATGCAAACTGATTTATAGTGGTTTGGTCATCCGACCTACATCCACTTCCGAAGCCTTCTCCGATGAGGCTCCCAACTTCCACTAGCAAATCATTTTGAAGGAGAATGACCAAACACCCCTCTTACAACCCTTTTATAAGAAGTTCACACTCTTACATATTTTTTAAAGAGAAAGAAGGAGGTGAACACAAGCTATTGAAAACTAGACTTTCTCAAGCCTTTTGCTCAATTTCTAACTCTCAAAGGGTTCACCTTTCAACTGAGAAAGGGGGGGTACTTATAGATCCAAAGATGATTCAAATTTGAGCTCTAAATTTGAATTCTGTTTGGGTTTCCGGTCTTTGGCGGTGCTACTGCGTCGTCAAGAATCAGGACCGACAGGATTGCACAAAGTGGTTCCATCGCCAAGGCAAGCGGTGCTACCGCTTGTGCCTTTTCAGTCTTTGGCGGTGCTACCGCTTCAGTGGCGGTACCACCGCCCAGCACTCGGTTGGCGGGCAGTTCCACCGCCTAGCATAGGTGGTTCTACTGACTGGTTCGACCATTAGGCGGTGCCACTACCCAGGTCATTTCAGCATTGGTTTCGGTCGAAAACTTAGCCGAAATCGATCCAAATGAAGTCCGAATTGGCCCAAATTTGGTTTATAGGATTGACACCTAATTCTAAACCAAATTATGTGCTAACTATGAATTTTAAAGATATTTTCTAAGCTATTACAAAGTCCATAAGACAACTTCTTTCGGTGAGCTTTCGGCGAACTTCCAGCGGTCTTCCGACGAACCCTCAGAAACTATTCTGCGGACTCCCGGCAAGCTCCCAGACTTCACGATGATCTTGGCAAGTTCCACCGAGCTTCTTTGGCAAGCTCTGATCTTTCTTGGTAAGCTCTGCGAACTTTCGATGAACCTTCCGGCGAACTTTCGAAAAACCCTTCGGCAAGCTCCCTACTCGTTCTCGGCCGGTTCCGGCAACACTCCCAACGATCTATCACACTTGTCTTTCGGCACTTTGTTTCACTTTACCTCTTCATCGTCATCGTAGCTAATCCTGCACACACACAAACAACAACTCTACTTCGATCTAGACAGTTATTACAACACGAAATGACATTCAATTATCCGACATGTCATTGGTTGGTACTTCGTCCAATCCTTCGGCACATCGTCCTCTTTTACGATCCATTGCCGAATCGACGGTTGACCTCCGTAACCCCGATATCCTTGACGTAACACGCTCTTCTTGGCCCGATGCCCGACGTACGAAGCCTTCTGCCAATTGTCGATCGAACCTCCGGCTCGACATCCAATATCCTGATGTGATCTCCGGCACAATGTCAATTCCTCCAGCGTCAACATTCTAATCCTGATCGATAGTAGACCTGCGTAACTCAAAACGCAGTTAAACAATAAACCATAATTAATTAGTTTCATCATCAAAATCCGAGATTCAATACTCAGAATACTTCTGATGAGACTCGAGTTCCCTTATTTGAGTAATTACCCTGTTGTTGTCGTAATATAAGGGAATCGGCTCCTCGCTGCTCTGGACGACTCTTAGATCTATGATGAACTTCTTCATCCAGACTCCCTCCTTTGCTGCCTCTGTCGCAGCAATGATTCTGCCCCTATGGTCGAGTCAGTAGTAGTGTCTTACTTAGAACTCTTCCAGCATACTGCTCCTCCATTCAAGGTGAACACATACCCTAAATTAGACTTGCTATCATTGACATCGGACTAGAAGCTTGAGTCCGTGTAGCCCTCAACCCTAAGGCTACCACCTCCATATACCAGTAAAACATCCTTAGTCCTTCTCAAGTACTTAAGGATACATTTTACTACTTTCTAGAGCTCCAAGCCTGGATCTGCCTGATATCTGCTCATGACACTCAGAGCATGCACTATATCAGGCCTGTTACATAGCATAGTATACATGATAAATCCTATCGCTAAGGTATATGGTATCATATCCATGTGTGCCCTTTCTTCAGGAGTCTTTAGGGACATACTCTTAGAAAGTGATATTCCATGTCTCATTGTTATGAGACCTCTCTTGGAATTTTTCATGCCAAACCTTTTTGACAATTGTGTCAATGTACCTAGACTAGGACAAGCTAAGCATCCTCTTGGATCAATCTCTATAGATCCGTATCCCCAATATGCAGGATGCTTCCCCTAAGTCCTTCATGGAGAAGTGCTTAGATAACCAAGTCTTTAGTGTAGAGAGCATTCCTACATCATTCTCAATAATTAGGATGTCATCCACATATAATTCCAAAAAGGTGATAGTGCTACCACTTACTTTCCTGTACACACAAGGCTCATTTTCGTTCTTAACGAAGTCATAAGATCTGATCGCCTCATCAAATCTTATATTCCAACTTCAGAAAGCTTGCTTCAGTCTATAAATGGACCTAACTAACTTGCACACCTTCTCTAGGTTATCCTTGGACACGAATCCCTCAGACTGTATCATATACACCTCCTCCTCGAGGTTGCTATTGAGGAATGCAGTTTTGACATCCATATACCAGATCTCATAATCATAGTGTGCTACAATAGTTAATAGAATTCGAATAGATTTTAGTATGGCTACAGGTGAGAAAGTTTCATCATAATCAACACCTTGCCTTTGACGATACCCCTTAGCCAATAGTCTTGCTTTATAAGTCTCTACATTTTCATCTACTCTAATTTTCTTTTTTAAGATCCACTTACAGCCAATGGGTACAATACCCTTGGGTGCATCAACTAGGTTTCAAACCTTCTTGGAGTACATGGAATCCATTTCTAAATTCATGGCTTCTTGCCATTTCCCGGAGTCTATGCTCATAATAGCTTCCTCATAGGTCTGAGGATCAATATCCTCAACATCCTCTCCTCTGATATGTCCCACATATCTCTCAAGAGGATGAGATACTCTACCGGACCTACGTAAAGTTGGAACTTATGTGCTAGGTACGTGAACAGACTCTGGCTGTGAAATAGTGCTTGAGCTAGGTTCTCCAACCTCGCTCAACTCTATCATGCTCCCACTGTCTCCACCAAGAATGTGTTCCTTCTCAAGGAACACTGCTCTCTTGGCTACAAAGACTTTTTGGTCTTTAAGGTGATAGAAATAATACCCACAAGTTTCCTTGGGATATCCCATGAACTTACACCATTCCGTCCTGGATTCCAACTTGTCGGGATTGTGTCTCTTGACATGGGTAGGGCAGCCCCAAATCTTAACAACCTTAAGATCGGGCTTCTTCTCATTCCATATCTCATATGAAGTAGACATCACTGACTTAGTTGGAATTTTGTTCAGAAGATAAGCTGCAGTCTCAAGGGCATATCTGTCACGACCCTCAAAATATCGACAATATTTAAAAATTTTCATCACAACTATCCCAGGATCCAAACACACATTTGAGGTCACTAAGAAAACATTCAGATCAAAATCTCACCTCTATAGTCTACCAATTCATAACCTTGTGCAATTCATAAACATACCACACGTCACTCGATAATTCATACAACCTGAACTCAACTCATCAAAATAATAACCGCAACATAAATTCACAAGTGGGGAAAGACTATGCAGTCACCAAACCAACGATTACCATAAGATCATATCATTACATGAATTTAACTTAACATTCCAAAATCCTATACATGAGGGATCCTTTATCTTACACAAAATCCACAGGTTTAGATTCCTCGTCACATTTCATAAGATGTAGAGTATCTTATACAACAAATACACATATGCTAACAAAGATCTGCCCAAAATCATCTAAACTTTCCACCGCCTCAGCCCAATCTTAACATTTAAGCAAGCGATACGCTATCCTGAAAAATTTATCAACAAACGGGGTGAGCATAAAGAGCTCAGCAAGTGACTAACATATCCATATCAAATAATACAATTTCCAAAGAGATACAGTTTCAAAATACAAGTCAGAATATACGAATTCGTAGACAAAATATCATTAGGAGCAGAAACACAATTGTCCTTTCAATCTTACATATTTGGTTCCTGACAGATGGGGCATAGAGTAATTGGAGCATATCAGTAACAAAGGGAACACATCGGAGCTTACCAATGGCATATAAAATGTTCCGAAGCATATCAACGGCATATGGAACATTTTGAAGCAAAATCATCAATGAATGAAGTATTTTGAGCATATCAATAACAAATATCATACGAAGCTTAAACGTCGTCCTTGACGTTGCAATCATATCATCTTATCCAGAGCATGAGCGAAACAACACACCAAAACTCTGGATGTCATATCAAACATATAGAAGGTGTAGTGGGATCTCTCGGTCGATCGTGATTCATCCATTTCTGAATGACCACCTGACAAAAGTCTCCCACGTCTGGGAGCTCCATCCACCCACGTCTAGGTGAAGTCAGAAGGGGCGGCAGAGCATCGCGCAGCTCTAAGCACATACCCTTTACCATTTCGGCAAAGGTCCGAATATCCCACATAGCGGCAATAAGCACATACCCTTTACCATTTCGGCAAAGGTCCGGACAATCCCACACACCGAGTACAAGAGGATAGTTTTAACAATAAGTAGCATATATCGGAAGCACACGCGGAACAACAAAACGTGCATGTGCCTTTTCGAGACAATACGAAACAAAGAACAAATCTCTCGCAAATGTATTCAGATTTGAAATGAAATAAAAATAAGAGTGTACAGGGATTCCAAGCAATAATATTAGCTCAATTCCAATAAGAAGGTTAGACGAATTCAAATATCCAAAGGAACGGAACAGAATACGCGAAATCGACCAAAGCTCGATTTCGGACAGAATTCCAGTGGCACATCAAACAAATACTTCAGAATATCAATTATGCTCCAATACCCATAAGAAGGCTATGGTCGAACCATATATCAATCTATATTCTTATGGCACAAATTTCATATGAAACAGGGTTCCCAACACGGAGTTACCTTTGATTTGGTAACACAAGGTCAAAAACACAATCACTGTTTTGCAGAATATATAGGGTCGGATTCAACAGATAATAGGGTAGGCTATTGAATTCCAAAATTTTCAAACTATATGTCAAAAGAAATATTTGCAAGTCTAGTTTCAAATAAAATCAGTTTGGTACAAATCGAATTTTCAATGGGGAGTTATAGGCATTTTAGTATCGACAGGTCAGAAATCTTGAACCCTGTTTTACAGCGTCCATAGGCTCATTCGAAACAGATGTTTGGGTAAATATTCGGTGTCCAAAATCTACAAAATAAGTTTCAAAAGGAAGATATAAGAGTCTAACTTCAAACAAATTAGTTCCTGCCCGAATTCACCTTTTGTACTAAAACTTACAAGCTGAAAGCAGTGTTTAAGGGTCAGTTCTGGGAAAAACTTCGAGAATCGATGGTTCGATGTCCAAGGGAGAGACATATCAGTTTCTAAATAGAAATCCTTCAATTTATTTTGAATCAACATAAAAACAGAGACTAAAAATTCTGTAGGAAGGGGTTAGAACACTTGCCTTTGAGAATTTCGACCCGAAGTGGAAGGATTAAAGCAAGAACCCTAAAAGCCCCAATTTTTTTTTCCTCTTCTTCTTCTTCTTCTTCTTTCTTTCTTTCTTTCTTTCCCTGATCACCCACGAGCTGCCTTCTCTGCTTCCTTAAGAACGAAGGCAGAGAGGCTTAAATGGTGGAAATTGTCATTTAGTGCGTTTTGCAGTTCAGTCCTTGTTTTTATCATATTCACGATTTGGTCCTTAGGGTTTACATATAGGTCCTCATATTCTTTTTTTTTTTTTTTTTGAACAGATCTCCCAAATCTTACAATTAAGTTACTTCTGTTTCATACTCTATTTCTTTTGTCAATTTAAACTAAATGCTTACATTATCACCAGAAATTTATACGAAAATTCAAAAATGAGGGGTGTTACAATATCCCCAGAATGAGATGGGTATGTCGGCGAAACACATCATGGAATGCACCATGTCTAACAGTGTGCGATTCTTCCTTTCTGATACACCATAAAACTGTGGTGTATAAGGAGGTATCCATTGGGATAAAATCTCATGGTCTTTGAGGAACTGGGTGAACTCTGTACTCAAGTACTCACCTCCTCGATCTGATCAAAGGGTTTTAATAATCTTTCTTGTCTGGTTTTTTACTTCATTTTTATATTCCCTGAATTTTTCAAAAGTCTTAGACTTGTACTTCATCAAGTACACATGTCTGTATCTTGAGAAATCATCAGTAAAAGTAATGAAGTAGAAGTAAACACCTATGGCATGAGTCAACATAGGATTGCATACATCACTATGTATGTGTTAGAACCCTCAGCGGATTCTAAGCTTGGGGTTGATCTCTATAGGGGATCGGCCTCCTTGGAACTCTATAGGGGTTCCTTCCTCCAAATTGCTGCACAAAGGCTGCTAAAGGATTGATCTATTCATTCATTAAAGAGGATGAATACATGGCTATTTATAGGGCTTCTAAGCCCCAACTCCTAATAGGACTCTTACTCAAGACTCCTACTTCTCACCAACTTCTAATTAGGACTCCTTCTCTAGTAGGATTCCTAATTCTAATAGGACTTTTTACCTAATAGGACTTTTACTTCTAATAGGACTCTTTTCCTAATAGGACTCCTACTTCTAATAGAACTCTTTTCCTAATAGGATTCCTACTTCTAATAGGACTCTTTTCCTAATAGGACTCCTACTTCTAATAGGACTCTTTTCCTAAGACCTAACCCTAACCTAGCCGGCCTCTTCACCTCTTTAATAAGGGTCGGCTAGATAGGATTTACATGAATGCCCTTATCAATGAAACTAAATTAGGACTCTCATAGCTAGAGTCCTAATAGACCCGCCCTCTTCAAATCAGCCTTGTCCTCGAGGCTGACGTTCCATGAATTCTGGGAATTTGATCTTCAAGTCGTCATAGTTCTCCCAAGTGGCATCTTCTGCTGGTAGGTTTGCCCACTGTATTAACACTTCAGTAGCAGGTCGTCGTCATCGAGTCACGATTCGTCGATCAATAATGGCACTAGGTTGGGTCTGGAGCTCCCCTTGGGTAGTTATATTTGGTAGATGGCTTTGGGCTGTCTCGTGTTGTCCCAACTTGAGCTTCAAACATGATACATGGAAGACTGGATGGATTCGGGAGCTGGCGGGTAAGTCCAATCTATATGCTACTGCTCCGATGCGCTCCAAAATCTGGTAGGGTCCATAGAACCGAGGTGAAAGCTTCATAGACGCTCTGGTTTGGATTAATGTTTGCTTGTATGGCTGGAGCCGTAGGAAGACCCAAACTCCTACTGAAAATTCTCTTTCGCCTCTGTGTTGATCATATTGTTGTTTCATCCTTGCTTGTGCTGTAGTGAGATTATCTTTTAGCAACTTCAGCATTTTGTCTCTATCTTGTAGTTCCCTGTCTACTTGTTCTACTTTAGATGTGCCCAACACATATTTTGGAATTACAGGGGGTCGGCCATACATGGCCTCATAGGGAGTACATTTTGTGGAGGAATGATAAGTTGTATTATACCACCACTCGGCCCAGGGAAGCCACTTTGTCCATTCTTTTGGTCGGTCCTTTGGTGAAGCATCTAAGGTATGTCTCCAAACACACTGCTCACCACTTGGTTTGGCATTTGTCGGTTTGTGGGTGATATGTCGTATTCATCTTTAATTTAGTGCCTTGCATCGGAATAACTCTGTCCAAAATTTGCTCGTGAAGACCCTATCACGATCACTTACAATAGATCTCGGCATCCCATGTAATTTTACAATATTCTCCATAAAGGTTCGAGCAATACTAGTAGCAGTGCAGGGATTACGGATGGCACAAAAGTGAGCATACTTTGTAAGGCGATCAACCACGACAAAAATTGTACCTTTTCCTTGTGATGAGGGAAGCCCTTCAATGAAATCCATTGATATATCAGTCCATATTGATTCTCGGATGGGTAGAGGTTGTAACTTTCTGGGACTTGCCACTGTCTCACCTTTGTGTCGTTGACATATATCACATTGTGCTACAAATTCAGCAATAATATTTTTCATCCCTATCCAATAAAAATTTTGCTTAATTCTTTTATAGGTTCTAAGGAATCCGGAGTGCCCGGCCGCAGGTGTGGAATGCATCTCTTGAAGGATGGTCTTTATGCAAGTAGAATTTGGCACAAGCACAATGCGTCCTTTATATCGCAAGTCCTTTGAGTCCCAACTGTAATGAGCCATAGAGCTTGATGCTTCCTTTAATTTTTTTATGATTTTACTTGTTTCTAGATTATCTTGCCATTCTCTCCTAATATCCTCAAGGAAGTCGCTTTGGTCGGAAGTGAAACAAATTAGAAAATTCAACTTGCTCGGATAAGCCAGTGAAAGCATCTGCAACAACATTATCTTTCCCTTTTTTGTAAGTTATTTCATAATCATATCCAAGAAGCTTTGTTACCCATTTTTGCTGCTCAGGGGAAGATATCTTTTGCTCCAAGAAATATTTTAGGCTTTTATGGTCGGTCTTGATGTGAAAGTGTCGCCCAATTAAGTACGGTCTCCATTTGGACACCGCATGCACAATCGCGAGCATCTCCTTGTCGTAAATAGTCATCTTGAGGTGGGAAGGAGATAACGCCTTACTAGTATAAGCGAGGGGTCGGCCATCTTGCATTAGTATAGCACCAATTCCTGCTCCGGAGGCATCAGCTTCAATAATAAAAGTCTTATCGAAGTCGAGTAATGCTAGTACTGGTGTTGTTATCATTGCGACTTTAAGTTCGTCGAAGGCGGTGGTGGCTTTGTCCGACCACTGGAAAATATCTTTTTTCAGCAAGGAAGTAAGGGGTGCACTGATCTTTCCATAGTCTTTCACGAACTTACGGTAGTAACTGTTAAACCAAGAAAGCGCAGATGATTTTATGTTCCTCGGGTTGGCCATTCTGCATTGCTTCAATTTTGGAGGGTCCACTTGCCACCCCTTCCTCTGATATGATATGCCCAAGATATTCCACTTTTTGTTGAAGAAAGCTACACTTCGTTTTTTTGACAAAAAGAACATGATCTCGTAAAATTGTCAAAACAAGTCTTAAGTGCTGAATATGACTTTCAAGAGAAGGGTTGTAAATAAGGATATCGTCAAAGAAAACTAGCACAAACTTTCGAAGATAACTCCAGAAAATATCTTCATAAGGCTCTGGAAGGTGGAGGGAGCATTGGTGAGACCAAAGGGCATTACGAAATTCATAGTGACCGTTTAATGCGTTCGAAAGCGCGTTTTCGGTATGTCTTCTTCGCACACTCGTATTTGATGATACCCGGATCGAAGGTCCAACTTTGTGAAGACTCGTGCTCCCTTTAATTCATCAAGCAATTCATCTACTACTAGAATAGGATACTTGTCCTTGACGGTTATGTCGTTGAGAGCTCGGTAATCAATGCACATTCGCCATGTTCCGTCTTTCTTTCGTACGAGGAGCACTGGTGAAGAGTAGGGGCTGCAACTTGGCCAAATAACTCCTGTTTCAAGCATCTCTTTTACAATCCTTTCTATTTCATCTTTTTGGAGATGTGGATACCGATATGGTCGAGTATTTGCTGGAGGTTTCCCTGGAAGAATCGGTATACGATGATCGTGCCGACGGTTAGGAGGTAGGCTGCGTGGTTCGTCAAATATATCTGAAAATTTAGCAAGCAAGGGAAGTAGGTTTGGATCTTCAAATTTGGTTGGCTCTCCCTTAGGTTGCTGCTCAAGTTGTACCAAAAAGCCGCTGCATGCTTTGTGCAAAACTTTCTCCATTCGTTGTGTGCAAATTGTTGTTACATCGCCCCCACGTTTCCGTCTGATGACAAGATCACCTGTTTCCCTTCATGTAAAATTTCATAATTAGTTTCAAAAAATTCCAGGAAACATCACCTAATGTCGTCAACCATTCGATGCCAAGCACGGCCTCATAATCATCAAGAGAGAGGAGGAAAAAATCTGCAATTATCTCTTGGTCCTGCGACACATGATTTCACTGTGGGCACTTACGATCACACTTCAAAATTCATCCATCTGCGACTTTAACATCGAACCTGCTGCAATTCTCAATAGGTAAGGCCATCCGGACAGCAACCTTACTATTCATAAAATTATTAGTGCTCCCGGTGTCAATAAGAACGGTGATTGGTTGTTGCTTCAGAAATCCTCCCACTTTCATTGTTTGCGGGTTCGCATAATCGGCAAGGGCATGCATCATAATATCAATTGGCTGCTGTTCTTCATCCGTGACCTCTTCCTCATGCTCCTGGACCTCCTCCTCCCTGTCTTCAAGAGGTTCAATCAATAGGAGGCGGCCCCTTTTGTAGCGATGATCGCGGTTCTACGGCTCATCGCAATGCCAACAAAGACCCTTTGCTGATCGATCACGTAGTTCTTCTCTTGTCAATTTTTTGGGCAGCGAAGGATGGCTGGAAGCAGAAGGGGGTTTATATTTTGAGGTTCTAGGAGTGGTTCTCATCCTTCAAGAATCTTGGTTGAGTCGTTCTTCTTGTATTCGGGCAAAAGAAATCGCAGCCATCACGGTATGGGGCTGTCGTGCCTTAACTTCCCCTTTTATCTCTGGCTTGAGTCCTTCGATAAATGTTCCTAACAATTGATGATCAGTCCAATCACGATAAGGTAAGATAGCTTCTCAAACCTGGTTTGGTACTCTTGAATCGTAGAGGTTTGTCGAATCTTTGCGAGTTGGCCGTCGATATTTTCATACTCCGTAGGTCCGAAATGGTTCAGCAGTGCATTCTTAAATTGATTCCATGTCGGAGCCCCATGATTATATTCCAGCCAATTGTACTATTGAATAGCATCTCCTTCAAGGTGGATGACAGCAATCTCCACCATAGCATTATCCGAGGTTCGGTAGTAGCGAAAGTAACGTTCTGCGCGCGAAATCCACCCCGCTGGGTCTCCTTCTTCCCATCGTGGGAAGTCCACCCTCATGCGTGGCTGAAGCACGTCCGAGGGCTGTCCCTCCTTCTATGGGGTCCTTTCTAAATTCTCTCCTTGCTGCAGTTTGGTTGGACTCGATGGTTGTCCAATTCTGAATTCTGCAAACAAAGCGCGTAATTTGTCTTCCAAGCGTGATTCAAGCCGTGATTCAATCCGAGATTCCCATGCTTCAAATTTGGCATCAATTGGATCTTGGGAAGCCATAGCATATGTCTATAGATTAGAGATGCCCTTGTCTTTTTTCTGTTGACAGGTTAATGGCATGAGGTGGTGGAAGGTTCGAACAATAGATCGGTGATTGAAGGGTTCAGCTGTAATGGTTTACTGTTTTGGGCTATGGTTTTTGATGTTGTTAGGGTTATGAACTAGGTTATGATGGCTGCATCTTGAGGCTAGAGGGATGCCCTAAAGACATCTTGGTTTGTGGCAGCAAGGTGGCTAGGGTTTGGTAGGTTACGGAGAAGAAAAAAGGACCAAGGTGCAATACCAGATTTTTCGCTGAAAAAATTCCAACAGTAAAGATGTAATTTTTCCAGAAATTTTCAAAAGAGATTCAAGTAAAACTCAAAAGGGATCTACTGATAAGGAAGAGGTAATATTGTAAAAAATTTCGTAGGAAGAAACAACAGCAAGAGGTTTGGCAAAATTGAGAATCATGGAGAGGTATTATAGCAGATTTTTACTTCTAAAGTGCAGCAGATTGGACGTAAAAGATAAGTGGTTTTTATTGAGAATTTTTTGACAAAACCAAAGGGAAAACCACTGTTAGGAAGTGTCAAAGCCGCCGTAAAAATTCCATAGAGATTTGGATAGAAAAAACGCAGTAGCAAGATCAAAAAGGTAGTGCTATGCGGCTGAAATTCTGCAGTGCGACTTTTGTTGTAGAGATGAAAACTTTGCGATGAAAAGTTTATGCAGCAATTATAGGAACGAATTTTTTTTGGATTTTTTGAATAAGGATAACTAAATTGCAGCAGCAGTAGGGTAGATAACCAGAACCTGTTACAATTTACGGGAAGATCAAAGGATGATCTACGGTGGGGGAGATGACGGCGGAATTCAGCGATGATCTTCTAAGCAATTGTGGGAATTGCTTTGCGCGGTTGTGGAGGGCTGGTGGATGGCTGTGGAAGGGCAGCGAGACGCCAAGAACGCTGCTCTGATACCAAGTATTAGAACCCTCCGCGGATTCTAAGCTTGGGGTTGATCTCTATAGGGGATCGGCCTCCTTGGAACTCTATAGGGGTTCCTTCCTCCAAGTTGCTGCACAAAGGCTGCTAAAGGATTGATCTATTTATTCATTAAAGAGGATGAATACATGGCTATTTATAGGGCTTCTAAGCCCCAACTCCTAATAGGACTCTTACTCAAGACTCCTACTTCTCACCAAATTCTAATTAGGACTCCTTCTCTAGTAGGATTCCTAATTCTAATAGGACTTTTTACCTAATAGGACTTTTACTTCTAATATGACTCTTTTCCTAATAGGACTCCTACTTCTAATAGAACTCTTTTCCTAATAGGATTCCTACTTCTAATAGGACTCTTTTCCTAATAGGACTCCTACTTCTAATAGGACTCTTTTCCTAAGACCTAACCCTAACCTAGCCGGCCTCTTCACCTCTTTAATAAGGGTCAGCTAGATAGGATTTACATGAATGCCCTTATCAATGAAACTAAATTAGGACTCTATAGCTAGAGTCATAATAGTATGAGTTCCAGTAACTCAGTGGCTCTCTCTCCAGTTTCACTAAATGAAGAGTTTGTCATCTTTCCCCGAAGGCAAGGTTCACATGTCACATATGACTCATAGTTAAATGGATCTGGATATCCATTCTTCAGCAACTTTTGAATCCTTCCCTCGCGGATGTGACCTAGCCTACAATGTCAAAGATATACAATGTTCACCTCTTCTCGTTTCCTCTTAGACTCACTTACACTCATGATATGTAGAACTGTATCTAGCTTAAATAAACCATTATGCAATGTTTCTCTCGTGATGATCTCATCATCTAATATTATTAGATAACCATTGTTCTCAAAAACTAATTTATATCCACTAACTGTCAAACATGAAATAGAAATAATGTTTTTGATAATAGTGTTGCAAAATCCTTTAAGGGGGAGACATCACATGCACAATAGAAGAACAGAAAACAAAACCCCAAATTTCCCGAAGAAAGTTTCCGTCGTCGTGCAAAGATCAGTGCATCAAAACAATTCCACGAAAAACTACATGTGTAAAAGAAAATACCTAGAGAGATCGTATATCCCCGAATCCCTACAGATGTAGGAGAGGATGAAGGAGGTCAAGCATCCTCCTCTCTAGTGGTATCTACATGGCAGGGACTGTGACGATGCACCTCTCTGGGGAGAAGAAAATAGGAGGTGGCTACCAAGAGAACTCTCAGCCTATAGAGCTTTGGTTCCCTCCTATTTATAGAGGCCCCCTGTCAACCCTAATGGATCTTGCCCTGTTGGTTATTGGATCTCCATCCAATTACCCAAGCCTCTTGGATTAATGAGTCTCTACCCAATAATCTCTTATTAGTAATTATTGGATCTCATCTTAGGATCCAATAATTCAAGGGCTTAATGGATATCCAATAAGATAAGGGGTTTAGAACATATCTCATCTCTGAACCTCTACTCGTCACAACACCTACCATATGTGTATGACCCTCTAGGCCCAATATCGAGCTGGCCGTGAGTTATACTTGTCAGAACTCCTTCTAACTTAGTGAATTATTATCTCTATAATAATTCATCCAACTCATTGACTATGGACGTACTAGGCCACTACGCCACAGCCCCGAGACGATACAGGGGAATCTAATCCTTTGGACCTATCTATCCTCAATTACCATGTATCTATAGTCCCTTATCCATCTAATATCCCAGGGACCCTATACCGGGCATGGTACTGTAAGGCCCATACGATCTCTCCTCGAGTCTTGCTCTTGTCGGATTCTCCCGGAGAACTCTTTCTCTCTCAATCTGAATAACCTTAGCTAAGGATTTGTTCGAGCAAGAATACATGGGATATTCCTCTCATGATACCGAGAGTTGATGATCCTCTATTGACACTCAATAGCCCTCGTAAGGTTGGCTACCACTCCCAATAATCAACTATACTAGATCTGGAACTTTTCAAACCTATAAGTTCAGTATCAAAGAGTGGAGTACTCATACAAGACATCCTTGGTGTCTCAAGTCTAAAGATCAGATACACTATTGGGACTACGAAATCGCTGCCTGACGTGAGATATCAATAACCATCCAGTATTCCGTAGGCGGATCAATCAGTGAACTTATTCCCTAGTAAACACCTGCACTATACCCTTAGTGTCCCCACATGAGTATCTATGAGACCAGCCACCTCCATCATATGGACGGGTATACAGCACACCAGTCTATCCAGTTATCTCGATGTCCTTCTCGAGTAACCTATGACCAAGATAATTTAGGGTCTATGTTTAAAGGCGAATCGGTCTCATTATCGTGATCTCATCACGATCCGATTCTTATTGCACAGATCCAAGGACATCACAATATATGCAACACATAAGATAAAGTGATAAAATGCCTAATAATGCACAAAGAGAAAAAAATGCATATCAAGTCACAAGTGCCATCACTCATGTGATTGGCTTGCAGGGCACATATGACTAGCAATCTCCCACTTGACCTAAAGCCAATCACCAACATGTCTGATCTCTATCAGACCTCTGTGACGCTCAAATACAATCTGAGTCAATGGCTTTATCAGCGGATATGTAATGTTATCTTCGAATGGAACTCTTTCCATTACTACATCTTTTCGGGCCACGATCTCTCTAATAAGCTAGAACCTCCTCAGAACACTTCTGATGAGACCCGGGTTCCCTTATTTGAGTAATCACCCCATATTTGTCACAATATAAGGGAATCAGCTCCTCGCTGCTTAGATGACTCATAGATCTGTAATGAACTTCATCTAGACTCCCTCCTTTGCTACCTCTGTCGCAGCAATGTACTCTGCCTCTATGGTCGAGTTAGCATAAGTGTCTTGCTTGGAACTCTTCCAGCATACTGCTCCTCTATTCAGGGTGAACACATATCCTGAATTAGACTTGCTATCATCAACATCGGACTGGAAGGTCGAGTTTGTGTAGCCCTCAACCCTTAGGCTACTATCTCCATATACCAGTAAAAGATCCTTAGTCCTTCTCAAGTACTTAAGGATACATTTTACTGCTTTCCAGTGCTCCAAGCCTGGATCTGCCTAATATCTGCTCGTGACACTCAGAGCATGTGCTATATCAGGCCTGTTACATAGCATAGCATACATGATAGATCCTATCGCTGAGGCATATGGTATCATATCCATGTATGCCCTTTCTTCAGGAGTATTTAGGGACATACTCTTAGAAAGTGATATTCCATGTCTCATTGGTATGAGACCTCTCATGGAATTTTCCATGCCAAACCTTTTGACAATAGTATCTATATACCTAGACTGGGACAAGCCAAGCATCCTCTTGGATCTATCTATATAGATCCGTATCCCCAATATGCAGGATGCTTCCCCTAAGTCCTTCATGGAGAAGTGCCTAGATAACCAAGTCTTTACTGTGGAGAGCATTCCTACATCATTCCCAATGATCAGGATGTCATTCATATATAATACCAAAAAGGTGTTAGTGCTCTCACTTACTTTCCTGTACACACAAGGCTCATCTTCATTCTTAACGAAGTCATAAGATCTGATTGTCTCATCAAATCTTATATTCTAACTTCGGGAAGCTTGCTTCAATCCATAAATGGACCTAAGCAACCTGCACACCTTATCTGGGTTATTCCTAGACACAAATCCCTCAAGCTGTATCATATACACCTCCTCGAAGTTGTCATTGAGGAATACGGTTTTGACATCCATCTGCCAGATCTCATAATCATAGTATGCTGCAATAGTCAATAGAATTCGAATGGATTTTAGTACGGCTACAGGTGAGAAAGTTTCATCATAGTCAACACCTGGCCACTGACGATATCCCTTAGCCACTAGCCTTGCTTTATAGGTCTCTACCTTTCCATCTGCTCCAATCTTCTTTTTAAAGATCCACTTGCAGCCAATGGGTACAATACCCTCGAGTGCATCAACTAGGTTCCAAACCTTGTTGGAGTATATGGAATCCATTTCTGAATTCATGGCTTCTTGCTATTTTCCGGAGTCTATGCTTATAATTGCCTCCTCATAAGTCTGAGGATCAATATCCCAGACATCCTCTGCTTTGATATGTCCCACATATCTCTCAGGCGGATGGGATACTCTATCGGACCTACGTAAAGTTGAAACTTGTGTGTTAGGTATCTGAACAGATTCTAGCTATGGAATGGTGCTTGAGCTAGGTTCTCCAACCTCGCTCAACTCTATCATGCTCCTACTATCTCCACCAAGAATATGTTCCTTCTCAAGGAACACTGCTCTCTTGGCTACAAAGACCTTTTGGTCCTTATTGTGATAGAAATAATACCCACAAGTTTCCTTGGGGTATCCCACGAAATTGCACCGTTCTGTCCTGGATTCCAACTTGTCAGGGTTGTGTCTCTTGACGTGAGTAGGGCAGCCCCAAATCTTAATAACCTTAAGATCATGCTTCTTCTCATTCCATATCTCATATGGAGTAGACATCACCGACTTAGTTGGAATTCTGTTCAGAAGGTAAGCTGCGGTCTCTAGGGCATATCCCCAGAATGAGATGGGTAGGTCGACAAAACACATAATGGAACATACCATATCTAATAGTGTGCGATTCCTCCTTTCTGATACACCATTAAGTTGTGGTGTATAAGGAGGTATCCATTGGGATAAAATCTCATAGTCTTTGAGGAATTGGGTGAACTTCGTACTCAAGTACTCACCTCCTCGATCTGATCGAAGGGTTTTAATACTCTTTCCTATATGGTTCTCCACTTCATTTTTATATTTCCTAAATTTCTCAAAAGCCTCAGACTTGTACTTCATCAAGTACACACGTCTGTATCTTGAGAAATCATCAGTGAAAGTAATGAAGTAGGAGTAATCACCTATGGCATGAGTTGACATGGGACCGCATACATCACCATGTATGAGTTCTAGAAACTCAGTAGCTCTCTCTCCAGTTCCACTAAATGGAGAGTTGGTCATCTTTCCGCGAAAGCAACGTTCACATGTCGCATATGACTCATAGTCGAATGGATCTGGATATCCATTCTTCAGCAACTTTTGAATCCTTCCCTCGTGGATGTGGCCTAGCCAACAATGCCAAAGATATGCATTGTTCACCTCTTCTCGTTTCCTCTTAGACTCACTTACACTCATGATATGTGGAGCTGTATCTATCATAAATAAACCATTATGAAATGTTCCTCTTGTGATGATCTAATCATATAATATTATTGAACAACCATTGTTCTCAAAAACTAAATTATATCCACTAACTATCAAACATGAAATGAAAATAATATTTTTGATAATAGAAGGAACATAATAGCATGCATCTAATGCAATAATAGCTCTACCAGGCATATGTAAAGTGACCTTGCCAATAGCCACTACAGCAATCTTTGCTCCATTGTCTATCTTAAGGTCCATCTTGCCTCTGTTCAATCTCCTAGGTCTTGTCAGAACCTGCAACGAATTACAGATATGATAAACACACCTGGTATCTAATACTCATGTGTTATCATAAGATTCTGACAAATAGAGACTGATCATGAATGTACCTGAAGCTTCTCCAAGCTTCTGTTTCGCCCTCTCTGCAAGGTACTCTTTGCAGTTCCTCTCCCAGTGCCCATCTTTGCCGCAATGGAAGCACTAGCCTTTGTTCTTTGTTGGGTCTTTCTTGGCAACCTTTGCCTTACCCATTTTGCCCTTGCCCTTGCCCTTCTTATGGGTCTTCTCAACCTTTCTTTTCTTTCTGGTCTCACCAGCATAGAGAACCAGCTTCTCTTTCTTGATGGTGCTCTCTGCTTCTCTCAACATATTGAGGAGCTCTGGGAGGGTCACCTCAAGTTTGTTCATATTAAAATTCATTATGAACTGAGAAAAGAAATAGAGTATGGGCTAAAGTATAAGATCAACACACAGGTTATCCTCTAGGACCATTCCTAGACCTGTGAGTTTCTCAATCCACTCAATCATCTTAAGGACTTGGTTCTGAACCAGTGTCCCCTCAGTCATCTTGGCATAGAAAAGACTCTTTGATATCTCATATCATTGAGTTCTTCCCTGTTCCTCAAATAGTTTACGGAGATGCAGGAGTATGGAATTAGCATCCATATTTTTATGTTGTCTCTATAACTCAGTGGTCATAGAGGCCAACATATAATACTGAGCAAGAGTGGAATCATCTATGTACTTCACATAACGAGTGATCTCATCCTCGCTTGCCCCTTCGTCAGGCGTAGGGATCACTGTATCAAGGACATACGCGATTATCTCCGTCGTGAGAAGGATTCTCAGATTGCGAAGCCAATCCATATAATTTGGACCAGTGAGGCGGTTAGCATCAAGTATGTCACGTAAAGGATTTGAAAGTAATATTTTTCTAAAATTAAATATGTAGCAGAAATAAATAACATGCAGACTTTGTAAAAATTAAACAATTAAGATAAGGACTTCTATCTTCATGCATTCCCACTAATTTTTCACGCACACAATACTCTTCAGTATGTGAATCAAAGACCCTTGACAGATCTCTAGTGGGGATCGAGATCCAATCGGCGTCTTAACGTAACCTCGAGGGACTCAACCAATCACGTTAAGCCCGTAAAGGTAGGCAATTCTTGTCAATCACAACTCCTTGTGATTCTCGTCCTGTTCAGCTTTTGAACAATCATGGCCTCGAGGGACTCGACCAACCATGATGTTCAGTTAAGTCATCACCATCGTTACAAGATGAGTCTGATTCGGTGATATACTCTCGAGGGACTCGACCAAGCATATCATGTCCTCAGGTCACATGTGATATCTCTATGTCGTAGATAAGATAGCGAAATGCGATATAGGTGAGTCTCAAGGGACTCGACCAACTTAACCTACATCGGGAATCAGTTCCTACCTATAACGATGGAAGGCCATGTGGATCAATCTAATTGCATCATGTTTATCGACTTAATATTATTAATAGAGGAGATTTTTTATTTGGTCTCTTAACATAATGTGTCACACACATATATATTTAATATATATATATATCTACATGTCATGCAAATATATGTACATATCTAGTAGGTGTATAACCAATCACACATCACATGAGTAATCTCACCAGATGATCATGGACCACATCCTAATGTGATCAGGCCCAAGCCAGTGGGCCCAATCACTCACATCAAGATCTATGTATGCTTCGATGCATCTCCATGATTTGTGATCATCCATCTCGCTTTGTTGGATCCGTCGGTATCTCAACGCATCTCCATGCGTCGGATCGTCCGTCTCGACCTCGTGAGTCCCGCTATCGCTTCCACACTCTCGCTGTGCCTCTTCATATAATTACAACATAATTACAGGCACGCAGGCCTGATAATAAATGAGAAAAATAGAGGCTCGCATGCCCTAATAATAATAATCACATTTACACACATAACATCACAGGTCCATGATCATCTGTCCACATCATATATCACATGTATATGTTATTTTATAGGACTACTAGATAAAAAATTAATAGTTAATTAAACTATTTAATTAACATATTTATTTTTCTAAAATCAAGGACATATAGGAAATTTTCTAAATTCCCAAGGGTATTTTGGTCATTTAGTCAAAAGGACAAACCTGACATTTTTGAAATTATGAGGGGTATTTTGATAATTCTATCAAAAGGGACAGAAATCGAAATTTCTGAAAAAATATCTTTTACCCAAAAAATGTAACCCCTCTCCCTCTCTTCTCTTTGCGTTGCGGTGCATTGCCGCCCCTTGTTAGCGCGGCGGCCGCTAAGCGGCTCGACCACAGCAATGACGGTAGCGCAGCACTGCAGCGCTGCCCTGCCATGGTAGGCATCGCTCGCGCAAGCGCCACCCACGGGGCAGCGCCCGCAGGCGTTGCCCCTTGCAGGCGGCGTTGCCCCTCCGCAGCGCTCGCAGTGCCTGCAAGCGCCGCTCATGCGGGGCAACCGCCCGCAGGAGGCGCTAGGCATGCAAGCGCTTCCGTAAATGGGTGCAATCCGTCTGGGGAGTGACATCTCATGTGTAGCGGAAGAACAAAAAATAAAACACCCCAGATTTCCCGTAGAAAGGTTCCGTCGTCGTGTGAAAATCGATGCATCAAAAAAAATCTGTGAAAAACTGCATGTGTAAAAGAAAATACCTAGGGAGATCGTATATCCCTGAATCCCTGCAGATCTGTAGGAGAGGATGAAGGAGGTCAAGCGTCCTCCTCTCTAGCGGTATCCACATAATAGAGACTGTGACGATGCACCTCTCTAGGGAGAAGAGAACAGGAGGTGGCTACCAAGAGAACTCTCAGCCTATAGAGCTTTGGTTCCCTCCTATTTATAGAGGCCCCCTGTCAACCCTAATGGATCTTGCCCTATTGGGTATTGGATCTCCATCCAATTACCCAAGCCTCTTGGATTAGTGGGTCTCTACCTAATAATCTCTTATTATCAATTATTGAATCTCATCTTAGGATCCAATAATTCATGGGCTTAATGGATATCCAATAAGATAATGGGTTTAGCAGATATCTCATATCTGACCCTCTACTCGTCACAACACCTACCATATGTGTGTGACCCTCTAGGCCCAATATCGAGCTGGTCGTGAGTCATACATGACAGAACTCCTTCTGACTTAGTGAATTATTATCTCTATAATAATTCACCCAACTCATCGACTATGGACGTACTCGGCCACTACGCCACAGCCCCTAGACAATACAGGGGAATCCAATCCTTTGGACCTATCTATCCTCAGTTACCATGTATCTATAGTCCCTTATCCATCTAATATCCCAGGGACCCTATACTGGGCATGGTACTGTCAGGCACATACGGTCTCTCCTCGAGTCTTACTCTTGTCGGATTCTCCCGGAGAACTCTTTCTCTCTCAATCCGAATAACCTTAGCCAAGGATTTGTTCGAGCAAGAATACATGGGATATTCCTCTCATGATACCGAGAGCGGATGATCCTCTATTGACACTCAATAGCCTTTAGAAAGTTGGCTACCACTCCCAATAACCAACTGTACTAGATCTGAAACTTTCTAAACCTATAAGTCCGGTATCAAAGAGTGGAGTACTCATACAGGATATCCTTAGTGTCTCAAGTCTAAGGACCAGATACACTACTGGGACTACGAAATCGCTGTTTGACGTGAGGTATCAATAACCATCCAGCGTTCCGTAGGCGGATCAATCAGTGAACTCATTCCCCAATGAGCACCTGCACTGTGCCCTTAGTGTCCCCACACGAATAGCTATGAGACTAGCCACCTCCATTATATGGATGGGTATACAGCACACTAGTCTATTCGGTTATCTCGATGTCCTTCTCGAGTAACCTATGACCAGGATAATTTAGGGTCTGTGTTTAAAGGTGAATCGGTCTCATTATCATGATCTCATCACGATCTGATTCCCATTGCATAGTTCCAAGGACATTACAATATATGCAACATGCAAGATAAAGTGATAAAACGTCTAATAATAGCTCCACCAGGTAGATGTAAGGTGACCTTGCCAATAGCTACTGCAACAACCTTTGCTCCAGTGCCCATCTTAAGGTCCATCTCACCTCTGTTCAATCTCCTAGGTCCTACCAGAACCTACAACGAATTACATATATGATAAGCACTCCCGGTATCTAATACCCATATGTTATCATAAGATTCTGATAAATGGAGACTGATTATGAATGTACCTGAAGCTTCTCCAAGCTTTTGTTTCACCCTCTCTACAAGGTACTCTTTGCAGTTCCTCTTCCAGTGCCCATCTTTGCCATAGTGGAAGCACTGGCCTTTGTCCTTTGTTGGGTCTTTCTTGGCAACCTTTGTCTTACCCATTTTGCCCTTGCCCTTGCCCTTCTTAAGGGTCTTCTCAGCCTTCCGTTCTCAATCATCTTGGTACGGAAAAGACTCTTTGATATCTTATATCGCTAAATTCTTCCTTGTTCCTCAAATAGTTTGCAGAGATGCAGGAGTATGGAATTAGCATCCATATTTTCATACTGTCTCTGTAACTCAGTAGTCATAGAGGCTAACATATAACACTGAGCAAGAGCGAAATCATCTATGTACTTCACATAATGCGCGATCTTATCCTCACTTGCCCCTTCGTCGGTTGTAGGGATTACTGTATTAAGGACGTACGTAATTTTCTCCGCCATGAGAACAATTCTCATATTGCAAAGTCAATCCATATAATTTGGACTAGTGAGGCGGTTGGCATCAAGTATGCCATGTAAAGGATTTGAAAGTGATATTTTTCTGAAATTAAATATGCAGTAGAAATAAATAACATATAGACTTTACAAAAATTAAACAATTAAGATAAGGACTTCTATCTTAATATATTTCCACTAATTTTTCACGAGACATACAACACCCTCCAGTATATGAATCGAAGACCCCTAATGGATCTCTAGTGGGGATCGAGATCCAATCGGCATCTTAACGTAACCTCGAGGGAGTCGACCAATCACGTTAAGCCCGTAAATGTAGGCAACTCTTGCCAATCACAACTCCTTGTGATTCTCGTCCTATTCGGCCTCTGAACCACCATGGCCTCGAGGGACTCGACCAACCATGATGTTCGGTTAAGTCATCACCATCATTATAAGATGAGTCTAATTCGATGATATACTCTTGAGGGACTCGACCAAGCATACCATGTCCTCGGGTCACCGGTTACATCTCTATGTCGTAGATAAGATAACGAAACACAATATAGGTGAGTCTCGAGGGACTCGACCAACTCAACCTATACCAGGAATCGGTTCCTACATATAACGATGGAAGGCCACATGGGTCAATCTAATTGCCTCACGTTTACCATCGTAATATTATTAATAGAGAGGATTTTTTATTTGGTCTCCTAATATAATGTGTCACACACATACATATTTAATATATATATATATATATATATATATATCTATTAGGTGTATAACCAATCACACATCACATTAGCAATCACACCAGATGATCATGGACCATGTCCTAATATTATCAGGCCCGAGCCAGTGGTCCCAATTACTCACATCAAGATCTATGTGTGCTTAGGCGTATCTCCATACCCTGTGATCGTCCTTCTCGCTTCGTTGATTCCGTCAGTATCTCAACGCATCTCCATACGTCAGATCGTCCGTCTCGGCCTCGTGGGTCCCGCTATCGTTGCGTCTCCTCATGCAATTACAACATAATTACAGGCACGCAGGCCTGATAATAAATGAGAAAAATAGAGGCTCGTAGGCCCCAATAATAATAATCACATATACACACATCACATCACAGATTCATGATCATCTGTCCACATCATACATCACATGTATATGTTATTTTATAGAACTACTAGATAAAAATAATAGTTAATTAAAATATTTTATTAACATATATATTATTTTTGAAATCAGGGACAAAGGAAATTTTCTGAATTCCTAAGGGTATTTTGGTCATTTAGCTACAAGGGATAAGACTAAATTTTGGTAAATTCTTAGGGGCAAAACTATCTTTTGCCCAAAACCCTAACCCCTCTCACTACTTTGTTGCAATGTGGCCGTTGCTGGTCGCCCACAGGCGGGCGCTGCTGCGAGCTGGTCGCCCACAAACGGAGGCCCCTGCGGGCTCTGTGCCCCGAGCGACAGTCGCCCTAATGGGCGAGGCCGCCACAACGGGCATGCACCACCCCTGCGGGCTCTTCTGCCCGTGGGTCAGCGCCTATAGGTCGTCGCAAGCAACGTTGCCCCGGCGGGCGCCGCCCGCCTTTGCGGACAGGTTGCCCCATAGGGGGTGCTGCTGCGGGTGGGCCAACGACCACCTGCCTGCAGGCCCTGTGCCCGCAGCCGTAGCCGCAGCTGTCGCCATCGCCGCTGGTGCAGGCAGCCTCTTCACCGCTGTGCGAGTGCAGCAAGGGCAACAACAGTTGCTGCCCTTCCTCGCCTTTTGCACCCACAATTTTAGTGTCAAAAGTAGATCTAAAACACAATACACGTAATTTACGATCCGATCTTCGCATGAACCATCTAGCTCTGATACCACCATTGAGAAATCCTTCTAGGGAGCGACATCTCAAACGCAGCGAAGAACAAAAACAAAATACCCTAGATTTCCTGTAGAAAGGTTCCGTCTGTTGAATCTCAGATTTTGATGATGAAACTAATTGAGTGTGATTTGTGGTCTAACTGCGTTTTGAGTTACATAGGTCTACTATCGATCAGGATTAGACAGTTGACACTGGAGGAATTGACGTTGCGCCAGAGGTGATCACGTCAGGATATTGGATGTCGAGCCGGAGGTTGATCGACTATCGGCAGGAGGCTTCGTGACGTCGGGCATCGGGCCAAGAAGTGCGGAGTTGCGCCATGGATATCGAGGTTGCGGAGGTCAACCGTCAATTGGGCAACAAGCCACTAGAGAGGGCGATGTGCCAAAGGATCGGACGAAGCGCCGACCAATGATGTGCCTGGCAACTGAATGTCAATTCGCGTTGTAATAACTGTCTATATCGAAGTAGAGTTTTTGGTGTTTGTTTGTGCAGGAGTGACTACGATAGGAATGAAGACGTAAAGCAAAACAAAGGGCCGAAGACAAGTGTGATGAATCGTTGGGAGTTCGAGTGTTCAACGGAAGTCCGAGAGCTTCTTTGTGAGTCCGCGGAATGGTTTAGAAGGTTCGTCGGAAGACCATCGGAAGTTGACCGGAAGCTCCGGAAGAAGTTGTCATGTGGACTTTGTAATAGCTTAGGAAACATCTTTAAAATTCGTAGTTAGCACGTATTTTGGGTTAGAATTAGATAACCCAAAGTGGGGCCCATTGGGCCTTGATTAGGATGAGTTTGGGCCAAAATTTTGGCCCAAACCGAACCAGCTACGTGCATGCATGCTACGTGCATGCATGCTATGTAGCCGACTATAGCCGATTCATGGCAGATTCTTGCCATCGACTCTTTATAGAAGCGGTGCTGTAGCACCGCTTTGCTTGGGGCGCGTAGTACCACCCCGACTCTGTAGCAGCGGTAGTACCGCTGGTGAAGCGGTAACCCGCTGGTGAATGTAGTACCGCTGGTGCGTGGAAAGCAGCGGTAGCACTGGTGCGTGGAAAGCCAGCGGTAGCACCGCTGGTGAGGCTGATAGAATCGCTGGGTGTGTCAGTCTGCCAAAACTGAAAGCACCGAAAAACTCAAAAGATTCAAATTTTTGGCTTCATGTTTAGGCTCCAAATTTGAATCACTTTGAGGCTTATAAATACCCCTTCCTTTTCAGCTGAAAAAAATAACCCTTAGAGAGTTAGAGTTTCAAAAAAAGTCTTGGGAAAGTCTTGTTCTTCATTTGCTTAAGTGTTTACCTCATTCTTCTTGTGAAATCTTGTAAGAGTGTGAACCACTTGTAAAGGGTTGTAAGAGGGGTATTTGATCCTTCCCTTTCAAAGGATTTGGTAGTGGAAGAAGGGAGCCTCATCGGAGAAGGCTTCGGAAGTGGATGTAGGTCACTTTGACCGAACCACTATACATAGCTGCGTCTTAATTGTGTGAGTGGTTAAATTTCTGTTTTACACTGCTGCAAGCCTTTACTTTACTTACTCAACTTCCTTATCATCTTATTACGTATGCTTTAAAGTTAAAATGCAATCTTTCCGGGTTCAAACGAAACGTTGCATTCATTCGTACGAAGTTTCCAAAGCTTGTTTTAAATCGCTGAAAAACTATCGTTTTATCCGCTGCACTAATTCACCCCCCCCCCTCTTAGTGCCGCTCGATCCCTAACACCGTCATTGTGCGAAGTTCGGTGCGTCAAAATAAATCTGTGAAAACTGCATGTATAAAAGAAAATATCTAGGGAGATCGTATATCCCTAAATCCCTGTAGATCTATAGGAAGGATGAAGGAGGTCAAGTGTCCTCTTTTCTAGCGGTATCAACACGGTAGGGACTACGACGATGCACCTCTTTGGGGAGAGGAGAATAGAAGGTGGATACCAAAAGAAATCCTTAGCCTATAGAGCTTTAGTTCTCTCCTATTTATAGAGGCCCCCTGTAAACTCTAATGGATCTTACCCTGTTGGGTATTGGATCTTCATCCAATTACCCAAGCCTCTTGGATTAGTGGGCCTCTACCCAATAATCTCTTATTAGCAATTATTGGATCTCATCTGAGGATCCAATAATTTAGGGGCTTAATGGATATCCAATAAGTTAGGGGCTCCAGCGAATATCTCATATCCGAACCTCTACTCGTCGCAATACCTACCATATGTGCGTGACCCTCTAGGCCCAATATCGAGCTAGCTGTGACTCATACTTGTCAGAACTCCTTCTGACTTAGTGAATTATTATCTCTATAATAATTCACCCAACTCATCAACTGCGGACATACTAGGCCACTACGCCGCAGCCCCAAGACGATATAGTGGAATCCAATCCTTTGGACCTATCTGTCCTTAATTATCATGTATCTATAGTCCCTCATTCATCTAATATCCCAAAGACCCTATACCGGGCATGGTGCTGTCAGACCCATATAGTCTCTCTTCAAGTCTTGCTCTTATCGGATTCTCCCAGAGAACTCTTTCTCTCTCCATCCGAATAACCTTGGCCAAGGATTTGTTCGAGCAAGAATATATAGAATATTCCTCTCATGATACCGAGAGCAGATGATCCTCTATTGACACTCAATAGCCCTCATAAGGTTGGCTACCACTCCCAATAACCGATTGTACTATATCTAAAACTTTCCAAACCTATAAGTCTGTTATCAAAGAGTGGAGTACTCATACAGGATATCCTTGGTGTCTCAAGTCTAAGGACCAGATACACTACTTGGACTACGGAATCACTGTCTAACGTGAGGTATCTATAACCATCCAGCATTCCGTAGGCGGATCAATCAGTAAACTCATTCCCCAATGAGCACCTGCACTGTACCCTTAGTGTCCCCACACAAGTAGCTATGAAACCAACCACCTCCATCATATGGACGGGTATACAGCATACCAGTCTATCTGTTTATCTCGATGTCCTTCTCGAGTAACTTATAACCAGGATAATTTAGGGTCTATGTTTAAAGGTGAATCGATCTCATTATTGTGATCTCATCACGATCTGATTCCTATTTCACAGATTCAAGGACATCATAATATATGCAACACGCAAGATAAAGTGATAAAATGCCTAATAATACACAGATAAAATTTGCATATCAAGTCACAAGTGTCATCACTCATGTGATTGGCTTGCAGGGCACATATGCCTAGCAGCTATGCCTTCTCGTATAATTACAATATAATTAAAGGCACACAGACCCGACAATCAATGAGAAAAATAGAGGCTCGCAGGCCCCAATAATAATAATCACATGTACACACACATCACATCACATGATCCATTATTATCTGTCCACATCATACATCACATGTATATGTTGTTATATAGGATTACTAGATAAATAATAATAGTTAATTAAATATTTTAATGAACTAATATTTTTCTAAAAATAGGGATATACAAGAAATTTTTTGAATTTTGAAGGGTAATTTGATCATTCGGCCAGAAGGGATAAAATTAGAATTTCAGAAATTTACAGGGGTAAAACTATCTTTTGCTCGAAAAACCATATTCCCTCCCTTGCTGCATGCTGTGTTGTAGGTGCGGCCGTTGCCACCCTACTGGCGATGGCCATGCAAGCTGCCTTTGGCTGTTCTACGAGGTAGCAATAGTTGCTGCCCCTTTCTTGTTGTTGCGTCAATAATTTTGACATCAAAAGCACATCCAAAACACAACACATGTAGTTCAAATCCTATCTTCAAACGAACAACCTAGCTCTAATACCACTATTGGGAAATCCAAATAGGGCAACATCTCATGCACAATAGAAGAATAGAAAATAAAGCACCTAAGATTTTCGCAAAAGGTTACGTCATCGTGCAAAGATCAATGCATCAAAAACAAATCCGCGAATTCAAAAAGTATGTGTAAGAAGAACGATAGTACCTAGGGAGATCATATATCCCTGAGTTCTTGTAGATCCATGGGAGAGGATGAAGGAGGTCAAGCGTCCTCCTCTCAAGCGGTATCCACACGGTAGGGATTTTGACGATGCTCCTCTCTAAGGGGAGGAGAATAAGAGGTGGCCACCAAAAAACCCCAACCTATGGGGCCCTAATGGATCTTGTCTTATTGGGTATTGGATCTCCATCCAATTATCCAAGTCTCTTAGATTAATAGGTCTCTACTCAATAATCTAGTTCTTATTAGATCTCATATATAGGATCCAATAATATAGGGGCTTATTAGATATCCAATAAGATAGGGACTCTTGCGGATATCTCATATCCGAACCTCTACTCGTCGCAACACCTACCATATGTGTGTGACCCTCTAGGCCCAATATAGAGCTGGCCGTGAGTCATACCTATCAAAACTCCTTCTGACTCAGTGAATTATTATCTCTATAATAATTCACTTGACTCATCGACTGTGGACGTACTAGGCCACTACGCCGTAGTCCCCAAACGATATAGGGGAATCCAGTCCTTTGGACCTATCTGTCCTTAGTTTCCATGTACCTATAGTTCCATCTAATATCCAAGAGATCGTATATCGAGCATGGTGCTATCAGGCCCATATGGTTTCCACTCGAGTCTCACTCTAATCGGATTCTCTCGGAGAACTCTTTCTCTCTCAATCAATAAGAACATATGGGATATTCCTCTTATGATACCGAGAGTGGATGATCCTCTATTGACACTCAATAGCCTTCATAAGGTTGGCTGCCACTCTCAATAACCGGTTGTACTAGATCTGGAACTTCCAAACCTATAAGTCCAATATTAAAGAGTGGAGTACTCATTCAGGACTTCCTTGGTGTCTCAAGTCTAAGGACCAGATACACTACTAGGACTACGGAATCGTCATCTGATGTGAGGTATCAATAACCATTCAGCATTCCGTAAGCGGATCAATCAGTAAACTCATTCTCTAATGAGCACTTGTATTGTATTCTTAGTGTCCCCACATGAGTAGCTATGAGACCAGCCACCTCCATCGTATAGACGGGTATACAGCACACTAGTCTATCCAGTTATCTCGATGTCCCTCTCAAGTAACCTATGACCGAGATTATTTAGGGTCTGTGTTTAAAGGTGAATCGGTCTCATTATCGTGATCTCATAACGATCCGATTCCCATTGCACAGATCTAAGGACATCACAATATACATCCAGATAATGTGAGAAAATATCAATAATTATAAGCAAAGAGATTGACGCAGCATATTACAAGTGTCATCACTCATGTGATTGGCTTGTAGGGCACCTATAACTAGCATATCTGATTCCTCTTGCTTTAATTGTCTCTCCATAATTGAAACTAGTCCTGCATCACTCAAAACATAGATTAGACTATAAACTCTATCAATTGGTTTCATCATCAAAATCTGAGATTCAACATAAATTCTCTAAGAGAATCTGATTAGAGTGAGACTCGGATGGATTTCATATGCACTTGATAGCACCATACCCGACATATAATTTTTGGGATATTAGATGAATGAGAAACTATAGATACACGATAATTAAGGGCTGACTAATCTAATAGATTAGATCCCCTTGTATCATCTGAGGACTATGACGTAGTGGCCTAGTACATCCATAGTTGATAAGTTGAGTGAATTATTATGAGGATAATAATTCATTGAATCAGAAGGAGTTTTAACAAGTGTAACTCACAACCAACTTAATATTGGGCCTAGAGAGTCACATATATGATGGACAATATGATGAGTTGAGAATTGGATATGAGATATCCAATAAGCCCATGTTTTATTAGATCTATTAGGTGAGACCCAATAGGGCGTATAATGGTTATTGAATGGAGATCCAATATCCATTAAGCCAAGATAATTAGATGGAGATCCAATATCCATTAAGGCATGATCCATAAGAGTAAGTAAAGAGGGCTCTCTATATATAAGAGTTGGGCCTTAAAGGATCATAAGATAGACCCCTATTGTCGCCACCTACTTCATCTCCTTTCTGCTCCTTCCTCTAGCTGATTACCCTCTCTCTAATGTGAGAGGATAGCAAAAGGGACCGATCCCTCCTTGATTGTTATGATATGGTGGTGCGTGAATGCGAGGAAAGAACATGTTACACGAGGAAGTGCATTGTCGCCACATCCGTCGTGTGGATCACCGTTAAAGAAGAGTTTGTGAGAGCTCCATCATCCATGGACTAGATATGCATATTAGAGAATATACGATTTCCCCTAGGTAAGAATGTCTCAACCACTTATGCAATACATGATTTTTTGGCTTGAGTTTTTCGATCCCGATCTTCGCATGATGATTTGAGAAGACTATTTTGGGAAACCAATCTCTATTTTTATTTTTCGCTACGCATGTAATGATCTCTGCAGTTTTCCAATAATATCAAGTTAATTTACTCATAAATCTAATATCTCATCATTGATTGAGCTATGGTAGGAGGGTACGTCAATACAAGCTTTGACATGAAAAGGTCGAGTCCTTGCTATGATATTTTGTTTAACACCAGCTTTTTCACGGATGTGCGTCTCTGATGGAAATGCCACTCTCTTTTTTATGATATTTTTTGCTCAAACATCCTTGATACAGGATTGGTTTGGGCTTGCATCTATCCCATCATGATCTCCATCTACTGAGCTAATATTGTCATCTGGGTAGTAAAATTGTTCAAAGGCTAAAATGTGTATAAAGTTAAAAGTGCTAACTATAATACTTAAAATAACATAATTAAAAATGTGTAACGAAACTAATAAGCATATATGATGCATGTTATCTTTGGACAACACCTGGGTGCTCTCGATAGTTTGCGGGATGTGATCGATTTAGGTCTTCTCTTTTACTTTTATTGTTAGAACCTCCTCCCGAGGTTTAGATAGCAATCAGCAAACTTTGAGAGCTTCTCACAACAATTGGGTGAATCTTTGATTTAGGTTTTGGCTGTTGAAACTTAAGGAAGAAAGGGCTATAGCTGAAGGGCAAAACCTTTTTCTAATCTCCTTTTTTTCAGCTGTCGGTGCAAGTTAGAATTAGGGCTGGTTGTGGGAGTTGTCGATTGTCTTTTGGTTGTTCTTCTTACTATTGTCAAATGCCTTTTAGAAGCTATCAAGGTTGGCAGTAAATTGGAAAAGATATATGTAATAAGGTGACTGTAGATAGCAAGAAAGGCTGCATAACTTGCAAACCGCTTCCTCTCTCTCTTCTCTTCTCTTAGCCTAGGAACGGTTGGCTTCTCAAGATAAGCACGACTTAGATGCTTTAGAGATACTTTAGATGAGACACTCCTCTTCCTTTTATAGTTGAAGAAGGGGTGGAGTCCTAGCTAGGATAGGACTTAGAGAGTCCTAATGCAGTTAGGACTAAGAGATTTTTTTATGCTTAGATCTTAGAGAGTTCTAATGCGGTTAGGACTTAGAGATTTCTAATGTCTTAGGTTTTGGAGAGTCCTAATACAGTTAGAACTTGGAGAATCCTAATGCCTTAGATATTGAAAAGTATTAACGTCTTTAGGACTTGTCTATGGGCTGACGCATGGGAGTCTTACACTTATTAGGAGTTGGTATCACCCTCTCATTGTGATTGCCACTATTTGAGTGAGTGCTGTCCTAATCCTAGTCCTATTAAGATCGGGATTGTGCTAAATGGACTACTCTAATATGAACTTTATTTGGCCAAATAAGATTTTGAGATTTCAAGAGACCTTTTAATAAGGGTCGACTAATCTAGTTGAGTGTTATTGAGATCATCCTCGATCAAGAAGTGTCCAACCTTATATCGAATTTTTTATTTTTATATTTTTAAAAATAAAAAAATTTATTATATCAAATGACATACAAAACGCTCACAAGGTACTTGAGCTTGAGACATATCACTTGTGCAATAATATAATTATCAATGTTTATGTTTATGTCTCAGTAGAGACTATTTTTGTGTTTTATTGTTGATCTTTGTATTTTCTTTTGTAAGCTAGGTTCTTCTTAGTATTAAAATGATATCAAAACCCCACAAAATTGAGATAAGTTTAATGAAGATACCGCAAGTTGTTTATGTATGTTTTTCAGTGAAGAAATCTAATGATTATTTATATGTTACTTATATTTGCTCTGAAAAGATTATTTTAATTCATTAAATGACATTAAATAGCAAGTTCAAATAATAATTTGAGATGGAGATCATGCGTGTCAGCATATGAATATCAAAATATTTGTAGTGATACATAATTTGAAAAATATAACATGTACAAAAAAAATATAAAATGATCTAACTAGTTTGAGTTTTTTTTTTTCATTCTTAATGTTAACATAGGACTTTTAGGATTATATGGTTATGATGTAAGCAATATTGCATCAATGATTATATTATCTAGAAGAAAATATAATACAAATATCAAAGAGCTGGAAATAAGTTGCGCGTGCATACAAGAATTATAAATGCAAGTTTTTTCATGCTGCAAAAAATAATAGATATTTATAGTTTGGAAGATGTAGACAAATATGAAAACAAATTCTATTGGTGTAAAATAGGTAGATAGAGGTCCTTCCCCATTATAAAGTAATATCGTTGAATTAGTTTTGACTAAACGGGGTGCATTGTCAGTTTATTAAAATGAGATATTATATCATGAATTATTTCATTTGGATAGTTGTGGTGTATTCTTAGAGAGAAACAAAGTGATAAATATGATTAGAATTCTTGAATTATAGATTATAAATTCGATTAGAAGAAAAATTCTTTATGAAATAAGATTTATTTACTTTATAAATATCATATGGACCTCAAAATCCTGATGAGAGTATATAGAGGAAAAAAACTTTTAATTCTTCTACGATCTTCTCTTGTAGGTCTAGTGATATTGAAAGAAAAAAAAAATTAAATCTTTCTTAGAGAGTTTATAAAAGATTTTTAGCTTGGACAGACTCATTTGATGCGGTTGTTTTTATCTTTTAGTGAAAATTCTAGTTTATTAATATTCCACCATCGAACTACGTAAATCTTACATCAACTTTCTAAATTTATGCTTTTGAATTAGAATCTGTCTTTTTTTTTTTTTTTTTTTTTTTTTTTTGGGTTGGAATTGGGCCTTCTCCCCCGACAACAAACAACCATCATTGTGGCTACATGGTAATTCAATGTCATATCTTTTTATTTCCTAGCATATCAAAATTTCCCAACACAACAAGGGATACACATTCGTCCCTCTCTTCAGTTTCTTTGCTTTGTAGTAAAATTTTCTTGCTTCCTGTCGCCACAGAACTCATCATCAACGGCACTACAATAGTATATGCCTAGAACTTTAGCTTGTTTAACGTGCTTTCAAAAAATTACATCAAAAAAATTATAAGTTTACCACAATTTGACCATCCGTAACATATAGATTAATCTCATATTACATTTCAACTAACCGAGGCGCACTAGTTTGTGAATCTATAGTCTTAGTAACATATCTTTTGACTGTTCTAGCTTCCGTATCATTTTAGATGGGTATTAAGCCTTGGATATTGCAATAAATTAAGATATTATGCCTTAATTGTTTTTCTTTCTAACCCTATAAATAATCTGCACTTCTCAAAATTAAAAGTTAACTTAGGATTCTGGATTCAAATCTTGCCTTCACCACTTAGCCTAAAAATAATAATAAATCTCCACTCTTTCACAAAATTTGTTACCTAGCTTGGATTTATTGTATCATCCTTTTCTTTTGGATATCAATATGCAGATATTTAAAAAGTTATATTTCATGTGTAATATTAACTATAACAAAATAAAAAAATAATGACATGGAAAGTCATACTAGACTATACATAAATCAAAGTAAAGACAATTTTGGTAAAAACAGTCGATACTCACCCAATCCTGATTACTACGACATTCATGTATTCTTTACAACTTGTGAATGTAAATGTTAAGATTAGCCTAATCATAGTTTTGTTCAGAAATAATGCAACTACATCTTTTGAGATTATTAAGCACCGGAACTCGATAGATTCAACACATTTATAAGCATATAACTATAATTATGTCATGACTGTTAAACGCAATGTGGAAAGCCACATGCCTACAGTAGTTCTGAAAGAGCCAAGTAAACGATTTATCCTAGACTGCATAGGTTTCAATGCCTGATAAAGTCCCCTGGCATGCATAGCCCAGGCAGAGAGACTGCTCACGGCGAGACAACACCACAAAAATCAAGCCTGCTGCAGCAGCTGCAACTCTCCACACAATAGCATCAGATGCAACATTTCATGGGATCAAAGGCAATATCCACGGGAGCAGGACCTGAATCCTACGTCCAGAGGGTCCTCAATCTGAATAAAAAGCTTAACTCATGGCATGAACCCTATTTATGGGCACCTTTGATCCGAGGAACATTTGTACTTTGTACACAATCTTGTATATTATGCAACTGACAACCTAAGCAAAGAATATGATCAGACATTTAATGGCTAAGAATGCGAGTCATCCGAAGTCAATATACTGTAATCTGAAAGTGGCATTACAAAAGCCAATTATATATAGAATGCTGGGGATTAAAGCATCATATAGGAAAACGCGGTTGGGCCTTCATCAAAAACCAAAAAATAAAAAACACTTAAAAAGCACACAACTCAGTAGAAAACTACAAGGGAGCACTATAACCATAACTTTTTGCTAAGGCCACCAAGACTAGCAATGTCCCTGTACAACTAGACCAAAAGGATGGCAAAGAGGAAAGCTCCAGAAGATAGCCAAGGCACTCCTGCCTTTCTCCATTATTTCCAAGTTCTTTCAAACAATAACGGGTGACCTCAACCCGACGTGTTCTTTCTCGCAGCATAAATTCGATAAGCACCAAGTCCTACAACTGCTACAGCAGCTCCAACTGCAACGCAGGAAGCAAGGAGCCTTTAACTAATACTCAATTAAGACAACAGATAGAGTCAGTCAACAACCTATGCTTTTAAGGCTTTAAAAGATACACAAAGTCACTATTAGTAATTCATGCAACTGCAGGAATGCATATATACATGTAAATCATGAAGATGATCCATGTTGGTAACAATGCTGATGAAGGCACTCATGCTTGTCACTATAACACAGCCATGCAGATAGAGTCAGTCAACAACCTAGGCTTATTGGTATCTTGTCTCCAACACAAATTCTGACAGTTTTTTTTGTCACCAAATCTTCTAATTCTCACAATGTTTTATTTTAAATCCTGACACACCATAATGCCAATCTCATTAATGTCGGACTTATGCATATACCAAATAGACATTCTATGCACTTAATTTTTTATATTTTCAATTACCACTTCATTTCTTGTACCAGATTAGATGAATTATCATTTTACTCATAATAGCATCCAATTTTAATACTTCTAACAAAATATTCCTATGTTTAGCTATTCTAACCCTATGACCCTTGTTCTACATAGCATCCAAGTTAAGATTCCATTGAGCACTACATATATAGGTTAAGTGAGAATCCATTTTATGTTTAATCCAAAAAGTTCTACACTGATTATCAACTAAAAAGAATACTTTCCCTTGGGCATGAAGTGACTACAAAAATGATACATCAACATGCAGTACCAAAATGGCTCCATAAATAGCAACTGAGTTACAAAACAAATTGATCTGCTCTAGGACAAGATAGTTATTTCATATTTCACAAGATATTCAGTAAATGAACTTTACAAGTGCATTAAAAGAAAGATTGGAATCATTATCAAAAAGAACAAGGAGTAAGCAACTAATTCATACGGAGAACCAACTCTGACAAGTATAAGTTCTTGCATGTGGTATGTTATTTGAGATAAATAAAATACAAAAGAGCATGAACAGGCTTATGCCACCGAACATAGAAACACAAAATTCCAGAAAATGCAGTTTATTTTATTTAGAGGTTCCAAATAGTACCTGAGACAAACATAAGAGAACGATTAACAAGACGGCGATAATGCTTGCGGCTTTTGCCAGCTTCAGTTTCAGGAATGCTCAGATGGGGCTGTTGTGCAGCACTAACTATCCGGCAGAATACATCATTGTGATCTCTTAATTTCACACTGATGGGTATAGGTGTCTCAATCCCCATATCCTGGCTTACCTGAAGGAACAATGATAGAAAATTAGGGGCATCAGTCATAGCAAGCATATCAAAACAAATTTTAATCAGTTACACAATAGGGTCAAGGAAATAATCAACAAAGAAGATTGACTACAATGTATCTTTTTTTTTTTTTTTTTTTTGAGAATGTATCAACAGTTGGAGATACACACAAAACAGAAACAGATTCATCATTAACATGGTAGCTCTGAAACCTGTATAAACATACAGTAATAACTTGATGGCCAGGCAACCCTCACTATTCATGGTAAGATCAGTTCAAATAAAGGTTAAAATATGCAAATTAGCATGCAGTAAGTACTACCTTATAATTAAATACTTGAAAATCTAATTAATAAATTAAATTGGAAAATGCAAATGAGTGTCAATAAAGATTATCCACAAAATACCCTTGTTGAATCCTGTACAGCCAAGGGATATGGATCAAGGTCATCCTTGGCAGAAATAATAAGGCAAGGAACTTCAAAGCCAGTATTTTCCCCATGAGAAGCAACTTGCACAAGCAACTCCTTTGTCGTCTTCCACGATCCTTCGTCAGAACTACAACAAAGACAAGGATGTTTTACGTGCAATTCTAAAACTTAAAAACCAAAACAGTACAGTCGCATGACGAACTGCAGATAATTGCATAAAATTATGGAAACCAAAGTTATTAAGTATTTACTGAGCTTGAATCAACATATAAGAACTTCACCAAGGAAACAGGAACAAATTCAAATTTTCAAAGTCATTGATGAAGAAGAACAATTAGAAGCTTGTTTTTAGTCATTTTATTTCTACAAAATCAAAATTCAAACAAATACAAGATGAAGAACAATGTCTTTATGTATAGTGAAGCAAATCATGCCAGTTAGAAAACAAACAGTAGCAAAACAAATGTTGATACATTAAGTCAAAAAGATTGTGTTGAGTAAATAAAAGCAAAATAAAAATAAATTTTACATTTTAGAACAAACTGAATTGCATACTCTAGTATGGAGCAAGATGATTAATCTAACAAAAGGGAGATAAAGCCAGAATCAAACAGCATTCCTCGAAATGCCATGTAGCAATTCAATCAAACAAATAATGACAATAGCAATAATATGTAACGAATGATGATAAGTTGCGAGATATTATCTTCTTAAAATTTACCAAATTAAGTGTGAAACACTAAAGTGCTTCACCATGATAATGGGAGAAAAAAATGTGGCAAAAAACTGAATTTGTTTAGTAAGATTCGAGATGACTAGTCTAAAGGGAAAGAAAAGCCACAATCAAACTGTCATCCTCCAAATCAGTCATGTTGCAATTCATTTAAATGTAAAACAAAAAGGGGTATTATTTTCTTAAATTTTTCAATGTAAGAGTGAAAGACTAAAGTGCTCCTTCTATGGTATGGTTCAAACATAGAAGGAAAAAGTAGTACCAGCATAGCACAACCACAATATGGAATACTTATCTTGTAGACTGGTTTCATGATTGCACTCTCCTGTTTATAACAATTTTCTATTCCCAGTAAAGAAGTTACCAAGCATCAAAAGAATAAGGTTACAAGTAGGTTGGAAAAATAGAGTGACTCCAGGATAGAAATAGTAGATAAAAGATATTTTTTCCCCCAAGAATTTCCCCACTTGCTTATTTACCAATTGAAAAGTAGAGATATGATGCATGAAGCAAACGGCAACAGAAATATAAGTCATGGCAGAAAGCAATAAACTAAAAGTTGAATGAAATACCAACAAAAATGAAAAAGACAACAAAGTTTACTCAGCCCATCATAGATTGCCATGCCAATTGGCACATTTCAGCATGAATCAATAGTAAACTTGCAAGAAAGGTATCTGCAACTTGGTCCGCTCAATTGATACCTTAAGTTTGGAGATACAGAAATCACTTTCAGTTTCTGGAATTCCTCTGAACCCTCTAACAGTCAGTCTTCATATCACCATGAAACAAGTGAGAATGGACTTACTGGAAAAGATGGTCCATGACCCAGTGTTACTCTAAATTGTATCTACATCCAAATCCCTATTGTAGACATGCAATGACTGTGCACCAATGTGCACTGGATCAAGGATTGAAATTTCGAATAATACCGTCCGGTACAGGCGGTATGTACCAGTTCGATAGCATACCAATACACAGACAGCCCATTACCAGGCAAAACGCTTAACATCGCCCCGTATTGGACGATACGAGGTTATATCGGGCGATAACAGTCGAAATTTTAACCGTTACCGCACGGCACAGCTCGGTAACGATCGATTTCGATCGTTACCGATCGGTAACAGTGCTCCAATGATCAATTCCTTTCTCATAGGCTTTTAAACTCATCATCTCCCCTATTTCACTCTTATACTCTCTTAAACTATCTCAAGACTCTTGCTTTCTCACATTTGCACTCTCCTAAACTCTATAAAACACTAATTTGTGAATTGAATCGAGACTAATTTAGGAAGATTAAGAGAAAGAATTTTCTAATCAAGAGGTATTTATTCTCTTTCTTTAGTTAGAGAGTAACTAAGATCTTTAATATTATGATTAGTGTGTTTAATATTGATTAATTCAAAATTAGACACTTAATAGGTCAAATATTTATATTTCATGCATATTAAATATTAAAAGATATTTATGATAGCAAAATAAGTTTAATTCGGTTTTATTAAAGTTTTTTAAATCTGTAATTAGTCATTTTAATGATGATTTAATCGAAATTTGATCGATTTTAGGTCAATTCAATGTCTTTAATACTTATTAGGGTATTTGACATGTTTATAGTATTGAAAGAGAAGTAATTAGTGAGTAATTAACTATGTTGATCATGTGATTAGTGTATCTAATGATGATTTCATCGTAATTTGACTTATAATGGATCAAAATTATGTATTTAATGCTTCTTTTATGTGTTTCACATATTTATGATGGGAAAATAATTTAATTAGGTTTTATTAAAGTTATTTAATGATGTGATTATGTATTTTAATGATGATTTAATCAAAATTTAATCGATTTTAGGTCAATTTAATATCTTTAATACTTATTTGGGTGTTTGACATGATTATAGTGTTGAAAGAGAAGTAATTAGTGGGTAACGAACAATATTAATCATGTGATTAGTATATCTAATGATGATTTTATCGTAATTTGACCCATATTGGATCAAAATTATATATTTAATACTTCTTTTAAATATTTCACATATTTATGATAGTAAAATAGGATTAATTAGATTCTATTAAAGTTATTTAATGCTGCAATTAGTCATTTTAATGATGATTTAATTGAAATTTGATCGATTTTATATCAATTCAATATCTTTAATACCTATTAGGGTGTTTGATATGCTTATAGTGTTGAAAGAGAAATAATTAGTAGGTAATTAACCATGTTAATCATGTGATTAGTGTATCTAATGATGATTTTATCGTAATTTGACCTATATTGGATCAAAATTATATATTTAATGTTTCTTTTATGTATTTCACATATTTTTTATGGCAAATTGGGTTTGGTAATGTTTTAATAAAATTATTTAATACTGCGATTAGTGGTTTTTGATCGATATTAGGTTAATTCAACATGTTTATATTTTATAGCTTATTTGTTTAAATTTGATAGGATCATGGCACCAAAGGAACAACCACATGATGATGCATGGATTCATACTCGAAAGATAGATGGAAACCATCATCATTGGCAATGTATTTATTGTGACTACATTGACAAGGGTGGAGGAATAAATCGAGTAAAGATGCATTTGGCCAGCGGGTATCCTAATGTTTCAAAATGCAAGAAGGTTCCAATGGAAATCCGTAAATTATTTCAAAGCAAGCTACAACAAATAAAGGAAGATACATTAAGAAAGAAGGCAAAAGTTAAGGAAAAATATTATAGGGCTACGCAGGAACCAGTTATTGGTATGCTCTCAGAACGCAAAATGATTTACTAACGGCACTGCGAAATGTTATATATCGACTCTTGCCAAACACTACTGATGCAACCGATGCTCTTATGAAGGGTCAATTATTTCGAGAAACAATTGGTTCATTCTCCGATGCTATAGCTGTATCGTGTCATTACACTATTGATCCTAATAAGAAAAAGTTACACATATTGATTATCAATTATATTTGATGTTAATTATTTGTTATGCTAATAAAATATTATTTATATCTTTTTGTAGTCAAGCGGTGGCTACAATTTGGAGGCGATGCACCACATTTAAGGAAGGTTATCGTTCATGTACTTTCATAGATGACGACATCTAGTGGTTACGAACATAATTGGTCAATATTTGCATTGATTCACACGAAGGCCAATAACAAACACTCGTATAGACGATTAGAGAAACTAGTATTATATCCATTATAACATGCGGCTAAGGTTACGATGTGCTAAGCTGAATAAGGAGCTAGAGGAACTAGATATTGATCCCATCAACCTCTAATTCTACAACAAAGATTCAAAGCCGATGTTAGAATGGGTTGAAGTGATGAGGTGGGAGATCCTCTACCTGATGAGGTGGGAGATCCTCAATGTCCTTCGCGTTTTATCAACGAGGCAATAGAAGAAAAGGAACTACTCGAGTTAAACATGGCAAGAGTTAAACAACATTGAGTCAAACTGCTCGAGGAACTACAAACACCCAACGATCACCGTCGTCCGCCCAACGTGCAAAGGCAAAGGGAAAGGCAGTAGCATAAGTCGCATCGTTAGAAAGAATCGAGTCATGCGACCAGACACCTTCACAATCGCATTCAGCAACTCACTCCGTCTACAGACATGATAGCAACACGAACAGCAATGCCTTGACGGATAATGGCGGTGATGTCAGGTAGTTGTTGGTCTCGTCTACACAACTTGAGGGTGGTGCATGGACCGAGGAGCAATATTTTACACATGCCACCCAAGATTCAGATCATGGAACTCGACAAAGTACTAGTCAAATTTATGTGCAAAAGGGGAAGGGGAAGAGGAAGGCAATGAATAAATTTGAGCAGATGTGACAGAGCCTACATGATGTAAACACAGAACGAAGCTTATCGTATTCACAGCCATCGTATTATGGAGAATCATACGGCCAACAATAGTACGATGATAGTTGGTCATACTTCTCCGAGCAACAGTATGATACAGAGCAACTGATCTGTAGCGATAGTAGAAGCTCTATCATTCACCAATACATGCCTCAGGACCCACCTTGGACAAATATGATTCATGACAATCAACCTACGATCATCACTATATTGATGCACCAATGGCATACAGTGTATCAATACACTATGTCGTGAGATCAATTTTAAATCGTTCGTTTTGATGGTAGAATCAACAATCAGGTATATTTATATATGATTATTTAATTTATTTGAACTTTAAAGTTTATATTATAACAAAATAATCTAACAATTTAAATGATTTTTCTGCAAATATTTCAATATTTACAGGACAATCAATAACGGACCAAAATATGAACCTTGCACAAGGCTATTCCTCAAAGTCCGAAAAAATATGTGAGACTATTCTTACCTAATTTATATTGATTTTGCTAAACCTATACTATTACTATATTTATTTCTAACTTAAAAACCCTATCCTAACCTTTTTTTTTATTTTTCAGATATTTTTAGAGAATTTTACGCCTAAATTAGGTGTACTGCTCGATACACCCTAGCGTATTGCTCGATACACAGTACCATACCAAGCGACGCTTGAAACTCCGATACGATACAAAATTTCAATCCTTGCACTGGATTGTTGTTAGTGTTGTTATTGTTGTGCCTTGTTGCTACTAATTAATTCAGGAGAGGGAATCATGAGATCTCAATGAATACAAAATACAAAGTTCACAATTTCATGTACCAGTAGTGGTCCAAGCCATGTGCTGGTACTGTACCAGTCATGTGCGGATACTGTACCAATGATTGTGCATCAATGTGCACTGGATTCCTGTTGGTGTTGTTATTGTTGTCTTGTTGCCATTAATTAGTTCAGTAGAGGGGATCATGAGATCTCAATGAGTAAAAAGTTCAAAATTTTCATGTACAGGTACTGGTCCGAGCCATGTGCTGATACTGTACCAGTCATGGCTCGGACCAGTACAATAACAGTCTGCTCTGATGTACCGAGTGTTGGTTTGCTGGTACATACCGAATCCCATGAAAGCCTAAAAAAGGTTGAAAAAGAAGATAGAAACTGCTCAGTACAGAGCCTGTACCTCTCTGTACCAGGCATACCATAGTACCATAACATAACCATATTGCAAACCTTGCCACATGTACCTCTAAACCTGAGACGAACCATTATATAAGTTAATGGTTTTCCAATTTGGTCCAATTCACTGCCAATTTTAATATAACTTCTTTTCCGACAAAATACCATGCTGAAAAATAATTTTTAATTTGAATTTCCTGATTCAATTACCGTGCTGTATGAAACAAATTAGCTTCTCCCACAAATTAAATTGAATATGGTGCAAGTTGAACTAAGCATAATTAGACTAAATTTTTAAATGTATATTTGTAATAGCATATACTTTTGGCAAACTACAGATCTTAGATTTTTTTCCCTCTTGTTGAGTTGTCAATTGGACATGCAACACTGCTAGAACCACAAATGATAATTTTTATCAAAGAACTTGATGAAAAGAACCGCAAATGATAACTTTTATCAAATGATACCAGTTCCTTACTCCCCAATGATGTCGGGTGGTATGGGTCAGTATACCGCATGATATTCCGGTACAATACGGTCCAATTAGTCACCCAAGCATGTGTGAAACCGATATGATATCCATGGTTTGGACATTTCGCAAGCTTTATAATGCTAGCTACCTCATGAAATATCCTGAAAGAATTAGGAAGAATCTTCAAATCTAACTGTTCAAGTCTTACTAACAGTGTTGTTGTCGGCTGTCCTTCCACAAGCTAAGTGACTAGATGTACCGATAATAGTGCTACATGGCATCTCACAACTAGTGTCAATGCTAGCAAAAATTGTCATACCTATTCAAGCGTTAATGACTATAGCACTTATTAAACTCTTAATTGTACTATTCTAGTATGAAAGACATTATAATTTAGAATTTGCATCTTTAATGTTTCTAAGTTATTCTACAAACTTAATTTCCATTATTTCGTATTTTCATAACATTAGAATAATAAGTACATATTGTTTTTCCATTATTCTTCTTTATTGAACAATTGACATGCA